>NC_044212.2:600000-990330 GCF_003957565.2 Taeniopygia guttata | reverse complement strand
TGGGCATCTTTCATGGGAACTGCTCGGCAGCTCTGCGCTACAGGCAGGACATGAGCTGTGAGCCAAGGCGCTCCTGGACAGAAAGGAATCCAGCTGGATTTCCAGCCAGCAGCCAAGGAAAGCAGCAGCCACTCGATTTCAAAGCTGAGAGTGTTAAGTGACGTGGAGCACCACGGCACCACCATGGAGATCCATGTGGGAAACCAATTCCTGCTGTGTTTCTGCTAGGAATGCTGTGGACAGACAGACTTAACCCTCTCACTGCTCCTATCTCAAAAATATCTATTTGCTACTGTGTTTTAAAGATACTGGATTAAATCTAGGCTTGGGATAAACAGCAAAAAAAAAGCCTCACATGGATCAGAGGGAAAGGGGCAGAGGTTTTCACCCTCTTTTCCTAACATTCCCTCATTTCATGTGTGGATAGCTGCCTTAGAAGGAAAGGCACCAACACCTTTATCCTTAGATGTTTCTCTCTGCCACTAAAAAAGGCTTCACCTGGCAACACAGGGGTCCTACTCACCCAACAAGGTGTCATTAACCAGCTCCTAAGATGATTAGTCAAGGACTTTGTGCTACCAAGATCCACTGGGACCTGGTTGGGAAAGCTGACCCTGCTCCCACAGCGCCGCAGCACAGCCTCCTTCCCAGTAAAACCTGGGATATCCAAAATTAGATCACCACTTATTAGGCAATAAGTTGGTTTGCCCATTTATTGCCTTGGGCTGGGTTGAGCTGAGCTCTTCCCCAAGGCTTTACACACCAAACGTGGCAAGTGGCCAATCTAGAAAGGACCAACCCTGACAAAAAGAGAAGTGAAGTCACTTCAGTTCAGCTTGCCAGAGGCTAAAAAAACTTCCCAATACTTCCCAAAAAACTTCAAGGAACTGTGGGACAGGCAGGGCTGGGGACGATGGCGGTGACAGCAGGTGGCTTTACCTGACTTTGGGGGCCCAGGGGAGCCCCTTGGGGAAGGACACCCTCTCGATGGGCAGGCGCTGAGCTGGCATCGCGGGGATGATCGTGTCCCGCTCCATCAGGTCCAGCTCCCCCTCGATCCCGCTGTCCACGTCCTCGTTCTCCTCTTCATCAACCCCTCCTTCATCGTTCTTGAAGAGATCTCTCTCGTTGTAGATATCCAAACTGTCTTGCTTCATCAGGGGCTGCAGCAGAAGGGGAAGGAAAAACTCAACTCACTTCAAGGGTTTTATTTCCCTCTCAGATGCTGGCACCAGATCTCTCCATCCTGAAAGGATCAAGCTCTCAGATGTTCCTCAGGTGAGGATTTCCCTCCTAGCTGTTGCCACCAAAGCCTGCACAAGAATAATTCCTTCTGTACCTCTAACCTTGCTGCTCTAGGAGGTGCAACCCCATCTTCCACCTTAAATTTTGGGGCTTCCATCTGCCCTCTCTTCCTTATCAAAAGGCATTTTCATCCTCAGAACACAACACAGCAACGCCAAGAGCAGAGCTAAAAAAAGAACTTGCTGTGAGCAGTTTGTCCCTGGTGCTTATCAGCCCTTTGCCATAAGGTCAGGATGTCCTCTGGCTTCCTCTGGATCAAACACCCCACGGGGCTGATCTGTTGCAGTTGAAATTGGTGGATGAAAGACTGGACATGCTCCGACCATGTGTACGGAGAGCCCAGAATCCCCACCAGCCCTGGGCTGAGCCCAGTGGGCAGCAGGGGAGGGGAGGGATCCTGCCCCTGTGCTCAGGTGAGACCCCACCTGCAGAGCTGCCCCAGCCCTGGGGAGGAGAAGGATGCAGGGAGAGCTTCCAGCACATTCCAGGGCCTGAAGGGGCTCCAGGAGAGCTGCAGAGGGACTGGGGACAAGGATGGAGGGACAGGACACAGGGAATGGCTCCCACTGCCAGAGGGATGGATGGGATCTTGGGAATGAGGAATTCCTGGCTGGGCTGGGATTGCCAGAGCAGCTGGGGCTGCCCCTGGATCCCTGGAATGTCCAAGGAAAGGCTGGAGCAGCCTGAGATGGTGGGATTGGAATGGGATGGGATTTGAGGTCCTTTCCCACCCAAACCATTCCGGGATTCTGGGATCGAGGAGGCTCAGAATCCATCCCGAGGGATTTTTATGGAAGTTGGGGATGGAAAAGGGAAGGGAGACCCTTCCTGGAGTCCCAAGATTCCCAGTGAAGCCCCCGGATCCCAAAATTCCTTCCTGGAGCAGAGTCAGGGTGGGGATGGATCCAATGCCAGGCTGGGAGAGCTGGGAATGGAGGGAATTCCCTGGGAAAGGGAGATTGGAGTGGGATTTTGGGAATGAGGAATTCCTGTCTGGGCTGGAATTGCCAGAGCAGCTGGGGCTGCTCCTGAATCCCTGGCAGTGTCCAAGTCCAGCTTGGCTGGAGCTGTGAGAAACCTGATCTAATGGAAGGTGGCTTTTGAAACTGGATGGTCCTTAAGGTCCATTCCAACCCAAACAATTCCACGAACCTAAAACTGGAAAACACCGGAGCACTCGGGGTTAGAGGGGGAAGGAAACCATACCCAGGAGCACTCCTGGCTCCTCCCGGTGGTGCCTGCTGGAAACCCATCCCAAACCCATCCCAAACCCATCCCAAACCCATCCCGGCCAGGAGGACGCTCCCGCTCTCACCCTGCGGCTGCGGTGGCTCCGCTGCTTCTGCTGCTGCTGCTGCTGCTGCTCCACGAGCTCGATGGCGTAGGTGGGCGGGGAGGCCGCTCGCATCCCCCGCACCACCTGGATGCTGTCCTCGGGCAGGGGCGGCAGCCCCAGCTCCTCCCGCCGCCGCACCTTCATGGCCTGCAGCGCCTGGAACCCGCCCAGCGTGAACTGCGGATGGAGAGGGATGGATGGGAGAGCGCTCAGCCCACACCATCAACGGGGAGAAGCGAGATGAAGGCACCGCGGCACTCATTCCTTCTCCAGAGTCCTCCCCCACCCTCATCCTAGAAGGAATGTTTCCTTCTGTCAGCTCCCGGTGCCATCCTAAACATCCCCGGCATGGTTGGGTTGAATGGTGGGGAACATCCAGGCTGCAGCAGCGCTGTTCCAGAATAAAAGTTTCTGGAGCAAGGAAGGGTTTGCACTCACCAGGAGCACCTTCCAGAGCAGGAGCAGGACCTTCTTCATGGGGAAGTGCGGAGCGTGGCCGCTGCAGAACTTGGTCACCATGGTGAAGAGCAGCAGAGCAAAGGGCTCCTCAGTGTGCACAGGGAAACCTGCGGAGAAGGGACCAGGGCCGGGATCAGAGCCGATCCCCTGTCCCTGAGCTCTCCCCACTGTCCAGCACAACAAAGGGACCTCAGCAGGGCTCAGGGAACTTTGGGGCTCACTCAGCTCCATCCTGAAGGTCTCCCGGCAGGTTTTCCACTCGGGGGGATCCGTCTCCTGCTCCACACGGATGTTCTCCACCATCAGGTACATGACACTGAGCAGGACCCTGCCAGGACAGCACAGCAGGCAGGAGTGAGGCCACTGTGTCCCCAGAGGTTGTCCCACACCCCTCCCAGCGCTGAGGGGGTACCTGAGCTCCGTGCTGTCGGCCAGGGAGATGGCCGGTTTCCTCAGGGCGCTGCTGCAGGCCTGGCTGTTCCTGCAGGAGAGGGACGGGCTCACCACCAGACCCCTCATCCCCACCCCAACCCACGCCTGCAGTGCTGGGAATGCCACCCCGGGGCACCTCCTGAGGAGGAGGAGGATGGGGAGAAAGGAGGTGAAGAGGAGGGTGAGGAGGATTGAAGAAAAGTGTGAGGACGATGGGGTGAAAGAAAATGAAGAGGAGGAAGATGAGGAGAAAAGGGTGAGGAAGGTAGGGAGAAGGAAGATGAAAAGGAGGAAGTTGAGAAAGATGAGAAACATGAAGAGGAGGAAGAGGAAAAGGATGAGGAGAAAGAAGATGAAAAGAAGGAAGATGAGAAGATGAGACAGTGGAAGTTGAGAAAGATGAGAAACATGAAGAAGAGGAGAAGGAAGAGGAAAAGGATGAGGAGAAAGAAGATGAAAAGAAGGAAGGTGAGAAGATGAGACAGTGGAAGTAGAAGAGAATGAGGAGGATGGAAAAAGAAGGTGAGGAAAGTTGGGAGGAAGAGGATGAAGAGGAGGAGAGTAAATTGAATGGAAGAAAAGGAGAGAAAGCAGATCAGAGAATCACAGAATCATTTTGGTTGGGAAAGACCTCCAAGGCTATTGAGTCCAAGGAGGCGTGAGAAGAAAGAATGAAGTGAAGAAGAGGACAAGGAGGGAGAGGTGGGCAAGGGCAGCGCAGTCCTCTCACTCAATCTCCATGTTGAGAAGCTCCAGGAAGGCAGAGAAGGTTCCCAGCTGGTACAGGAGGAAGCTGTTGTGCCGAGACCAGTGCAGGACATCACCTTCATTATCACAGTCCCCGAAGACACCTGGAGAGGCCCCAAAGAAAAACACTGGTGAGGGATGATCTGCCTTTGAACCCCTGGAGTCCACAGGACCATCCCAGGCAGGAGCTTCACTGCACCAACATGGCACAACCCCGAGAAAGGCTTCTCCCAAAACCCCGTGGGAGCGGATCTGTGGTCACATCTGGCCATGGGGGACGTGTCCTTACCCTGTGCCAGGTACAGGATGGCCCGTGCTACTCTGAGCCTCTTGTCCCTGTTGACCACCTCCAGCCCATCCAGCAGGCGCATGACGTAGGCCTTCTGCTGAGCCCTGTCCAGCTCCAGCCACCTCCTGCCCGGCACTGGAAAAGGGACACGGCCTCCAGCCAGGGGCTGCCCTGGGGTCCCACTCTTGCCCCAGGCAAGGGGTGCTGAGCCCAGAGCTGGTACCTTGAGTGTGAAAATCCTCCTCGAAGCATCTCCTGTTGTGGCTCAGCTCAGGCTCCTCGGTGTAGCTGTACAGCTCTGGTGGAGACAGGGATCAGGAGGGACATGGAGGGGATTCACCCTCCTCCTCATTCCCAAATTCCTTGGGGAGCATGCCTGTGCACCCCGGCAGACACGGGACAGAGATCAAAACTGGTCTCTGAGCTCTCCTGCAGCTCCAAGGGCACCTTGTGGCCACCCAAAGCCACCAAACTCATCCCTGTGTCCTGGCTGGGCTGTTCCCAGCTGCATTTACAATTTCCTTGGGGTTTTTGAGGGGACATTTTAAGTCTCACTTAAGAGTTTGGGAATGAAGAGAATGCAGGAACACCCAGGCAGGACCTGCACTGATCCCCCACCCAGCAGCTCAGACATTTTGGGTCCTGCAAATAGGGGCTGGACGTGGAGGGACACGATGTTGCACCTGCTCTTTGAAATTCCTGCCTGTTCCCACAGAATTCCTACACGTTCCTATAGGATTCCTACCCGTTCCCAGAGAACCCAAACAGTCCTGAGGTGCTGAGCAGCACCGCGGAGGTGCAGGGAAGGAGGAAGGATCCCTCGCAGAGGAAATGTGGTTTTGCCAGGCCAGGTCGTGCGGCTGAGATACGCGGAGCTAAATATAACCCCATTTTCTCCGGACACGCTGGGACCGGGGGTTACGGAGCAGCTGGAGCACAGGGGACAAGGACAGAGCTCCTGATGGAGGGTGACACCTCCCACCCGGGCTCTGTCACCGGACACGCCGCCCTCCTGCCAGCCCTGGGTGATGGGGAGCGCGGGGTGTCCCCGTGTCCCCACGCGTCCCTTCTGCGTCCCCAGGGAGTGAGCGGCTCTCTAATAATAAACCCGCTTGACGGCACCACTCAATATCCATCCCCCATCCCGGCGGGATTTTCATTTTCCCTGCCTGCCGGGCACCTATAAATAACAACGCAGCGCCCAAACCTGCCTCACCTGCCAGCTCAGCGCTGTGGTCGTCGGCGTCCCCGTACTCAAATTCCAGGTTGGGACAATCCACGGAGCCCTGCGGGGAGCGGGATGGGGTTAGGAGGGGGCTGGCACATCGCCGGGGATATTTTGGGATGCGGGATGGCTGCCAGCACTCGCAGCCTTTGCGCTAAAGCCGCTCCAGAGCAGTGACTCGCAGGGATGGATCTCCCGGGCTGGAGCGGAGAGTCGGTGCGCGGCCGCTTAAAACACAGCGGAAACGTGGAAACCGTGTGTAAAAACAGCATTTCTCAAATCGCAGGGAAAGCAAAAACACGACACAAAACACCGGTGAATATTTGATGCATTTCAGAGCCCTAAAAACAAACCGCGGGGCCGGTTCAAAGCAAAAGCCCGCGGGAGGATGCTGCGGATCCCTGAGCTCCGTAGATCTGACAGCTCTCGGGGCCGGGCTTTGCCTTCCTCATCTCCCCCTCCTCCCCTGCGGATGAGGAACTGGAGCATGAAACTTGGCCGGAGGATTCCGGCGGGGCAGCGAACAGGCAGCCGCAGCCACACGACCCAAGGCCGGCACCGCGCCGCCCTGCCCCGGCTAAGGGAACACATGAATGGCTAATAAAGGAAAATTAACATAATTCCCCATGCCGAGTCTCAGCAGCTCTCCTCGGCAGCCGGGCTGGATCTGATGCGCATCGTGGAGATTAATATTGAAGAGCCAGGAGGATGCGCGGCTCCGGGATGAGCCCGACTTGCTCAGAAATGCTGTTTTCTCACCCAATTTCTGCAGCCCAGCCGGCGGGGCGGCTCGGGCGGTTAAAGCCGGCGAGGAATTCGTGCAGCCCTAATCCGCTTTGAGAGACCGAGCCAGGGGAGCAAAGCAAACCCCAAATTCACGAGTTGAGGGCACGACTTGGACACCGTTCCCAGGGACCCTTTTGGGGTTAGGGGGCTCCAGAGGTGGCTTTGCGGTGGCCGGGGACATCAGATCCCAGTGGGATCCTGGTGACCCGATGCCGGTCCTGCTTCCCCAGCCGCAGGGGCGCAGCTGGGGCAGAACAGCCCAGCGGGGTTTGGTGGTTCCCCCGCGCCCCGGGGTTATTGGGGCAGGAGGGGACAGCGGCACCTCGCTGAGGGGCAAAGGGGAACCTTGCAGAGTGTGGGGGAGCCCAGGGCCCAGACGGGTCCCCAAAACCTTTCTGCCGGCTCTGGGCGTGGGGCTGGGAGGTGCCAGTGCTGGGGCTGAGCCAGCACCCCAAAACTTTGCAGCTGGGTCTGGGCGTGGAGCGGGGAGGCGGCAGTGCCGTGGGGCGCCCCGGGGGACTCCCCGCTCCGGGCTGGGCACCGCAGGACCCCTAAAGCGTCCACTTTGGGCCAGGGAGTTCCCCCAGGAACCCCACTCCTGGATGAGGCTCCTTCTGCAGGAACCCCAGCCCCGGAGCAGGGACCCACTTACAGCACAGCAGGTGCCGGCGGAGCCCGGGGGGTGCCGGCAGCGAGCTCCGCGCTCTTACCTCGGATTCCTTGCGCTGGCTGCGGAAGAGCTCGCGGCCCTTGGGCTGAGGTTGTGGTTGTGGTTGTGGCTGTGGTTGTGGTTGTGATTGTGGTTGGGGTTGGGGCTGTCCCGGGCGGGCCCGGGTCGGGCCCGGGGCTCCGCCGCCTCCCGCCGCCTCCATCCCGCGGCCGCCGCCAGCACGTGGGGGCCGGCCCGGGCCACGCCCCGCCACGCCTATTGGTCCGCCGGGAGCGGGGGCGTGGCCTCAGGGCGCACCCCCGGCTCGCCATTGGTCCGGAGCGGGACGGGGCGGGGCCCGGGGGGATGCGGAGGGGACCGGGACCGGGGCTGGGGACGGACCGAGGGGTGTCCGTGGGGCTGCGGGAACGGGGGATGCTCGGCAAGGGATTGGAAGGATGTCCCTGCACTGCTGGGAGGGGGGAAGGAGGATTTGTAGGGTGTCCTTGGAGTCCACAATGCTGCCATGGGGGCGTTCTGGGGTGTCGGAGGTGCCCGTGGGGTAACGGGGGGGTGCCCATGGATGGGCAGGGGGCACCTGTGGGGCTGCAGCTGCCCCAGCACCGGCAGGGACGGGGACCTCGGCCAGCCCGGTTGTACGAGCCCCGCCGTCCCCGTTTTGGTGCCAGGCAGCTCCCGGGGCCCTGGCGCAGGATTTCCATTCCCACACCCGGTGAGGGCATCATGCGGATGTTTTTGGGGTGACTGCGCAGGTTTGTGGCCGGGGAGGTACCGAGTGCCCGATCTCGGTGCCCCTCATGTCCCACATCCCTTCAGAGCCTCTGGAGAGCTGGAAACCCCAAGGATCGGGTCGGAATTTGCCGCTCTGCAGCGGGGCAGGGCGGGAGCTGATAACGGGATTGTTCCAGAGGAGATAACGGCACCGGGATCGCTCCCACCGCTTCCCAAGGACACACCAGCCCCGGAGCCGCTTCCCAGCTGGAATTATCTGGAAATAGGAGCTCAAGGCTCTGGGGACAACCCCTCCCATCCCACCAGCATCCCTGATCCCTCCTTGTCCCCCTCCGCCCCAAAATCCCGGTCTGCCCCCGCCTGACCCCAAGGACGCTCAGGAGAGGCTGAGTTTTCCAATGTTTTATTTGTGTTTTGAGATTACAGAGTCTTTATTGCTGATCTAATACAATCACTCAGACATTAATATTTAAAACATCCTTCTGAAATGTTACGGTTGCGACGTTTTCGTTTCCTCACTGCTGATGACGAGTTTTGTCTTATTATCTCTAAAGTTCAGAACAGAATTAATTTCCTTTATGCGATTTTGCTGGTGTTACCTAAAATCTCCTTTTTCCTAAGTCTTGAAAAATGTGTTACATTAAAAAAAAAAAAGAAAAACCAAACCCCATTACACGTTTAATTTAGAGATGATCATAGGATATGATTCCAGGTTGATTAGGAAAAAAGCCAAGCGAGCCAAAAAGCTTTTACAGGAGAAGCAGAACATGGAGAAGAGCTTTAAAAATCGAGGTGGGAAAAGCCAGTTGGGATTTTAGTATTAATATATATATTTTTTTTTCCCTTCCTATCTACCTGGAAGATAAAAGGAGGTTAGAACGGGGCACGAAGGGATCTGGGGCTGTGCAGAGCAGGCACAGGGTGGGAGGCAGCTCTGGCCATGAGAGGGGTCAGGATGAAAGGGGCTTTTCCAGGGGGAAGTGGCTGTGCTTGGGTTGGGATGGGATTCCCGTTCTTCCCAAAGCTGCTCTGACCCCACAGCTGCATCTCCCCTGGGCCAGGAGCAGCTCCAGAAAACAGCAGGGGCTGCCAGACCAGGATCCAGCTTGGGGAGAAAGACTTGGGAGTGATGTTTCAAACAGCTCAGGGGATTCTTCCCAAAACATCTCAGGATATGGGTAAAATGAATGAGCAGAGATCATTTTGAGTCTGTGGTTAGCCATCAGTCTACTGGAAGCTTCTCGAAGCCTGAAGGTCTCCTCAAGGCCTTGGCAAAGCCCTGACGCCTTCCCAAGGCCTCTTCACGGTTTCCTCAAGCTCTTCTCAAGGTTTTCCTTCCTGATTTTGAGAGATTTCAAAGAGAAACTTGGAATAAGCTGGCACATGGGAAGGTTTGCGACTTGTGGCCAACCTGACTCCAAATCTCCTGAGAGCCGTGGGAAGGACGCGAGGCCGAAATTCCCCCGTTTTCCCTTCCTTGTGCGTGAACGAGCTGCCACAAAAAAGTTCTCCATGATAGCAAAGAAGCCCAGGAGGACAAAACACGGATCTGCAGCCGATGAGAGACTCGGGAGCCAACAGGGAGGACAGAGGCTTCTGTGCTCACGGGGCTGGGCAGTTTTATTTCAGCAGGATCGTGTTCTCCACGAGGGACGGGAGTGACTCCGCGCAGACAGCGGCACTTGGGACGTCACCTTGCTAAGGGTCACGCTGTCCTGGGATAAAACAGGGAACTCTGGCAAATTTATTCTCCATCAGCTCTGACACATCGAGGTGACCAAAGAGTTTCAGTGATGCCGAACTCTCCCCTGGCACAGAATCCGTGGGGGTCGCTCCGGCGGACGTCTCATCCATTCCGAAGGGGAATTCCAGATTCATACAAATATGAGCAGAAAATAAAACTCCGAACGTTTCCAATGAGAACTGAAATCCAGCTGGAGAAGAACCGGCTGAATGACGGGCGGCCGGGCGAGCTCTGCTTGGCGTGGCAGGAGCTGCCGGGCGCGTGAGCAGCATCGGTGGGCGAGGAGGCCCTTCCAGCGGCGCGGGCAGGGCGGGTTCCCTGCCCCTGCCCCGCCGGGAACACGACTTTGGTTGATCCAGAGAGGTTGGCACTGGGAACGACAGCAGCAGGAAAACGCCGCGGGGCTGTGGCCAGGGGGGCTCTCCCCGGGCCGGTGCTGACCCCTGGGCACAGCTCCGGGCGGTGCTAAGGCGAGGTTCCCTGGCTGGGCACGGCCCCGGGCACTTCCAGGGCACACGGAGAGGCTTCTCCACTCCTGAGGCAGCTCTGGCAGGGCAGCAGCACCCGCAGCCCACGAGGATTTTGGCTCCGTTGCCAAACCGCCGCAGATTCCCTGGGACTATTCCACGGCTCGATTCCAGCAGCTTCCTCCTCGCCTTCCCCCTCCTCCCAGCCCCGAAAAAGAACGAACCCAAAGAGGAAAATGAAAGGAACGGAAAAAAAATCCAGCGTCTCCCAGTCCCGCGGCAGGACGAACACCAGTGGCAGAGGCCACATGAACAGTATCCTAATTTAATAAATAAATAACCTAAAACACACTGTCGACTATGGCAGCAAGCCCGGCTCTAGCGTGGGAAGCTTGCGCGGTTTCATCCTGTACAGTAGTTGAGAAAGACTCGGGTGCTTGTCGCAGTTCCTGGTGATTCTCCGGGATGCGGCGGCAGGAACTCAGTATCTGGGAAAAGAAGGAAAAACGGGGCTTTGGTGAGCAGGGAAGGGATGAGGAGCTGCCCGGAGACGCCAAGGACAGAAATGGTTGAGGAAGGGACTCGGTGCTCGCCGCCCCCGAGGTGCCCACGGGGAGTTGGAGGGGTCGTGGCTCCCCCTCAGTGCAGGGAATTCCCGAGACCCTCAACGATCCCAACCTCTCCAGGACAAACCTCACTCCCAGCAAGGCACCAAAACCAGGCACAGGGAACTGAACCAGAGGGAATTCCTCCACAGCCTGGGGAAGCACCAGGATTTTGCAATGAAAAAAAAGCTCAGGATCTGGGAAAACCCAGTAATCCCCAAACTGGGAGTGCTCTGGTGCTCTCTGCCTGCCAGGAAAATCCCTCTTCCTGCAGGAAAAGGATCTGGGCTTCACCCTCCCAAGCAGATCCACTTTTGTGCAAAGCCATTTCATTTTCACAGTGGAAATTCAAGGCAGTGCTGGCTAAGAAACGTGGAAAGGGAAGCGATCCAGGGGCTCCTACTGAAAATTATTATTATTTTGGGGATCTGCCCAGCCCGTGCTCAGGAAGGAGCCGTGGAGCTGAGCCTGTGGGAGCAGCCCCAGGGCTGAGGCTGCTCTGTGCCACCTCATCCTCCGTCAAACTTTAAAAATAAAGCTGCCACCGCGCTGGCATCTGCCACGTCTGGGTGACAGCTGCTGCCACGCACAGAGGGCTCCTGTCACCGCTCCAACGGTGTCTGTCTGAGCAGAGAGACTTGGGAATCCTCTCCGGGTCTGAGCGGGGTTAACTCCCGTCCCCTCTGCCCCCACAGGCATCCCCCATGGGGGGCAGGAGCAGAGGGCTGGGAGGGGACAGGAGGGGACAGGAGGGGACAGGGCACCTGTAGTAGTTGGGTTTGAAAGGTCCGTTCTTGTTGAGCCCCAGGTACTTGGCCTGCTCGTCCGTCAGCTCCGTCAGGTGCGCGTCGAAGGTGGGCAGGTGCAGGCTGGCCACGTACTCGTCTGGGGGAGGGCAAAGGACTCGTCACAACCGGGCACGGAGGCCACAGCGTGTCCCCCGGGCTGAGGCACAGCCCACCTGACGTCTCTGGGAGGTGTCACCTCGGCCGAAGGTGAGGAGAAGCCAGCCCTGCCTCAAAACCCCCAATTCCCACCAAAGTGTGCCCAGGGTGGCCGTGTGCTGGGGAGGGGCTCTGCTGTGGCCCAGGGCCCCCTCCCAGCTGTGACAGTGGCCCAGCCTAGCCCAGGGCCACCTCCCAGCTGTGACAGTGGCCCAGGGCCACCTCCCAGCTGTGACAGTGACCCAGCTGGGCCCAGGGCCACCTCCCAGCTGTGACAGTGACCCAGCCTGGCCCAGGGCCCCCTCCCAGCTGTGACAGTGACCCAGCCGGGCCCAGGGCCACCTCCCAGATGTGACAGTGACCCAGCCCGGCCCAGGGCCACCTCCCAGCTGTGACAGTGACCCAGCCTGGCCCAGGGCCACCTCCCAGCTGTGACAGTGACCCAGGGCCACCTCCCAGCTGTGACAGTGACCCAGCCTGGCCCAGGGCCACCTCCCAGCTGTGACAGTGACCCAGCCAGGCCCAGGGCCACCTCCCAGCTGTGACAGTGGCCCAGGGCCACCTCCCAGCTGTGACAGTGGCCCAGCCTGGCCCAGGGCCACCTCCCAGCTGTGACAGTGACCCAGCCTGGCCCAGGGCCACCTCCCAGCTGTGACAGTGACCCAGCCTGGCCCAGGGCCACCTCCCAGCTGTGACAATGGCCCAGCCTGGCCCAGGGCCACCTCCCAGCCGTTCCAGCCCAAGAGCCACGAGGAGAAGGCGGCAGGAACATGGTTACCCATTTTTTTAGGCAGCAAGTACACGTCCTGCTTGTAGCGGCCCTCGGGAGCGTTGTACAGCTCTATCAGAGCCAGGGCCTGCGGAGAGGACACTGGGGTCAGGGGCTGCTGTCCCCCAGAGCGGGGACTGCCCCCAGCCCAGCCCAAGCCCCCCTCACCTGGGTGGTGGCCGTGATGGACAGGACGAAGGTGGGCACGGTGGAGCAGCTCAGGTTCAGCAGGCGGCCCTGGGAAGCAGAATCTGGTGTTAACAGGGCACCAAACACGGTTTGTAACCCCACAGGAGGGACAGGGACCGCTGGAGGAAGGTGTCCCAGCTGCTTGTCACCTGCAGCGAGCCCCAGGGTGTGGCTGCCCTTAGGAAGTGGAAATGTCCCCGTGGGAGATACCCTGGAGTGGGATGAGTTAAAACAAGGGGGTTTTTCTTCATCCCAGGAACCCACGGGGACCTTGTGGCTCTGCACAAGTCCCTGCCAGGAGGGGACAGCCGGGGGAGGTCGGGCTGTGCTCCAGGGAACAGGGACAGGAGGAGAGGGAACGGCCTCAGGATGGGCCAGGGGGGATTTTAGGGAAAATTCCTTCATGGAAAGGTTTGTCCAGCCCTGGCACAGCTGCCCAGGGCAGGGGTGGAGTGCCCATCCCTGGAGGGTTTCAAAGCCCTGTGGATGTGGCGCTTGGGGACGTGGGGCAGTGGTGGCAATGGTTGGACTTGATGTATTCCAAGGTGTTTTCCAACCTAAATCTGCGATTCCACGACTCCCTGAGCCAAATTCCACCCCTCAGCTGCAATTCCTGCTGCTCTCACCTCTGCCAGCAGCACGATCCTCTTCCCGTCGGGCCAGATGACGTGATCCACCTGGGACCTCACGCGCTCCCAGGTGAGCTCGGGCGTGCGCAGGCTGGCCTGGAAACGGGGAAACGTCACAGCAGCAGCAGCAGAGCCACCCCAGGAGCTCAGAAACGGGATGGGAAGAGGCAGAACCCCCTGCCAGCACCCTGGGATTGTCACCTCCCTGGGACCCAGCCCAGCCCCCAGAGTGACACCGCTGGGATGCACAGACTGGGCTGTTTGTATGAGCTCAGCACATCAAAGCTCCACCATGAGCGTCCAAGATCCGGTGAGGAGGATTCACCATCACCCCAGACAGTGTCACTCACAGTGTCACCCCAAACACCACTGCCCCAAAGCACCATCACCTCAAAATACCATTGCCCCAAATCACTCTGACCCTAAGAGTTTCCCCAAAGCATCATCACCCCAAACACCACTGCCCCAAAGCACCATCACCTCAAAACACCATTCTCCTAAAGCCCAAAACACCATTACCCCAAAGCATTGTCAGCCCAAATCACCATTACCCCAAAGCATTCTGACCCTAAGAGTTTCCCCAAAGCACCATCACCCCAAACACCATTATCCTAAAGCCCAAAACACCATTACCCCAAAGTATTCTGACCCTAAAAGAGTTGCCCCAAAGCACCATCATCCCAAACACCATTATCCTAAAGCCCAAAACACCATTACCCCAAAGTATTCTGACCCTAAAAGAGTTGCCCCAAAGCACCATCACCTCAAACACCATTGCCCCAAAGCACCATCACCTCAAAACACCATTATCCTAAAGCCCAAATCACCATTACCCCAAAGCACTCCGACCCTAAGAGTTTCCCCAAAGCACCATCACCCCAAACACCATTGCCCCAAAGAACCATCATCCTAAAACCCCAAAGCACCATCACCTCAGAACACCATTATCCTAAAGCCCAAAACACCATTACCCCAAAGCATTCTGACCCTAAAAGAGCTGCCCCAAAGCACCATCATCCTAAAACACTGTAACCCCAAACACCATCACCCCGAAACAGTCACCCCAAACACCATTCATCCCAAAACATCATTATCCTAAAATACCATTACCCTAAACGCTGTCACCCCAAAACACCACTCAAAACACCACCACCCCAAAACACTGTAACCCCAAAGCACCACCACCCCAAAACACTGTAACCCCAAAGCAGCACCACTCCAAAACACAGACCCCTCACAGCACCATCACCCCAAAACCCCGTCACCACCCCAAAGCCCCCACAGCCCCACTCACCACGTCGATCTCGGTGTTGGAGTGCCCCATGTTGCAGACAATGCAGCTGTTCTTCATCCTGTCCAGATGTTCCCTGGTCACCACGTTCTTGTTCCCTGCCAGCACCAAACCCGGATAAATTCCCAGTCCTGCCCCACCTCCGGGGCTGTCCCCCGGCCCCAGGCTGGGACGGGGCCGTTTTGGGGTGTGGATCCCCTCTCCCACCCTCCTGGCCCCGTACCTGTGCAGGTGATGACGATGTCCACCTGCCTGATGACTTCGTTGAGCTTCACCAGCCGGAACCCGTCCATGCTGAGAGCAAAAACAGGGACTAAGCGACCCCAGATCCCCATTTTATCTTCCTGATGGACCACTGGGAGTTTCTGGGGTCATCCTGGAGGGTCTGGGACATTTGTGAGAAGGGATTTTGGGGCTTTCCTGTGTCCTGTCAGGGCCTTCTCATCTGCAAACCTCAATTCTTGGCCCTGATGGGTTTTTTAGAGCTGTTCTTCCTGCAAGGAACATCCAGGAGCTGTGGATCCGCTCAGAATCCAGGTTGGGATGGATTTAGAGCATCCTAAAAAACTCCCCAAAGCTGTGGGTGCCTCTCACCACCCCAAAATCGTTATTTAGGCTCCTGCAGAACCCTCAGAGGTGCTGAGCCCCCGGCAGACCTGCCCTGCCCTTCCCAGCAAGGTGAGCTCTGGGATAACAAGGGCAGGATGGGTTTTTTTTGGGATTTGTTGACAATCCTCCCCAGAGCTCCTTCCTGTGCCTCTCACAAGCTGCAAAATCGTAGTTGCTAAAAAAAAAAAAGGCATTTTTTTCTGCTGCATGTCCCCATTTCCTGAGCTTTTTCCCCATTGCAAACTCCTCCTGAGAGGGGCCACGTGCTGCTGCTGCCTCGTGCGGGGCCAGGGAAGGGACTGCTGGAAATTCCCAGCTGAGGGTGGATGAAGAGCACAAAGCAACCCAAAAGTTCATCAGCTCTGCTAATTAGAGCTCATTATCCCCCTACCATAACACACTGGTGAGGAGCAGGCTGAGGGCTCCGGGTGTTTTGGGGTCCCACACCTGGGGATGCACAGGGAGGATCCAAACCCAGCTGTGGCTGGAGGGATCCAGGTCAGGTCTTAGGAGGGGCTCAGCCTTTTTTGGGGTGTCCCGGTGCCAGTGAGGCTCCCAAACACCCCCAGGCTGAGGTGTGGGAACAGGAATGCTCAGGAATGTGAGGGGATGCACTGCTCAGGGCAATGAGGGGCTGCTCAGGGAGCTGAGGGGATGCTCAGGAATGTGTGTGGGGATGCTCAGGAATGTGGGGGGATGCTCAGGAATGTGGGGGGATGCTCAGGAATGTGTGGGGATGCTCAGGAATGTGGGGGGATGCTCAGGAATGTGTGGGGGGATGCTCAGGAATGTGTGTGGAGATGCTCAGGAATGTGGGGGGATGCTCAGGGAGCTGAGAGGATGTTCAGGAATGTGGGGGGATGATCAGGGAGCTCAGGGGATGCTCAGGGAGCTGAGGGGCTGCTCAGGAATGTGGGGGGATGATCAGGGAGCTGAGGGGCTGCTCAGGGAACTGGGGGGCTGCTCAGGAACGTGGGGGGCTGCTCAGGAACGTGGGGGGCTGCTCAGGGATGTGGGGGGCTGCACAGGGAGCTGAGGGGATGCTCAGGAATGTGGGGGGATGCTCAGGAATGTGGGGGGATGCTCAGGGAGCTGAGGGAATGCACAGGGAGCTGAGGGAATGCTCAGGAACGTGGGGGGCTGCTCAGGAATGTGAGAGGATGCTCAGGAATGAGGGGGGCTGCACAGGGAGCTGAGGGGATGCTCAGGAATGTGGGGGGCTGCACAGCTCAGGGCAATGAGGGGATGCTCAGGAATGTGGGGGGATGCTCAGGGAGCTGAGAAGATACTCAGGGAGTTGAGAGGATGCACAGGAATGTGAGGGGATGCTCAGGAATGTGGGGGGCTGCCCAGCTGCGGGGCTGGGGGGCTGCTCAGGGGGCTGAGGGGCTGCTCAGGAACGTGGGGGGCTGCTCAGGGAGCTGAGGGAATGCACAGGGATGTGAGGGGATCCTCAGGAATGTGAGGGGCTGCTCAGGAACGCGGGGGGCTGCTCAGGAATGTGGGGGGATGTTCAGGAATGTGAGGGAATGCTCAGGAATGTGAGGGGATGCTCAGGGAGCTGAGGGGATGCTCAGGAACGTGGGGGGCTGCCCAGCTGCGGGGCTGGGGGGCTGCTCAGGGAGCTGAGGGGATGCTCAGGGATGTGGGGGGCTGCTCAGGAACACGGGGGGCTGCTCAGGAACGCGGGGGGCTGCTCAGGAATGTGGGGGGCTGCTCAGGAACATGGGGGGCTGCCCATCTCCGGGGCTGGGGGGCTGCTCAGGAAGGTGGGGGGATGCCCAGCTGTGGGGCTGGGGGCTGCTGCCCTTACCAGGCCTGCAGGGCGCAGATGGGGTCGATCTCGGTGACGTAGACGATGGAGCCCATGGCCTTCAGGGCAGCACAGCAGCCCTTCCCCACCTGCAGAGGGACAGAGCTCAGGGCACTCACACCCACCAACCCCCCCCTTGGAGCACCCCCAAACTTGGGCCTCCCTAAAAACCCCAATGGGTTTGGCCCCAGGGGTTGTTTTCCCCCAAAACATCCCAAATTCTGGAATGTACCACAATAAGAGACTCCAGTGATCCCAGGGAACATTCCAGAGCCTCCTGCAGCCTTTGCTCCACTCAGGAAGCTTTAGGGGTAATTAACCCTGGAGGGTTAATGAGCTTTAACCTTTGCCCAGCGCAGGCAGTGCAGGAATCCAGGTTAAAATGTTCCCAAAAATGTGATTACGGCAGGGAAAACGGACCCATTCCAGCTGCTGGGACATTCAAAAGGTTCCAGTAGAGCACCCACTGAACTGGTCCTGAGAAAAACTGGGAAAACAGGAA
The DNA here is from genome assembly GCF_003957565.2 of Taeniopygia guttata. Lineage (NCBI taxonomy): Eukaryota > Metazoa > Chordata > Aves > Passeriformes > Estrildidae > Taeniopygia > Taeniopygia guttata. Next base: position 972,787 of record NC_044212.2, on the reverse strand, counting down.
TATTCCCATGTGGAGAGAGGGTGGGTGAAGGGATAAATCAAGATTAATTCTCTCTTGACCACACTGGAATGCCCAGAACATCTGCAGAACCTCTGATTTTAGTAAAATCAGATTAAATATAATATTAAAATTATATAAGTATGTGTTGCATCATTATTTGGGCACGCCAATATCCAGATATTAAAGATATGAAGAATATTTAATGTATTTTTTTTTGAGATTCAGCTTTGGCATCTCTTTAATAATAAAGAAATGAAGAAAACTTTCAGTTTTTGTCAAACTCCTGCAGTTTGGAGGGTCCTGCAGGTGCAAAGACCCGAGGGTGGAGGAAGCTGTGCTGATTTTACACAGGGAATTCCCAGTGGAAAAACGAGAAAATTGGGAAAATGGAGCCCCTTACCTCCCCATAGCCACAAACCACCACCTGCTTCCCTCCAAACATCATGTCTGTGGTCCTCTTCAGGCTGAGGAAAAAGGAAATAAAACCACAATTAAAGGTCAAAATTCCAACCCAGCACTAAGAGCTGCTCCAAGGATGGATCCCACAGCTGGATCCTGCATCCCTGAAACTCCAGGGGAAGAGAAAGCCCCAAAAGCACCTAAAAATTCCCTTTTTCTTTTGGAAGGGTGGGGGTTCTTTTGTTCTTCCAACAAAAGAGGATGGAATTTGGGTTTGGAGCCCTTTTTCTGTTGATTTTTATCCATTTACCCTTTGTTTTGACACTCCCAAGATACTGAAAATCCTCTCCAGAATGACTTTAATCTGAATTTTTGTTGTCAACCCCAAATGCCCCCCAAGGAAGAGCCCCAGGAGCAGCAGGGGAGTGGGAACTCCTTGCCAGAATCCCAAAAGCAGCTCCCCCTTCCTCTGGCTCCCTTCTGCTCCCTCCCTGAGCGTGTCCTACATTCCAGGTTATTTTTAGCTCTGGAGTAAATAGGTTAGCAGTGCAGGGAAGGTGAAATTCCCTCCTTTTTCCAGGGAAATCCACCTAAAACCCACAGCAGCTTTAAGGCACCTCTGCTCTCATCTGCCCTGACCCCGTCTTCAATTCCTGCACCAGGCTGAACCCAAATCCCAGTTTACTCTTCAAGGTGTTTCCATGGAATCCCAGGAATTTTGGGGTTGGAAAGAACCTTAAATCCCATCCCATCTAATCCCATGTCCGTGTCCATCCCACTGTCCCAGCCTGGCCTTGGACATTCCAGGGATCCAGGGGCAGCTCCAGCTGCTCTGGGAATTCTGCTCCCATATTTCACCCCCCCATTATTCCCATTCCCTGTTCCTTGGGAGAGGCTGCTGCACACCCCAAATTCACGGATTGTTCATGGATTGTGCCACAAACGATGTCACAACAAGGACAAAACCTGTCCCAGCCTCGCTCGGCCATGAAGGAATTTGGGGCTGGAGGGACACACAGTTCCATGAAAAGAAAGGGAATGAAGAGCTGGAGAGAAAAAAGGGATAAAGAGGGGAAGGAGAAAGGGCAGGAATGCCGAGTCACACAAGGGACACGGGCGGATTTTATCCACAGGGGAGAGGGACAGGACAGGAATTCTGACAGGAACCAGAGGTAGGGAAGGATTTTATTCTCCTCTGACACACGAATTGAGCTGAGATGATCCAAATGGCAGCACAGCAGGGCTCTGTGGGATTGCTCCCCATTCCCTGTGGGATTCCTCCCCGTTCCCTGTGGGATTCCTCCCCGTTCCCCCTGCGATTCCTCCCTGTTCCTATGAGGATTCCTCCCTGTTCCCACGAGGATTCTTCCCCATTCCTTGTGGGATTCCTCCTCATTCCTTGTGGGATTCCTTCCTGTTTCCCATGGGGATTCCTCCCTATTCCCTGTAGTAACTCCTCCCCATTCCCCATAGGAACTGCTCCCCCATTCCCTGTGGGATTCCTCCCTGTTGCTCCCCGTGGGATTCCTCCCCATTGCCAGTGGGATTCCTCTCTACTCCCTATAGGAATTCCTCCCTGTTCGCTGTGGGATTCTTCTCCATTCCCCATGGGATTCCTCCCCATTCCCCATGGGATTCCTCCCCGTTCCCTGTGGGATTCCCCCCGTCCCCGCGGGGTCCCCCTCACCCGTCCAGGATGGACTCCCGGCAGCAGTAGAGGTTGTCGAACTTCTGTTTGGTGACGGAGTCGTTGACGTTCATGGCCGGCACGCAGAGCTTCCCCGCCTTGGAGAGCTGGTACAGCCTGGCACGGCATGGAACGGGCATTATCCACCGGGAATCCACCCCTGCCCTCGGGGCTTTGGGATGGAAAGGGCCCTAAAGATCATCCTGGCCATGGGCAGGGGCGCTGGGCACTGTCCCCATGTCCAGCCTGGCTTTGGACATTCCAGGGATCCAGGAATTCCTCATTCCCAAAATCCCATTCATCCCTCTGGCATGGAGCCATTCCCTGTGTTCTGTCCCTCCAGCCTTGTCCCCAGTCCCTCTGCAGCTCTCCTGGAGCCCCTTCAGGACATGGAATGTGCTGGAAGCTCTCCCTGGATCCTTCCCTTCTCCAGCATCCCCCTGCTCAGCTCTGGGCACAGCCTTGACTCCCCACAGCAGGAAAATCACTAAAAATGGATTTAAACACCTCAGTGTGGCTCTTCTTTTCAAGAGAGTCTGGAAATCCTGCTCCTGCCCTTGGGAAGGAGAAGCTGCCTTTGGAAATCTCTTCTTCCCACCCTGGGATTTCAGATCCTAGAAATATCACCAATCCTTCCTTCTCCTGACCCCACTGGTGCAGAGCTGGAGCCACTTCCCCGTTTCACACATTTCATTTCCCTGTTCCAGGAGCTGCCAGAACCTCTGGCCAAGCTCTCATGCAGCTCAGAGCTTTCCCCCTGCAAGAACTCAGCAAAAAGTGCTGCTCTCCTCAGTTCCCTGCTTCCTGGCACCTGGGATGGGATGAATCCCATGGAAAAGCTCCTCTGACACCTCCCAACCCCCAGCTCTGCTCCTGCCAGGCACTGAGGGATTTCACACACTCATCTCTGAGTGAAAACAACTCAGTTCCTCTTCCCAAATCTCACCTCTTCCCACGGATTTAGGGGAGGGCTGTGCTCTGGGCTTCCTCCTCTTCCACCTCCCACCCCAAACCTGGGCACCCTCCCACCCAACAGGAGGGGCTCCTGCTGCTCCCTGGGGCTCAGAGCAGTTCCAGGTGTCCTGCTCAGGATTTAAACTGCTCAGGATTTAAACTGCAGCTTCCACAAGCCAGGCCCAGGCTGGGGGAAAAGCCGAGCTCAGCTCTGGGGACTGGGCTTTGTCCCAAACCTGTGGACCCCGGTGACGCTCTCCTCCACAATGCCCTTGATCTTCTTGAACATGTTGGGGTATTTCTTGTAGATCCAGTGGGTGAGATCTCCCCCATCATCCAGGATCTGGAATAAAAACAGCCACGGAGTCACCCGGGGCCGGCAGGAAGCCACGGAGCCGCTGCTGGAATGAAAACGTTGGAGGTGAGTGAGGAGAGGAACCCTCTGGAAAACTGCCTTGGGAAGGGCAGGCAGGAAAAACAACTCAGCCCCAGAAATCTCAGAATGCCAGGGAAAAGAGAGGTCCAAGAGTTTGGCCAGTTGTATGTGTATGGAAACACCTGGAACGGCACCCAGGGATGAAGAAAAGGCAGAAGAAAAGGAAAAAACCCAAATTTTTTCCCAGCAGGTCCCAGTGGCCTGGGCAAGGTGGGAAGTGTGAGAACTCTGCTGGATTCCAGGGAAAACAGGGAGCAGATGTCACCCAGGGGCTGCACAGGGTGACAGCACAAGGGCCACCATGAGCCTCAGAGTCACCACCATCATCATCCTCATCACCATCACCATCATCCTCATCCTTGCATATTCCATACACTGATGTCAGACTTTTCATTGTATCATCATCATCATCATCATCATCATCATCCCACTCTTTGCACATTCCCTAAACCAAAGATTTCTCACTGCATCCTCCTCCTCCTCCTCCTCCTCCTCTTCCTCCTCCTCCTCTTCCTCCTCCTCTTCCTCCTCCTCCTTTTCCTCCTCCTCCTCTTCCTCCTCCTCCTCCTCCTCCTTTCCTCCTCCTCCTTTTCCTCCTCCTCCTTTTCCTCCTCCTCCTTTTCCTCCTCCTCCTTTTCCTCCTCCTCCTTTTCCTCCTCCTCCTTTTCCTCCTCCTCCTTTTCCTCCTCCTCCTTTTCCTCCTCCTCCTCCTCTTTCCATATTCCATACACTGAGGTCAAAGACTTCTCACTTCATCATCATCATCATCTTCCTCCTCTTCTTTGCAAGTTCTCTGCTCCAAGGCAAAGAATTCCAACTGCATCATCATCCCCATCATCATCCTCATTCTTGCATATTCCACACTGATGTTAAAGACTTCTCACTGTATCATTTCCATGAAGGAAACCTCGCAGATTCCATATTTTCCAGGAAGAAAAAAAAAATCCCTTTTCTGAACCACTCCTGTCCAGAAGGAGCCTCCCCCTGAAGGTCAGAATTCCCAGAGCCATCCCATGAAGGATTCCCAGAATGGATTGGCCATGAACTGGCCCCACATCCAAGGAACAGGGAGCAATGATGGGAAAAATGAGGGTGGCACAGAATTCCCAGAGCAGCTGTGGCTGCTCCTGGATCTCTGGAATGTCCAGGGCCAGGCTGGATGTGGCTGGGAGCAGCCTGGGACAGTGGGAGGTGTCCCTGCGGAATGGGATGGGATTGAAATCCCTCCCAACCCAAACCATTCCATAATTCCATGACTGTAAAATCCCTCTCACACCCTGTTCCTCACCCAGCGTCCTGTTTCTTATCTCTAAAACCATTTATAATCATTTCTGATCTCCAAAATCCAGCAAAATCTCAGGGAACAGCTCCAAGATCCTGGTGCTCCCTCCATCATTTCCATGCTCCAGGAGCAGGTCTGGAAACAGTCCCAGGATGAAGAGATCCCGGGAAAGCCAAATCCACATTTTCTGGGACGCTGACGTGCTCCAAAAGCGGCATTTTGGATGGGAAATGATCCCTCAGAGAGCAGAACAAAGCTGCTCTCAGCTCCAGACTCAGTCTGATACCTCGGGGGTGGATTTTTTTTGACATTCCTGGTTCTTTTTGGAGGTGACAGCGACTGCAAGGGACAAAAATCCCACCTCAAACGAGCCAATATTGGCAAAAACCCAACTCAGAGCCGCGTTTCCACCTTTGATCACGTCTCATATTTAGATCAGGAGCTCCAGGGCTCAAAATCTCTGGGGAAATGTGATGAAAAGAGCACAGCTGACAGCTGAAAATGATTCTGCTCACCCAATTCCAGGTGCTCTGTTTTCCCTGGAAACAAGGGCAGGATAAAAAGGGAGCCGGGTACCTGAGGTTTGTGTGGTTTAAATTTTGGAAGCACCGAAACCAAACCTTGCCTGGTGAGATCCAGGAGATTTTAGGTGGTCTTCCCTTCCCTCTCCAGGAGGAATTCCCTATAAAATCCAGGAATTCCCTATAAAATCCAGAAGAAATTCCCTATAAAATGCAGGAGGAATTCCCTATAAAATCCAGAAGAAATTCCCTATAAATGCAGGAGGAATTCTCTATAAAATGCAGGAGGAATTCTCTATAAAATGCAGGAGGGATTCCCTATAAAATGCAGGAGGAATTCCCTATAAAATCCAGGATGAATTCCTTATAAAACGAAGTAGGAATTCTCTATAAAATGCAGGAGGAATTCCCTATAAAATCCAGGAATTCCCTATAAAATGCAGGCAGTATTCCCTATAAATGCAGGAGGAATTCCCTATAAAATGCAGGAGAAATTCTCCATAAATGCAGGAGGAATTCTCTATAAAATGCAGGAGGAATTATCCATAACATGCAGGAGGAGTTCTCCATAAAATCCAGGAATTCTCTACAAAATCCAGGTGAAAGTCTCTATAAAATCCAGGAATTCCCCATAAAATGCAGAAGAAATTCCCCATAAAATGCAGGAGGAATTCCCTATAAATGCAGGAGGAATTCTCTATAAAATGCAGGAGGAATTCTCTATAAAATCCAGGAGAATTTCCCTATGAAACCCAGGAATTCTCTATAAAATCCATGAGTATTTCCCTATGAAACCCAGGAATTCTCCATAAAATGCAGGAGAATTTCTCTATAAAATGCAGGAGAATTTCCCTATGAAACCCAGGAATTCTCTATAAAATGCAGAAGGAATTCCCCATAAAATGCAGGAGGAATTCTCTATAAAATCCAGGAGAATTTCCCTATGAAACCCAGGAATTCTCTACAAAATGCAGAAGGAATTCCCCATAAAATGCAGCAGGAATTGCAGGTGTTTCCCAACTCACCATGTTGGGCTGCCAGCCCTCGACGTTGACGCAGCGGTCGATGCACCACCAGAAATCGTCCTCGGATTCGCCCTTCCAGGCAAACACAGGGAACCCTGGCCAGGGAGGGAGAGGAGTTAAGGCAGGAAAATCCCTTGGGATCAGCTCCTGGACACTGATTTATTACTTCATGTGTTATTTGAATAGATTCAATTATTACTCAGCTTCAGCCAGCAAGACCCACAGTGGGTTTGGCTTCTTCTGGGTGTTCCAGAGCTCGTGGTCAAACCATGGCTTCAGCCAGGTGAATTCCTTGATTTTAGCCAGGTAAAATCCCTGGATTTATCCAGGTAAAACCCTTGGTATTACCCAGGTAAAATCCCTGTCGTTACACAGGTAAAACCTCTGGATTTATCCAGGTAAAATCCTTGGCCTCACCTTCGCATTACTCAGGTAAAACCCTTGCATTTAATCAGGTAAAATTTCTGGATTTTTCCAGGTAAAATCCCTGGTCTTACCCAGGTAAAATCCCTGGATTTATCCAGGTAAAATCCCTGTCATTACCCAGGTAAAACCCTTGGACTTATCCAGGTAAATCTCATGACTTTGCCAAGTTAAATCCCTGATTGTATCCAGGTAAAATCCCTGGAATTACCCAGGTAAAACCCTTGGTCTTACCCAGGTAAAATCCCTGTCATTACACAGGTAAAACCTCTGGATTTATCCAGGTAAAATCCTTGGCAATTACCCAGGTAAAACGCTTGGGTGTTATATATAATCCAAGAGGAATTCCCTATAAGATGAAGAAGGAATTCCCTATAAAATCCAGGAGAAATTCTCTATGAAATCCAGGAGGAATTCCTTATAAAATGCAGGAGAAATTCCCTATAAGATGAAGAATGAATTCCCTATAAAATCCAGGAGCAATTCCCTATAAAATCCCGGAATTCTCTGTAAAATCCTGGAGAAATTCTCTATAAAATTCAGGAAGAATTCCCTATAAAATGCAGGAGGAATTAATTATAAATGCAGGAGGAATTCCCCATAAATGCAAGAGGAATTATCTATAAAATCCAAGAGGAATTCCTTATAAAATGCAGGTGGAAATCCCTATAAAATCCAGGAATTCTCTGTAAATCCAGGAGAAATTCTATATAAAATCCAGGAGGATTTCCATATATAACACAGGAATTCCCTATAAAACCGAGGAGGAATTCCCCATAAAACCCAGGAGGAATTCCCCATAAAACCCAGGAGGAATTCCCTATAAAACCCAGGAATTCCCTATAAAATCCAGGAGAAATTCCCTATAAAACCCAGGAATTCCCTATCAATGCAGGAGGAATTCCCTATAAAACCCAGGAATTCCCAATAAACTGCAGGAGGAATTCCTTATAAACTGCAGGAGGAATTCCCTATATAAGATGAAGAAGGAATTCCCTATAAGATGAAGAAGGAATTCCCTATAAAATCCAGGAATTCTCTACAAAATCCAGGAGAAATTCCCTATAAAATGCAGGAGGAATTCCCTATAAAATGCAGGAGGAATTCATTATAAATGCAGGAGGAATTCCCCATAAATGCAAAAGGAATTCTTTATAAAATCCAAGAGGAATTCCTTACAAAATGCAGCTGGAATTCCCTATAAAATCCAGGAATTCTCTGTAAATGCAGGATGAATTCCCTATAAATGCAGGAGGAATTCTCTATGAAACCCAGGAGGAATTCCTTATAAAATGCAGGAGGAATTCCCTATAAGATGAAGAATGAATTCCCTATAAAATCCAGGAGCAATTCCCTATAAAATCCAGGAATTCTCTGTAAAATCCTGGAGAAATTCTCTATAAAATTCAGGAAGAATTCCCTATAAAATGCAGGAGGAATTAATTATAAATGCAGGAGGAATTCCCCATAAATGCAAGAGGAATTATCTATAAAATGCAAGAGGAATTCCTTATAAAATGCAGGCAGTATTCCCTATAAATGCAGGAAGAATTCCTTGTAAAATCCAGGAGGAAATCCCTATAAAACCCAGGAAATCCCAATAAACTGCAGGAGGAATTCCCTATAAGATGAAGAAGGAATTCCCTATAAAATCCAGGAGAAATTATCTATAAAATCTAGGAGAAATTCCCTATAAAATCCAATATTAATTCCTAATAAAATGCAGGACGAATTCCCTATAAAATCCAGGAGGAATTCCCTATAAAACCCAGGAGGAATTCTCTATAAAACCCAGGAGGAATTCTCTATAAAACCCAGGAGGAATTCCCCATAAATCCCACGAGGAATTCCCTATAAAACCCAGGAATTCCCAATAAACTGCGTGAGGAATTCCCTACAAATCCCGGCCCGTACCGCTCTCGGCCAGCGCCGCCGCCACCTCGTTGAGGGTGGAGTAGATGTTGCAGGCGGCCCAGCGGCACTGAGCTCCCAACGCTCCCAGAGTCTCCATCAGCACCTGCGCCAAAAACACCGAAAATCAGCACATTTGGGGTTTATTTAGGAAAACAACGGGAAAATCAGCACCAGCCCAGTTTTACCTGCAAAAAACACCCAGGAAATCAGCACCGTTCGGGGGTTTATTTAGGAAAATACCGGGAATATCAGCAAAATACACCACAAAAATCAGTAAAATCGGGGGGTTGTCTGCAAAAACGATGGAAAATCCCCTAATCTCTCAGTTTTAGGGAGTCCCACCTCTCTCTCTGTGTGTGGGTTTGTTTTAGGGAATCCCTCCTCCCCCCATATGGGGTCAGTTTTAGGGCACAAGCAGTGGGAATGCAATATTTGGGGTCAGTTTAGGGGATGAGCAGTGGGAATGCAATATTTGGGGTCAGATTAGGGCACAAGCAGTGGGAATGCCCCATTTGGGGTCAGTTTTAGGGGATGAGCAGTGGGAATGCACCATTTGGGGTCTCTTTAAGGGATGAACAGTGGGAATGCAATATTTGGAGTCAGTTTAGGGTACAAGCAGTAGGAATGCAATATTTGGGGTCAGTTTAGGGTACAAGCAGTGGGATTGCCCTGTTTGGGGTCAGTTTTAGGGGATGAGCAGTGGGAATGCAATATTTGGGATCACTTTAGGGGATGAGCAGTGGGAATGCAATATTTGGGATCACTTTAGGGGATGAGCAGTGGGAATGCCCCGTTTGGGGTCAGTTTTAGGGGATGAGCAGTGGGAATGCAATATTTGGGGTCAGTTTAGGGTACAAGCAGTGGGAATGCAATATTTGGGGTCAGTTTAGGGTATTAGCAGTGGGAATGCAATATTTGGGGTCAGTTTAGGGTACAAGCAGTGGGAATGCAATATTTGGGGTCAGTTTAGGATACAAGCAGTGGGAATGCAATATTTGGGGTCAGTTTTAGGGGATGAGCAGTTGGAATGCCCCATTTGGGGTCAGTTTAGGGTACAAGCAGTGGGAATGCAATATTTGGGGTCAGTTTTAGGGGATGAGCAGTTGGAATGCCCCATTTGGGGTCAGTTTAGGGTACAAGCAGTGGGAATGCAATATTTGGGGTCAGTTTAGGGGATAAGCAGTGGGAATGCAATATTTGGGGTCAGTTTAGGGGATGAGCAGTGGGAATGCCCCATTTGGGATCACTTTAGGGGATGAGCAATGGGAATGCCCCGTTTGGGGTCAGTTTTAGGAGATGAGCAGTGGGAATGCAATATTTGGGGTCAGTTTAGAGGATGAGCAGTGGGAATGCAATATTTGGGGTCAGTTTAGGGTAGCAGCAGTGGGATTGCCCTGTTTAGGGTCAGTTTAGGGGATGAGCAGTGGGAATGCCCCGTTTGGGGTCAGTTTAGGGTACCAGCAGTGGGAATGCCCCATTTGGGGTCAGTTTAGGGTATGAGCAGTGGGAATGCAATATTTGGGGTCAGTTTTAGGGTACAAGCAGTGGGAATGCAATATTTGAGGTCAGTTTAGGGTACAAGCAGAGGGAATACCCCATTTGGGGTTCGGGGCCGGGCTCTCACCGCTGTCTGTGCCGTGATGTGAGTGCAGCCCACGATTTTGGCCCCGGCCAGGGGCTTCTCCCCCTGAGCTCTCTTCCTCAGAGCCATCAGCGCCGGCATCTCTGCGAGGGAACGGGAAAAGGGAAACGGGGATGGGCTGGGAAGGGCTCAGGAGGAACAGCCCCCGCTGCCCCACAGCTTCAAAACAGCCAAAGCCTCGAGAGCAAACCCCAAATACATCCAAATGACCCCAAATCCCTCCAGAATTTTCTCTGTTTTGTTTAAATGTTTTCCTCCAGGAGAATCTGCTTTGGGGTGAGGATTTGGGATTTGCTGATTTGCTCCACCTCTCCAATACCCAAACCCTGCCTGGCCTTTGCTGTTTTTTTTTTCTTGGAGGTAATCAAGCTAAACCAAAATTGTGATGTTTATGGGATGGATTTCATCTTTTCTACTGATTTAACAAAATAACTTTGACCATAGAATAGTCCTTTAATAATTGGTTGGAACCCACACAGCACGACCCTGGAACTCCTTTCCCAACCCCCAAAACCCCACAGAAGCTTTCCCATCCCCCCCAAAACCCCACAGCAGCTTTCCTATAGTCCAAAACCCCACAGAAGCTTTCCCACCCACCAAATCCCAGATAAACTTTCCCATCCCCAAAACTCCACAGAAGACTTCTCGACCCTCAAAACCCCACAGCAGCTTTCCTATAGCCCAAAACCCCACAGAAGCTTTCCAAACCCCACAGAAGCTTTCCCAACCCCCAAAACCCCACAGAAGCCCCAAACGCTAAAACCCCACAGAAGCTTTCCCAACCCCCAAAACCCCACAGAAGCTTTCCTATCCCCAAAACCCCACAGAATCTTTCCCAACCCCCAAAACCCCACAGAAGCTTTCCCAATCCCCCAAACCCCACAGAATCTTTCCCATCCCCAAAAGCCCACAGAAGCCCCAACCCCAAATGCCACAGCAGCTTTCCCATCCCCAAAAGCCCACAGAAGCCCCAACCCCAAATGCCACAGAAGCTTTCCCAACCCCCAAAACCCCACAGAAGCCCCAACCCCAAAACCCCACAGAAGCTTTCCCATCCCCCAAAACCCCACAGAATCTTTCCCATCCCCAAAACCCCACGGAAGCCCCAACCCCAAATGCCACAGCAACTTTCCCAACCCTCCAAACCCCACAGAATCTTTCCCAACCCCAAAACCCCACAGAATCTTTCCCATCCCCAAAAGCCCACAGAATCTTTCCCATCCCCAAAAGCCCAGAGAAGCCCCAACCCCAAAACCCCACAGAAGCTTTCCCAACCCCCAAAACCCCACAGCAGCTTTCCCATCCCCAAAACCCCACAGAAGCTTTCCCATCCCCCAAAACTCCACAGAAGTTTTCCCAACCCCAAAACCCCGGAGCAGCTTTCCCATCCCCCAGGAAGGGGGTCAGGAGGCCAGCAGCTGCCCAGGAGGGATTTGGGGGCAGGAGGAAGGAGCCCCTTACCCTGCTCGGCGATCTCGATCTCGCGGCGCCCGAACTCGGCCTGTTTGATGTTCTTCACGCAGAAATCGCTGCTGCCCTTGGAGTTCTTCTGCTGCTTGTCCCTCGGGGAGGTCTCATCGTCGGAGCTGTCCGTGTAGGAGGCAGCTGCAGGGAGCAGGGCAGGTCAGGAATGGGGTAAAACATTCCCAAAATTCCCACGGGGAAGCGTGTGGGTGCCCCACCGAGGGTGTCCATGGATGTCCTTCCATCCCAGCTCCTTCCAAGCCCAGCTGGGATCTCTCCTTCTCCTCACAAGGGTCATTTTCCCAGCTGGATTTATCTGGGATGAATTGGTAATTCTCATCCATCTCCAACAGCACAGCAGAGGTGATGGGATTGAGCACTGCCTGCTCAAATGTTCTCCCACTTCTCTTCCCAAATGTTCTCCCATTTCTCTTCTCCCAAACGTTCTCCCACTTCTCTTCCCAAATTTTCTCCCACTTCTCTTCCCCCAAAAGTTCTCCCACCTCTCTTCCCAAATGTTCTCCCACTTCTCTTCCCCCAAAAGTTCTCCCACCTCTCTTCCCAAATGTTCTCCCATTTCTCTTCCCCCAAAAGTTCTCCCACCTCTCTTCCCAAATGTTCTCCCATTTCTCTTCCCCCAAACATTCTCCCACCTCTCTTCCCCACAGTTCTCCCACCTCTCTTCTCAAACGTTCTCTCACTTCTCTTCCCCCAAAAGTTCTCCCACTTCTCTTCCCAAACGTTCTCCCACTTCTCTTCCCCCAAAAGTTCTCCCACCTCTCTTCCCAAATGTTCTCCCATTTCTCTTCTCCCAAACGTTCTCCCACTTCTCTTCCCAAACGTTCTCTCACTTCTCTTCCCCCAAAAGTTCTCCCACCTCTCTTCCCAAATGTTCTCCCACTTCTCTTCCCCCAAACGTTCTCCCACCTCTCTTCCCAAATGTTCTCCCATTTCTCTTCCCCCAAACGTTCTCCCAGCTCTCTTCCCCCAAAAGTTCTCCCACTTCTCTTCCCCAACGTTCTCCCACTTCTCTTCCCCCAAAAGTTCTCCCACCTCTCTTCCCAAATGTTCTCCCATTTCTCTTCCCCCAGAAGTTCTCTCACCTCTCTTCCCAAACGTTCTCCCATTTCTCTTCCTAAAAGTCCTCCCACCTCTCTTCCCAAAATTCAGGCCTCCACAGCTCCAAGACATCCCACAAAATGCCTGCTGAGGTTTAGAGCCCTTCCAAGCCCAGTAGGAATTGTAATTTCAGACCCTCTTGCATCCCAGACAGTCACGGGGAGGGTGTGAGTTGATGATTATCCCGTTACTGTGGGATTCCCAATCCTTGGGTTTGCTCCATTTTGGTGAATTAGACCACAGCAGACACATGGAAGAGCCCTTCACGGAGTTAGAAATCCCCTTTCCTGTCTGATTCCTAAAATCCCACGCACTTAAATAAAATCACATCCATTTTTGATTTGAGTCACGATGGATCAACCACCATTTTGGATCAGCTGAAGGAATCCTTTGTGCCACATCTTCTGGAATTCGGATTTCGGATCGCGCCACGTTTTTGGTTTCTCTGGAATCTCTCCCTCACTGTGGGAAACCAAACCTCTTCTTCCATCTTCCAGGACTGGCAAAGCAATGCAATGAGCTCCAAACCCCAGCTCCTCTTTCCTCTCCAGGTGACCCTTCCAGGACCCAACTGGCCATTCCTCATGGACTTGTTCTGCTCCAAGCCCTTCCTCTCCAGCTCATGTGGTGCTTGTAAAGCAGACCTGAGGCCTGGAATCCAACAATTTGCTCCACCCCACAGGAATTCCATGGTGGAAAGACTCCATCCATGTTGGCCCTGCTGGAGCTGGCCGGTGTTTTGGATCGCCAGGAATGATGGACACGGTGATGGATACTCCTCCTTCCACATCCCCACAGGCCTCTGGAACCCAAAGGTGCTGCTACGGTCAAGATTCCCAGTTTCCACCCCAAATCTGCGCCAGGGGAATGGGGAAAGAAGGAAGGAGGGAGGTTCTCGCAGTGCTGACCCCACCAGCATTCCTGGAGAGCCGCAGCATTCCAGAGGTATCCAGGCCTCGAGTGGGGATGGATTCCAACAGCTCCTTCATTTATTCAGAGCAAATCAAACAATCTTCTACCCTGATCAGCTCCAGTGACATTCCCACACCGAAAACCCCAAAAAAAGGTGTTAAAGTGGTTATGGGGTTGTGTTTCCTGCAGGACCCAACAAACTCCACACTTTCCCTCCTGGCTGGCAGGAAGGGTTTCAGGATTCCAAGGAAAAAGCTCAGCCCTGGCTCCCGATCCCAGGGAATTAGGAGGGAATTAGGCATTGCTGGAATTTCTCCCCATCCTCGGCAGGGGGTGAAGGGCGAGTCCCACCTTGTCAACAACCCCCGAGGGCAGTGGGGTTCCCGCTCCGCTCCCGATCCCACAGAAGATCCCAAAGGACCAGGAGCCCGAATTAACCACCAAGGGCACCTTATAGAAAACCAAGCTCTACATCAAGGGCTCCAGGAGGGAGGATTAATTAGTTGGAGGAGGATTAGTTCCTTGAAGAGAGTTAATCTGTGTAGAGGTTGATTTGAAACCAGGGAGTTTTGGTTCTGGGGGTTAAAAGTAATTTTTTTGAACAAAAAAAAAAATCCTGCCTAGAGGCGCCAGATTTTCATAGGCAGGAGGTTTTATGCTATTAAATAAATCTAAAATGTAGACGTGTACATATAATTACGGTAATTAAATGGATGCTGTTAGTTAATATAACAGCAAACCAAATCTCTAAAAGTCAATTTTGCCTTTGCTGTTCTGTAAAATGAAGAACAAGGACTGAAAGGAAAGGATTCCTGTCATTAATTGATGGGACAGTTTCCTAAAAATATTAATGAAAACTTCCTCCCTGGGCTTGGTATTCTGTGAGCTATGGAAAATTGAAACACAAATTGGATTATCTGTGTTACGTGCTTGTATCTCTGTCCAGAAAGGTTGAGGATTCCACATCCCTGGAAGTATCCAAGGTCGGAGAAGGCTTGGAGCAGCCTGGGACAGTGGGAGGTGTCCCTGCCCATGGCAGGGGTGGCACTGGGGGGACTTTGAGGTCCCTTCTGACCCAAACCATTCCAGGATTCCATGATTTCTATTATTAGTGTATTACTTGCAGATTATTGGGCTCCATGATCCATGTGGGTCCTTCCCAACTCAGGATATTCCACAATTCCGTGGTTTCCAAGAGAATGACATAAAAGCAGCAGGTCTCAGGAGACCTCCATCCATGTTGTGCCACAGCAAAGCCCAGGTCAGAGCCTAAACTCAGCCATGTCTGGCCTTACTGAGGTTTGAGGTGAGGGTCCCTCATGGCTGCCTAAATTGGCATCACTAAGGGCAAAAAAGAGGGAGCCTGAGCCTGTTACAAACCCCAAATAAGGACAAAACTGGTTAATTCCCTGTAAAACCTTCAAAAATATGAACCAGCAGCAGGATGAAGTCAGCAGCCTGGAACTCCAGATATTCCTGTCCTTATCCCACCCTCAGAACCTGCCTGTGGTGGGTAACTCACAATGTTGAGCACTTGGGTCATCCAGGCTGGGCTGACCTAAAAAAATCCATCCATCCATCCATCCATCCATCCATCCATCCATCCATCCATCCATCCATCCATCCATCCATCCATCCATCATCCATCCATCATCCATCCTGGGAACTTAAGTCCTCCATCAGGAATGCCAGTTTTGCTCCTTTCATTACAGGAAATTAACATTTCCATGAGATAATTAACTGCAATTCTGATGTTAATTGCAAGGAGAGGAAGAGAATTCCCCAACGTTGCTCCAAGTCCTTCCAGCTGTGACCTGGGAACGAACATGGTGACACCAGCCAGGACAAGCAGACTCAGAGTCGGCAAAAATAGTCCCAGAATATTCCCAGGTGCTCCAGGATCAGATGGGAGTTGTGGATTCCAAACAGAGCCTGGGCTGATGTGCCTCTGGAGAGAGCTCGGCCTGAGCATTCCTGAATTTCTCCCTTTTCCACGGGAATGCAGTCAGTGCCCGCAGGACGGGTCACCCAGGTGGTGCCCAACCCTTGGGGGGCTCATCCCAACCTCTGGAGGAGACTTTGGAGGTTGCTCCAAGCCTGCAAAGCAGCAGGAAGGAAGCAGCAAGCCGGAACAGTCGGCATTCCCGCAAAAACCGGGATGAAGCCATGGGACTGTGGTGTCCAGGATCAGATGAGAACCTTCATCTTCTGGAGATGAGCTCCTCTGCCAGGAGCTGAGTGACCAGACAACCACGGCTTTTCCAGCTCTGCTCTCCCAAACCTGCTGAGGACTGCCAAGAGCTCCAGCCCGGTCCAGCGACATCCTCGGCATCGTGGGAATGAGTGGAGAAGCACCAAGGAGAGTTCCCAGTGAGGAGGACAGCCAGGTCCGTGTGCAGCCACCAGCCATGAGCCATCAGGAGCAGCTGGAGCCGGAGTTTCCTGAGGTTTTCCAAACTTGCCAGAACTGAATCAGAGCTTTGAACCTCTAGGCCAGGCTGGATGAGGCTTGGAGCAGCCTGGACTCATGGAAGGTGTCCTTGACCACGGCAGGGAGGTGGAATGAGATGAGCTCTAAGGTCCCCAAAACCACCCAAATTCTCCCCAAATACACCATGAGCTGCCAAGTATCCCAAAAATCCATCCAGCAAGATTCCAGCAGGAGAGACCCCTTCCAAGAGCCCTTCCAACTCCCTGAAGACTCCAACCTCAGGTGCAACAAACCTACAGTGGGATCCCCATGGATTTGTGATGCTCAAGCAGGAATAAAGTATGGAAACACTTTTCCTGGGAGGAACAGGACAGGGAGGAAGGGAATGGAAGGGAAGCCAGCAGCAGCTGCACGCTGGGGTTATAAGGAGAATCCAGAATAATTTAATTTTCCATCTATCCATACAGGACAAGGAGGAAAAAAACAAAAGCCTATTTCCATGTGTTCCCTCTGCCCCCAGAGCAGGTGTGGGAGATCCTGGACACACCTGAGCTGTAGCTGTCTGTCGAGGACTGCGAGATGGAGCGGGACAGTGACCGGCGGCCGATCTTGGTCGGGCGCTTGTTGAACTCCTGCTTTTGGTCAGCAAACTGGATCTGTGGAAAGAAATCAGGGATTTTCTGTAAAAAACCCAACAGATCAACCCCAAGAACCCAAAGCCTTGAGCAGACACCGGCACATCTCAGTCATGGCTCGGAGCACAATTCCTGTTATTTAATGGGGACTGGATATGCTAAATTGCCCATTTTGTTTAATTTCAGTCCCTCCAGCCAAGATTAGAGATGTAACTCCAGGCTGTTGAATTTTGGGAGCACAGATGGCTGGAGAACACAAGTTTTTAGGACGACACCAGATCAGGGAAGGGAAAATCCACACCAAACTCAAGTTACAGCCAGTGCTGTGCTGGGATTAACGCCCTGATCCCGGCGGGATGGGGGCTTTGCACACACACCAGGGTTTATGTTCCTCCTTTAAGAAGTTGCTGGCCTGAAATAACTTCCCTTTTTTGTCCTTTTTCTTCCCTTAATTTAGAACAAATCCCTCCACGGCTGAGCAGCTCCATTGCAGGAGGAGGTTACTGGCGTGAAGTGGAGCTGGAGACACACAGGGATTCTAACAAACGGGGAATAATTTGGGTTAAATTCACTTTTTTTTCCCCCACATCACCTCTTTAAGGACATTGAACACAACTTTTCACACAATGCAATGATCTTGGTAGTTCAGAGCTCCCTGAGCTCTCACACATCCAAAACCAAGTAAACGACGAAGCAGAAGAAGTCCTGAACCGAATCAGGCAGAATTAGAACCAGACTTAAATAAAACCTTTAAGGTTTAAACCCCTTAAATATGGCCACAAGCTGGGCTCAGCTTTAGCTGAGACAGCCAGGAGGTGGAAGGAAGCAAAAGGAAAGGGAAATTCGGGAAGGGGCCAGGTCAAGGCTTGGATCTGCTTTTGGCTTGTGCTGGCCGAGGTCCTTTGGGTTTAATCCTTTAGGGAACAGAGAGAGTGGGCAAAAAGGGAATTTCACAGAGTCCCGGAATGGTTTGGGTTCCACAGGACACCTTCCCCTACCACAGGCTGCTCCAATCCCTGCCAAACTCACAAGAGCCATGTTCCAGCCCGGCTGGGAAGACGAGAATGTTCCAGATGGGATGAAAAGAGAGATTTGGCTCCAGGCTGAGCTCGGTCAGCTCCCACCAGAACAGCTCTGAAGACAACAGCTCCAAGGAGAAGCTGTGGAGCCTTGGAGAGCTGCAGTTCCTTGGATTTAGGAGCCCGAGCTGCTCTGAAGTGACACAGGAGCTCCTGCTTTCAACTTCCAGCAGGAACAAACAATTCCTACTGGAAAACCTCACCTGCAGGGGCACAAGGGGTTAATGCAGGTGAGGTTTCACCTTTACATTCCAAATGAGCTCATCTGACCTGGGGTTTCCATCACAAAGAGCCACCTTGAGCTACTCCTCCATGCAAAAAAAGGTCTCCTTATCCAAGGTTTTCCTGGAAAACTTCCCCACGCTGACCCCACCAACTCCTCCAGACAGAAGAACAACCCCAGAGCAACGTGTTTGCCTCACTCCTGAGAGAAAATTAAGATAAACTCTCCAGAGATTTGGATTTTCTCCAGCTGAGGAGCTCCAGGAATAAGTGACTGGGTGGAAACAGCGAGGGAAGGAGGAAGAAGAGAGAGGTAACAGAGAAACAATCGCGTTTTTGAGCAGAAAAGCCGTAATTATGGTCCCAAAGCGTGCCCTCACCTGGGCTTTCATGCCCGTTGACTGCCCGTTGACGTTGTATTTCTTCTTGTTGGGCATGGTGGCCTCGCTGGCTGCCCCCGGGCACGGCTCCCTCGGGAGCAGGGAATGCCCCATTTATATCCACCACCCCATCCCCATCCCGCTGATCCTGCCCGCTCCGGTTTCACCGCAGGCGGAGGCAGCCAGGGCGGGAACAAATTGGGATTTTCGGACTTTTTTTTTTTAGTTTTTGCATTTTTTTTTTGGCAGATCCCAGGACTTAATGAGGTGTCCCCACAAACAATTCCTGCCTGTGTTTTGTGTGGAATTACAGCGTTCCCTGACCTCCGGAGCTCTGTCGCGGCAGTTTTGAACGTGGCCTGGCTGGTGTGTGCATAACAATGCCTTATTTATGTAACCAGAACATTTCCCTGCTCGCTATAATTAACTCGCTAATTAAGCTCCTTTAACTCGGGCCCTCCCCTCCCCACTCTCCCTCTTTCCCCCCCAATGTCAGATGACTGCGTTAACGGAGCCTCGTTAGAAGGAAATTAACTAATGAGCAACTAAAACAACGGGGGCGTTTGTTGGATGGCAAAGTGGTTTTTAATTATTATTATTTTAATTATCCTGCCCCTTGCTGCGTCCCCCATGGCAACCAGGGCAGAGTTTGTCCTTGGAAGGGTCCAGACTCCAACATCCATCCCTGTGTTGTTCCAATCCTTTGGGAATTATGGAATCATGGAATGGTTTGGGGTTGGAAAGGACCTTAAATCCCATCCAGTTCCACTCCACATCTCCCACCATCCCAGGTTGCTCCAGCCTTGGACATTTCCAGGGATGGAGCAGCCACAGCTTCTCTGGGTAGGATGTTGAGGGGCTTTTATGGGAATTATCTCAGGTAATAAATTATCAGGGATAAAACTCCTTGGATAAAAATTCCAGGCACTAAATGAGAATGAAAATTATTGTCCTGCACAGCGTCTGCTCGTTCCACAGCCTTTTAGGTGGGAAGAGATTATCCAAGGAAGAAAAAATGGGAAAAATGAGGCTGCCAGAGGTTGGTGGGGCTTTGAGGTCTCCTCCAACCCAACCCATCCTGTGATTCCATCCTGTGATTCCAAGGAAAAGGGATCTGGGAAGCAGCAGGGCACAATTGATTGTCCTCAGCACCAATTCTGACTGAATATGGAACTAAAAAGCTCCCCCAGCCCTGATTCTTTCCGTACACCGAATTTACACCAGATTTACACTGGATTTACCCCAGGTTGGATCTGACCCTGCTCCTCTCAACAGTTGTCCCAAGGATGGAAAATGCTGCCAGGGAAAATCCCTTCCCCAAAATGTTCCTCCCATTTTCCCTCTCCAGGGCAGATTTCAAGGAATTCACTAAAAGAGCAAAAAATTCCTGAGCTATATGAAAGCAACTCCTGGAGGAATGGATGGGAAAAAAAAGAAAGGAGGGAAATCCCCCCCAAAATTCCTGAGTTGTACAATGACTGAAAAATGTGAGAAATGGAAATCTGAATTATTTCCAGTGTGGAAATATCTCAGGGAATAAGAAGCTGGGATCAGCGTTGCTTTTCTCACTTGACATTGCAGCCCAAGTTGTGTTTTCCAGGTAAAGTTTTCATTTCCCACATTATCCATGAATCTTCTCCTGCAAAATCCTAAGGGAGACAAGACTTCAGCTCAGTGTAAAACAACTCAAAGCCTTTAAAGGGGTAAAAAACTCATTTTATGGTAACACCAAAGCACAAACTCCTTTTCCAGCAGGTTTTCACACCAAGTTACTTAAATCCAAAGGCTTTTCCTGGGAAAAAAACCCTTTTTTTCCTCAGTGAATGTCTGGTCCAACACATTAAAATTAAGAACAAATATTCAATAAAAATGCTAAAAATAAAAGATTTTGCTTCATCTCCACCCCAGAGCTCAGGAATATTCTGTAATTTCTCTGCCAATCTGGGTCAGTCAAATAAAACCAGAGAGAACTATGCTAAATCCCAGTAAATTGTTTTGTTCTGAGTGTCTTTAATTGATTCTTGGCCACGGATATTTGTTATTTTTTGGGAACAAAGGGAGAAAACAAGAGTTTTCTGAGGGGTTAAGCGGCACAAGCTATCCAGCATTGCTGGAGCTTCCAAATCCACCTGCCAAGAACTTGGGAATTCAAATTTCCGCATGGAATGAATTAAAATCCATCATTTTATGGATAGAACAGCAGGACAAGGCGGTGGCCTTGAAGAACTGCCACTGCTCGGTGACAAACTTGCTGGGAAGTCTTTTCCCAGTGGAAAAACATCTCATCCATCGATGATGCAGAGATATAAAAACAATTTATGTATTTTTTTTAAATAAAGAAGGGTGAAGATTTTATATTTTCACATTCTGAGCTGCTTTAGTGTGCGGGTCTGGGCTTCAATTATGGGATGGTGAGCTCTGTGCACAGAGCAGGGAGACAAAACAATTCCTGCTCCAGCTGGGCACCAAGGACAAATGATCCAAATCTCAGCCCAGGAGCACAAACACCGTGGGCTGGAGAGAGAAAAACAAGCAGGGTGGGACTGCCTGGGCTAAAGCTGGAATGGGACAATGAACTCCAAGGTGCCAATGGAGCAGAACTGATCCCAGGGAGAGCCCCCGGGAGCGCTCGTGCATTTTGGGGCCATTTTGGGTCATTTGGGTGCAGCCCTGGCTGGGCTCTGGTGCTGCCCAAGGTGGATCCATGGAGGAGATACTTTCCATAATTCCAGAATTTATTCTTTAGCTCTGCCCAGCCTCTGCTCCAGCTCAGCCTCCACAAGTGCTGGATCATGGAATGGTGGAATTCTGGTTGGAAGGGACCTCAGAGCCCCTCCAGTGCCACCCCTGCCATGGCAGGGACACCTCCCACTGGCCCAGGGGACTCCAATGTCCAGCCAGACCTTGGACACTTCCAGGGATCCAGGGACATCTGACAGAGAATCCCTTGGAATTGGTGGGAGCAGGGAGGAGAAATCCTTCAAAGGAGAAAACAGCAAACCCCTGACCCAGGCACTTCCAGTGGGGACAACGGGAAGGACAAGGAAGAGAAAAATCTCCTCCCTCAGCAGTGGAATGGGTCCCCTGGGCCATCCCAGCTCTGTTGGCCACAACCCCACAAAAAGCAGGAAAACCAGGAAACTGCTATTTCCACATTGCCTTAACTTGCTACAAACAGGCCATGGGTGTTTTATAATTGGGAAATGTGGGATCTCAGCAGCTGGAGCTGGAAAATCCCTGCGGAGTCACCACCTGCCAGGACACCTCATCCTGAACCAGCATCCCGTGGGATCCCACAGTTCCTCCCACGGAGCCCTTCCAGGATTGCTGAGGGTGTTCAGGAGGTCCAGGTGGGATTCTGGGGAAAATTCCTTCATGGAAAAGCTCTGGGAAAGGCTGCCCAGGGAGGTTTGGAGCCCCCAGCCCTGGGGAAGATTTCAAAGCCGTGTGGATGTGGCACTTGGGGACGTGGGGCAGTGGTGGCCTCGGCCATGCTGGGAATGCTTGGACTCCATGGGCTCCGAGGGATTTTCCAGCCTCAGGGATTCTGTGATTCCATCAGAGTCCCAAAATATGGGAGAATCCACATTTTAAGCTGCTTTCCCAAGAAGCAATCCAAAGGAATTATTATTATTATTTTTATTATTACTATTACTATTCACTACTAATACAATTTTCCAATATTTGGTTAATAACAAGAGGTGGACATAAAAACAGGGACTCAATAAGAACATTAAGACCTAAAAGACTGTTTGAAATAATGACCTTAAAGATAATGAGCAATTTAGAGCTTGGGCTAATTATTTCTTGAAATGTGGCTGCTCCCTCCCACGCTGACCCGAGGTACCACATAAAATGCAAATGAGCTGAGTTAAAACCCTGATTAAAAACTTTGCTGCAGGACATGAGCCTTTGGAGCCCTTTGGAGATGGATTTGATGCCACAGCAGCTTTAAACCATCCATGAAATCATAAAACTGCCCTGGAAAAGGAAATTATTGAAGCAATAAGAATAAAAAAAAAAAATCTATTTAAATAAAGTTTTTGTCATCTGACCCCGATCCCAGAAGCACCGAGTCCATAATGGAAAAATTAGAGAAACCACAGGGAGAGGTTTTGTTTTTAAGGAAAACTCCAAGTTTTTACAGAGAAAAACCCACATTCGAGGCTATAAATGAAGTTGTGAATGATGCAAAGTTTGCCACTGATAACCCTAAAAAGCAAAAGTCATTCCTGATTGTTGATAAAAATATGTTAAATTTGGAACTGTGTCACAAAAAAATGAGTGAGAGGCAGAATAAACTGGAATTTTACAATAAAATCCATACAATTAAGAAAGGGATAGCAGGGAACATAAAGATGGATAGAAAGGGGAATAATGATGCCCGAATCCGATGCATGGACAATATTTGTAAATAAAATCGAATTCCTTTGCAGGAACACCAGAATTCCATCTTTTTATCGCATTGATCCAAGTATTTTTAGAAGAACTACTAGGAAGGACAGCTTCAAATCCAGGAACTGGAGATGTGAGCAGAAATATAGGAAGAAATAACAAATATTGGTCCATTTTTGGGCCACAGGATACCAGGGGACACACGGAGCCAATCCCAGACACGGAATTCTGCCCTCCAAGCCCTGCCTGTTTTTTTGGAGCTATGCAATTTTATTTTCAGCTGCTTTGGGAATTCTTTCCACTGAAGAAGAAGGGAAAAGTGGATTTTAATATTTGGGATTCATTCTAAACTCTTTAACCACTCAAACAAGGAGCACTTGGTGCCCTGGAGGGCATCTGGAAGTTTTAGAGGTTTTATTCTGACAGCAAAATGCAAATTGCTGGTAAAAATTATGCTGAAAAGGTGGACCTGAGATGAAATTCCAAATCTCCTGGAACACACTGTGGATTCTGCCACTCCTCCTCCCTGCCAGTCCCAAATTCCTATAAAAACTGGCTGTGAATACAACGGATTTGGGGTGATGGGGGGGGGATCATCCCGGACACTTGGCCCTTATTAACGAGGCAATTAATGCCAATGATGCTCATTAATCTCCCACCTTAACGAGCCTCATTCCAGGGCTTATCCTGAAGTTCTCACCAGGAATTCAGCTGCTGGTTGAAGGCAGCAGGTCAGTAACTCACCATCCACTCGGGCAGCTGGAAGGCGCCGGTGCCGCTGTCCCACATCTCCGACGGCGAATCCCTCCACGCTCACATCTGGGAATGCACTGGGAATGCACTGGGATGCACTGGGAATGCACTGGGATGCACTGGGATGCACTGGGAATGCACTGGAATGCACTGGGATGCACCAGCCCAGCCCCACAGCCCACGGGGCCCTCAGGGACAGACGTCACACAGAGATGTCCCCTCAGGGCAGCGACGCGTTCCTCATTCCTGCTCCAAATCCCAAAGCCGAGAAGGGCTCAGATCCAGCTCGTTTTTACAGCCCTGAATTCCCACCGACCCCAGCTCTGCTCAGAGTTTGGGTCAGGAACAACCTGGCTGTGGCGTGGAGGACCATCACCTCAAAATTCCGATGTCCCCACGAATCCGGCAGCGATGTCCTGCAGGCACGCCAGGATTCACACCTGGAGGCTTCCAGCACCGAGGATTTCACTCGGCACCACCAAAATTCCTGCAGCTTCAGCCCAAGGAGCACAGGGATGCCTCAAATCCTGACTCAAGCTCAACTCCAGCTGAGCTGAAGAATTCCAAGGGGGATTCTTCTAAAGGATGGATCCGGCTCAGAATGAGCTCCACATTCCAAGGGGGATTCTTCTAAAGGATGGATTCGGTTCGGAATGAGCTCCACATTCCAAGGGGGATTCTTCTAAAGGATGGATCCGGTTTGGAATTAGCTCCACATTCCAAGGGGAACGCTTCTAAAGGATGGATCCGGTTCTGAACGAGCTCCACATTCCAAGGGGAACGCTTCTAAAGGATGGATCCGGTTCTGAACGAGCTCCACATTCCAAGGGGAACGCTTCTAAAGGATGGATCCGGTTCGGAATGAGCTCCACATTCCAAGGGGGATTCTTCTAAAGGATTGATCCGGTTCCGAACGAGCTCCACATTCCAAGGGGAACGCTTCTAAAGGATGGATCCGGTTCGGAATGAGCTCCACATTCCAAGGGGAACGCTTCTAAAGGATGGATCCGGTTCGGAATGAGCTCCACATTCCAAGGGGGATTCTTCTAAAGGATTGATCCGGTTCCGAACGAGCTCCACATTCCAAGGGGAACGCTTCTAAAGGATGGATCCGGTTCGGAATGAGCTCCACATTCCAAGGGGAACGCTTCTAAAGGATGGATCCGGTTCGGAATGAGCTCCACATTCCAAGGGGAGCACTTCTAAAGGATGGATCCGGCTCGGAATGAGCTCCACATTCCACGGTGAAAGCTTTTAAAGGATAAGAGCAGGGACAGGAGCCGCTGGAAGGGCTGCAGCTCCCTCTGCTGAGCAGACAGGACAGGAAGGAATACTTGGATCTCCTGCACAATTCCACATCCACACCGGGATACAAACAGAATCGTGGCCCTCTGCGGGATGAAGGTTTGATTTGAGGTTTAATCTTAACTGAGATTCACTCAAAATTCCACATTTCCACGAGCTTTCTGAGCCCTCCTTGGACTGTCGGCAGTGCCAGGGTGAGGTGGGGCTGGGAGCATTTCCCCTTCTTCTTTCTCCCTTGGAATTCCTATTTTCTGCTGGGAATGGCTGGGAGTTTGTTGTATTTGGGGTGGTATTTTCCCACTGTTGGCAGTTCCCCCTTCCAGATGGGAAGAGATTTTGGTCACTGCTGCCTTGAGACTGTCCCATTCCCATCTCCAAGAACACCAAATTTAACTTGTGCCAGGAAAAAGCAGAAGTGTGGGATTTGAACAGCCAAAGGATTCCCAGAGCTCTCGCTGTCCTTGCACACTGGGAATACTTTCCTCCATGGAAAAATGGAATCACTGAGGTTGGAAAAGCCTTTGGAGACCATGGAGTCCAACCCAGCACTGCCCAGGCCACCACTGACCCTGTCCCCAAGTGCCACTCCAGGTGGATTTGAAATCCCTGCAGGGATGGGGACTCCAGCCCTGCCCTGGGCAGCTGTGCCAGGGATGGACAAACCTTTCCAGGAAGGAATTTTCCCAATATCCAGCCTAAACCTTCTCTGGAACTTCTCCAGTGTCCTTTCCATGGGCTCAGCCCTTCAGGAACTGCTCCAGCCTGGATCCCTTTTCCAATGGGGTCAATCCTTCAGGAACTGCTCCAGCCTGGATCCCATTTCCATGGGGTCAATCCTTCAGGAACTGCTCCAGCCTGGATCCCTTTTCCACGGGGTCAATCCTTCAGGAACAGCTCCCTTTTCCATGGGGTCAATCCTTCAGGAACTGCTCCAGCCTGGATCCCTTTTCCATGGGGTCAATCCTTCAGGAACTGCTCCAGCCTGGATCCCTTTTTTTCCATGGGGTCAATCCTTCAGGAACTGCTCCCTTTTCCATGGGGTCAATCCTTCAGGAACTGCTCCCGCCTGGATCCCTTTTTTTCCATGGGGTCAATCCTTCAGGAACTGCTCCCTTTTCCATGGGGTCAATCCTTCAGGAACAGCTTCCTTTTCCATGGGCTCAGTTCTTCAGGAACTGCTCCAGCCTGGATCCCTTTTCCATGGGGTCAATCCTTCAGGAACTGCTCCAGCCTGGATCCCTTTTCCATGGGCTCAGCCTTCAGGAACTGCTCCAGCCTGGATCCCTTTTCCATGGGTTCAGTTCTTCAGGAACTGCTCCAGCCTGGATCCCTTTTCCATGGGGTCAATCCTTCAGGAACTGCTCCAGCCTGGATCCCTTTTCCATGGGCTCAGTCCTTCAGGAACTGCTCCAGCCTGGATCCCTTTTCCATGGGGTAAATCCTTCAGGAACTGCTCCAGCCTGGATCCCTTTTCCAATGGGATCAATCCTTCAGGAACAGCTCCCTTTTCCACGGGGTCAATCCTTCAGGAACTGCTCCAGCCTGGATCCCTTTTCCATGGGGTAAATCCTTCAGGAACAGCTCCCTTTTCCACGGGATCAATCCTTCAGGAACTGCTCCAGCTTGGATCCCTTTTCCATGGGGTCAATCCTTCAGGAACTGCTCCAGCCCGGATCCCTTTTCCATGGGCTCAGTCCTTCAGGAACTGCTCCAGCCTGGAACCCTTTTCCATGGGGTCAATCCTTCAGGAACTGCTCCAGCCTGGGCTCCTCTCTCCATGGACCTCCATGGGCTGCTGTGCTCAGCTGCCTCTCCAGGGGTTGGGAATCTGGGAATCTCTGGGAATCTCTGCTCCAGCACCTGGAGCAGCTCCTTCCCTCCTTCACCACTGGGGATCTGCTCCTCTCTCATCCTTCCCATCCTCTCTCCCTACCATGATTCCTAAAAACTCTGGAACAAAACCTCCCAGATGCTCCCCAACCTTTAACTCCCTGTGGATGGTGATTTCCAACTCCCTGACTCAAACCAAGGTTTATTATCAAAAAATTCAGGAAATACCAGCAGTGATCTGTTTGGAAAAGTTTCTCCCAGGAAAAGGGAGAACAACTACGAAAATCTTATAAACCCTATTTTAATTAATAAATCACTTTGGGTTGAGTTTCAGAGCAAAGAGCAATTCAAAGCCTCAGTAAATATAAAATTCCCAGAATCCAGAGGTTGAACGGGATTAAAGCCCTGAGTGGAGAACAAGAATTAGGAATTACTGCCCAAATCCTCAAAAATACAGGGATTGCCATCCCTGCTGAAAGCTGGGCCCGATTCCGTGACAGAAGGATGGGATCAAAGCCGGGCTGCTGGAAGAAGGAGGGAATGGGATAAATTCCAGCCCAGAGGCTGCAAGAGCCGCACGCCGGCACGAGGGGGAGCGAGAGCCTGCAGGAAAATCCCAACATTTTCAAGGATGGAGGAAAAGAGCAAAAACCAGAGAGGCTTTCAGGAGCAGCCACGAGATCGAGAGCCTGTGGGAAAATCCCAACATTTTCCAGGATGGAGGAAAAGAGCAAAAACCAGAGAGGCTTTGAGGAGCAGCCACGAGATCGAGAGCCGGTGGGAAAATCCCAACATTTTCAAGGATGGAGGAAAAGGGCAAAAAACAGAGAAGCTTTGAGGAGTATCCATGACAGGGCATTTGTAAGGATTTTTTCCAACTGCAAATTCCATCGGCTGCTGGGGAATGGAAGATTGGGAAGGGATTCAGAGCCTGTCCCTGGATGGAAGATGAGGAGGGTTGTCCCTGTTTGGTGTCCTGGTGTTCCCAAGCTGCATGTCCCCACCAGGGGTTCCAGCCACAGCTCACCTGGGAGCTCTCCAGCTCTCCCCTTCCCTTGGAATTCCTGAAAATCCACCACTGGTGAGGTCCCATCTCAAATCCTGGGGGCTCCAGAAGACCTGGAGGGGCTGGAGTGTGTCCGGGGCAGGGAATGGAGATGGGGCTGGAGCACCAGAAGAAGGGTCTGGAGAACTTTGGAGAGAGCCATGGGATTTTATCACTGGAACAAGAATCAGAGATGGAAGTTTGGGAGAGAGCTTGGGAGTTTTCTTCAGGCTTTGATGTGGGAAGAGGAAGAGAAGAACTAAAAAATGAAAACCAATTATAAATCAAGACTTTTGGGTTAAGTGTCCCTGGCTAAGGAGGAAAAAACAACGGACACACGGAGCTCACCGAGTGTAGCTGAGCAGCCTGGTCTGGTGGGAGGTGGAATTTCTGCTGGAAGCCCACGGAATCCTGGAATGGTTTGGGTGGGAAGCCCACCCAGTGCCGCCCCTGCCATGGCAAGGATGGGGTTTGGAAGCTGGAAGGTGTCACCAGGAGCTGGAACGGGATGGGCTTGAAGGTCCCTTCCCACCCAAACCATTCCATGACTCCACAGTTCTCATGCCAGAGAACTCTCCAAAACCCAAAAGCTGATGAGAAAACCCTGCCCTGCTCCACCACCGACCCAGATTTGGGTGTTTGGGTTAGGGTTAGGGTTAGGGTTAGGGTTAGGGTTAAGGATTGGGGACGCAAATCCAGCTGGTCCCTCGGGTTTGTCACCATACAGGAACGCCAGAGCAGAGGAGATCCAAGGGAAGGAGCAGAACAGCTGGAACACGGAGAAGAAACCCATTTTCTCATTAATATTGCTCATAAGTTTGCACAAAGCCAGGCCTTGTTAAGCCAGGTTTCATTCCAGTGCGTGGTGGATAAAAACAAACCCATCCAAAATTCCAAGGGCTCATCTCCAGTTTATGCCCCTGCAGATCCAGGAGTTCTCAGAGCATTTTTTCCAGGCAAATCCTGGAAAAATTCCTCACAATTTACTCCAATCCCCATCCCAGCTCCTTCCCCAAGCCTTCAAGGAGTTCCCAAATCCCTTGGAGAGTTCCATGGATGTTCCCAGCTGAGGGATGTGAAGTTTTTCTTTCCCCAGGTCAAAGCTCCAAAGTGGAACAATCTCAACCCTTTTTATTCTGTCATCCCCTGGCTTATTTTGGGTATTAACCCCCAAATTTCTGAAGTTTCACCCCCTCTGACATGGAGTCCATGATCCCAGGCTGCTCCAACCTTTCCTTGGACATTCCAGGGATCCAGGGGCAGCCCCAGCTGCTCTGGCAATCCCAGGGATCCAGGAATTCCTCATTCCCAAAATCCCATTCATCCCTCTGGCAGTGGGAGTCATTCCCTGTGTCCTGTCCCTCCAGGCCTTGTAATCAGGACTGCTCTGAAATTTATCCACTGTTTTACAGTTTATTTTTGTATTTTAAACCAATTTAAACCAGGATTGGATCCTTCTCATTCCTTGTGACTTACACAAATCCCTGTTTTTAAGATCCAAACCCCTTGGTGCCTGAAGAAATTACAAATAACTCCAATTATCTCCCCCTTCCTGCGCTGAAGCAAAGCTCAAACCTGACTTAGGTTGGAGTTTTTTACACTGGAAATGTCTTTTTGCCATTAAGGACAAAATATTCCAGCATGGGAACCAGCCCTGGGAAAGAATAATGGAATTTTACAGATCCTTTACCCTGCACCAAGAGGAAAAGGACGGAGTGGGGATAAAATATGAAATATAAACCAAATTATTAATATGGAATTATTGAGGGGAATAAAACAGAGCACAGAGAGGGAGGAGAGGAATTACTGGCAATCCTGTGCTTTCCCCAGGTTAATTCCTGAGCGGAATGGAGTCCACAAGCACAATTAAGAGCTGTTAATTTGGGTGTTTTAATCACCCAGCACCCAGAGGCTGTGCCAGACCCCGGAGCTGGGAGAGCCATGGAAAAGCTGTTTCATTTTCCTGAGCTCCAAGGGATTCCCAAAGTCAGGAATGTCCCACCTGGTTTCCTGCTCTCCTTATCCCAAGTGCTGGCACTGGGCGCTGGTGATGCTCAAATCCATCCAAAAATGAGTTTTCTTAACTTCTCAAAAGAGGATTTTTGGGAAAAGTGAATTATTTGGATATTCAGATTTGTTTTAAAATAGCTAGATTGCTCTGGAAGATAAATCTGCCCCAGCTTCCTCACAAATTTGGAGTGATTTTCCATTTTAATCTGAAAATGCTGGAATGGTTTGGGTGGGAAGGGACCAAAGCTCATCCCATTCACCCCTGCTGTGGGTGGGGAAATTCCCCTATCCCAGAGTGCTCCAAATCCATTCCAGCCTGGCCTTGGGCACTTCCAGGGATGGAAAATGCACAACCCCTCTCCTTTTTGAGTCAGCTGGATTGCTCTGGGAAATTCCCATAAATTTACAGGGATTTGTAGGGATTTTCCATCCCGTTTCCTTGTTCCCTTTCCCACCCGTGGCAGCAAAGTCTGGGATTTGTTCCCATTCCGACCTCCTCTCCTGCTGAGTTGGGAAAACACGGAGCAACCCACACTTATTTTAACCAAACCCAACCAGGGACAAACTGAAACTCGAGGATAAAGGATAAATTCCTTGGAATTTATCCTTGGAATTATCCTGGAGGGCTCTGGGAAGCTCCAATGGGATTAATAAACGCAGCCTGATAAACCCAAAAGGAATGAGAGAGGCAGGTGAATCAATTAAAGGTTTTTTTTTCGTATTAAAAGATCAAGGGGGACGTTAAAATCCGTGTGAGAGCCTTAAAATGAGACTAATGAGGGATTACTAACGAGCCTCCCTCTGGAAGCTCTGACAGCTCCGAAGGAAAAGCTGAGTTATTCCCTCCCACGCCCGGGAATGGGATCCACGGGGGTGACAGGAGCGTGGAACACGTGAAATTGGCTCTTTATGGATTGAGGATTCCAAAAGAGGCACTGAATTATTCCAATTATTTGAATTATATTTGAATTATTTCAGGCAGGATCTGTTCCCAGCTTTGCTGAAACGCCGGAGAAGGAATTTGAGGGATAAATAATAATGATTCTGCAGCCAGAGTTTCCAGCAGAACTTGGTGTCCTTTTCCAGCTTGCCCAGATCCTGTGGTCCCACTCCAATCTGGTTTCCTCCCATCTGCTCTGCTCACCCATCCCCCCTTGGTGTACTAATAAGCAATAATTAGGGGAAAAAATCACTCTGAAAACCAAGCAGGTGCTCCACGTTCAGTTCTCCACCAAAAAAATCACTGCTCAAAGCTAAATTCAGCTTTTTTTTCACTGCAACACACTGAATTTACCATAATTCCCCTGGATTTACGGAAAAGATGCTAAAATCTACATTTTTTGGGATGCAAACATCCAAAAGTGCTGATACCACCACCTCAAACAACTCCAGGGGAAGTCCCCAGTTCCTCCAGTCTGCCCAGTGAAGAATTTTTGGGTGTTCCCAACCTGATTGAGCCAAAATTAACTAAAATCATTATTTGCTGATCAGGCTGGTCTCAGTGGGGGCAGAAGAAATCTTGAGATCCCTGAGGAGTTTTGGGAGACAACCCCAGCCCCCGCTGGAAGGTGCAGGGTTTATAAAAAGCAGAGGTTGGGAACAGCACGTATGAACAGGGATAATTAACACGCATTAATTAACACAGCATTAGTCACATTCTACTGGAGAAAGGGCTGATAGAGCGAATATCTTGGAAAAATCCAACCCAGCTGCTGTTTTATCTGGGAATCCTCTGGGGTCTTGTTGTTAAAAATAAAAGGGTTTTATGGATTGGGTTCTTGTGGTTAGAAATAAAAGGGTTTTCTGCACTTGCACGTTGCCCAAACCTGCATTATTTGCAGGTTTTTGGAAGTCAGGGATTTGTCATCCATGAAATGGGTGACTCAGGATCAGCAGAAAAATTCAGAGGATCTGCTTGGGATAAATGGGGATGGGATGGATTGTGGAATGGTTGGGTGGGAAGGGACCCCAAAGCCCCTCCAGTGCCACCCCTGCCATGGCAGGGACACCTCCCACTGTCCCAGGCTGCTCCAGCCCCAGTGTCCAACATTTCCTTGGGCATTCCAGGGATCCAGGGGCAGCCCCAGCTGCTCTGGCAATCCCAGCCCAGCCAGGAATTCCTCATTCCCAATCTCCCATCCATCCCTCTGGCAGTGGGAGCCATTCCCTGTGTCCTGTCCCTCCATCCTTGTCCCCAGTCCCTCTGCAGCTCTCCTGGAGCCCCTTCAGGCCCTGGGATGTGCTGGAAGCTCTCCCTGGATCCTTCCCTTCTCCAGGGGAACATTCCCAGCCTGACATTGGATCCATCTCCTCTCCAAGAAATTCATGGACCCAGGGGCTTCACTTGGAATCTCAGGAAGCCATGAAGGTTCTCCCTTCCCTCTCCCTCTCTTTTCTATCCCCATTTTCCATAAAAATCCTTCAGGATGGATCCTGAGTATCCCAAATCCCAGAATCCTGGACTAGTTTGGGTGGGAAGGGACCTCAAAGCTCATTCCAGGGACACCTGCCATGATCTCAGGGTGCTCCAGTCCTTCCTGGGACATTCCAGGGATCCAGGGGCAGCCCCAGCTGCTCTGGAAATTCCAGCCCAGAACGGAATTCCTTCCCAAATATCCCACCCCAATCTCCCTTTCCCAGGGAATTCCCTCCATTCCCAGCTCTCCCAGCCTGGCATTGGATCCATCCCCACCCTGACTCTGTTCCAGGAAGGAATTTTGGGATTTGGAGGCTTCACTGGGAATCTCGGGACTCCAAGAAGGGACTCCCTTCCCTTTTCCATCCCCAACTTCCTTAAAAATCCCTCGGGATGGATTCTGAGCCTCCTTGATCCCAGAATCCTGGAATGGTTTGGGTGGGAAAGGACCTCAAAGCTCATTCCAGGGACACCTGCCATGATCTCAGGGTGCTCCAGTCCTTCCTTGGACATTCCAGGGATCCAGGGGCAGCCCCAGCTGCTCTGGAAATTCCTCATTCCCAAGATCCCATCCATCCCTCTGGCAGTGGGGGCCATTCCAGGTCCCTCTCCCAGGGCTGTTCTCCATCCCCCATCCCGGATCTGGGGCTGGAATTGCCCAACCCAGGTGCAGGATTTGCCCCTGGCCTCACTGATCCTCACCAGGTTTGCACAGAGCCCCCTCCCCAGCAAAGTGCATTTTTATCCCGTGTTTGTGGCACTTTCAGAGCTTTCCTTTTAACACTTTAAATGGATTTTCTCCTCAGAAATCCAAATGGATTCTCCCAAAGGCTCAACAGGCAGCATCACTTCCTCTGGGTCCCCTCTTCTCATTTCAGCTCCCTGTGCAGAGGCAATAAAATAATCATTTCCAAGGAAGTGAAAAGACGGATATTTGGAATTTGCAGGAGAATCTGAGCCCTTCACAAAAGGTGCTGCAGCTCCTTTTCACTGCAGAGCTGGGCCTGTCCTCAGCAGCATTCCCAAGAGCTCAGAAAATGGGATTTAATGAGTGTGGCAGGAGGAAAAACTGAAAGGAGCAATTTGAGAGCCACGAGTTTCTAAGGAGCAGCAGATTTAATGAAGAATGTCCTCGCATTTCAAGGAAACCCACGGAGATAATGGCAGCAAAAGGCTGAGAATTCCAAAGTGTGTGGGATTTAAATAGAAGGGTGGAAAGGCCACGCTGATGGAGGTGTGGGAAGAGAGGCACAGGAAGGGAAAAGCTGAAGCAGGTGGGATCTCAGCACAGTTTTCCAGCTGGAAGAGAAAATCTCGGGTGTTTGTTCACCTGAGTGATGATATTTGAGATAAAGCCCTGCTTGAGGCTGGATCAAGGTGCTAAAAGAGGGTGAAGGATTTTTAAGACACACAAATAGTAGCAGTAAATAATAGTTTTGATGGAATCACAGCCAGGAATTTGGGTTGGAAGGGATCCAGTCCCACCCTTCTGCCACGCACAGGGACAATTTCCACCATCCCAGGTTGCTCCAAGCCCTGTCCAGGGACACTTTCAGATTTTATATCAGATGAAATCTCATTTAAACACCGCTCGTGGCTCCCTGCAGGAATTGTTTTGGCACAGGGATCCCTCATCCCAGCCCAGCATGACGTTCCCAGGGGCTCAGCTGTGCACTGGGAGCAGCATCAGGAGCTGGGAGATCTCTGCCAAAAAGGGTAAAATGAGAATTTTGAGCTTGGTCAAGATCACAGCAGTTTTGGTTCTAGGGACTAAAAGCACTTTTTTTGAACCAAAATAAAAAAACCTAAAAAAACCACCAAAACCCTCCTTTATAGGCAGATTTTTTTGCCCTTAAATGCATCTAAAATATAGAAGTGTATAGAAAATTGTGGTTATTTCCCTGAGCATTCTCTTCAAGGCATCTTTACACAATGCACAGCTTAAATAAATAAAATTCCAACAAACCCTCTGATACAGGAGTGGGAGCCAAGGAAAAAGGGGATTCCTCATTCTTCTCCTGGCAAAAAATGGGAACCTGTTTTAAAGGCAGGATGATGGTTTTGCACTCATGTTCCCAAATAATTTTGGGGAGGAGAGAAAGGTCAAGGCAACAAAATCACATTAATGGCAATTTTTTCATTCTCAGCCATCCAAGCCTTTGATTTTTGTTTTCCTAATGCCCTGAGAGTCACTGGCAAGTCAGAAAATATTTCAGTTAATGAGATTAGAGCAGCCCCAACTCATTCCCACTCCTTCCCTTTGCCAACATCCTCAATCCCAGC
This sequence comes from Taeniopygia guttata, assembly GCF_003957565.2. NCBI lineage: Eukaryota > Metazoa > Chordata > Aves > Passeriformes > Estrildidae > Taeniopygia > Taeniopygia guttata. The sequence continues at coordinate 938,225 of NC_044212.2, read as the reverse complement.
GAGATCTGGAAAGGACTCCACAAGTTTGAGGCAGCTGAAATAATCCAATCACTGCTGTGAATTTCATTAAGTTAACAGCAAAGTTAAAATCAATCTGGTTTTAGAGAGAGAAATTGGCTGTACTGGTGAAACACGGGCTGTGCAGATGTTGAACTGAAGGGAATGTAATGAAATATTCTTAATATGATACAGAAAACAGGGAATGCTGTGAGGGAAAACATCCCAAAGCTCTCCCTCCATCCCAAAGCTCTCCCTCCATCCCAAAGCTCTCCCTCCATCCCAAAGCTCTCCCTCCATCCCAAAGCTCTCCTTCCATCCCAAAGCTCTCCTTCCATCCCAAAGCTCTCCTTCCATCCCAAAGTTCTCCCTCCATCCCAAAGCTCTCCCTCCATCCCAAAGCTCTCCTTCCATCCCAAAGCTCCCCTTCCATCCCAAAGCTCTCCTTCCATCCCAAAGCTTCCCTTCCATCCCAAAGCTCTCCCTCCATCCCAAAGCTCTCCTTCCATCCCAAAGCTTCCCTTCCATCCCAAAGCTTCCCTTCCATCCCAAAGCTCTCCTTCCATCCCAAAGCTTCCCTTCCATCCCAAAGCTTCCCTTCCATCCCAAAGCTCTCCCTCCATCCCAAAGCTCTCCCTCCATCCCAAAGCTCTCCCTCCATCCCAAAGCTCTCCCTCCATCCCAAAGCTCTCCCTCCATCCCAAAGCTCTCCCTCCATCCCAAAGCTCCCCTTCCATGCAGGTCTTGAAATGAAGAGAATTTCATTAAATATTCTTAATATGACACAGAAAACAGGGAATGCTGAGAGGGAAAGCATCCCAAAGCTCTCCTTCCATCCCAAAGCTCTCCCTCCATCCCAAAGCTCTCCTTCCATCCCAAAGCTTCCCTTCCATCCCAAAGCTCTCCTTCCATCCCAAAGCTCTCCCTCCATCCCAAAGCTCTCCCTGCATCCCAAAGCTCTCCCTGCATCCCAAAGCTCTCCCTCCATCCCAAAGCTCTCCCTCCATCCCAAAGCTTTCCCTCCATCCCAAAGCTCCCTTTCCATCCCAAAGCTCTCCCTTCCATGCAGGTCTTGATATGAAGAGAATTTCATTAAATATTCTTAATATGACACAGAAAACAGGGAATGCTGTGAGGGAAAGCATCCCAAAGCTCTCCCTCCATCCCAAAGCTTCCCTTCCCATCCCAAAGCTCTCCCTCCATCCCAAAGCTCTCCCTCATCCCAAAGCTCTCCCTCCATCCCAAAGCTCTCCCTCCATCCCAAAGCTCTCCCTCCATCCCAAAGCTCTCCCTCCATCCCAAAGCTCTCCTTCCATCCCAAAGCTCTCCCTCCATCCCAAAGCTCTCCCTCCATCCCAAAGCTCTCCTTCCATCCCAAAGCTCTCCTTCCATCCCAAAGCTCTCCCTCCATCCCAAAGCTCTCCCTCCATCCCAAAGCTCTCCTTCCATCCCAAAGCTCTCCCTCCATCCCAAAGCTCTCCTTCCATCCCAAAGTTCTCCCTTCATCCCAAAGCTCTCCCTCCATCCCCAAGTGCTCCCTCCTTACTGCTTAGGCAGGAAAGGGTTCTGGGAATAAAGTTATGGATGGATACAGTGGAAAAAATGGAAAACCAAGCTGGAAGTCCAACCCAAGCCAGCCCAAGCACCTGGAGGAAGAAGGATTGATGGCACTGGGATCTTTCCCTGCAGCAACCACAGCTTTTCCCAAATTTGGGAATGTCCTGGAGCCAGGTTCTGAGCAGCCAAGGCATTCAGTGAGTAATTAACGCCCTCAGAATCCCTCAGTGCTAATTAATCAAGCTCTGGGTGTGCCGATAACAATGGCTGGGTTTCCCTAAATGTCAGCTCTGGTTCCATCCTCTTCCCAAGCATGGGAATTGTGCCTTTGGAACCAGGGCAGGCTCCCAGAGTTTCTCTGGGATCGTGGGGTGTGGGAGTGGGCACAAAGCCCAACAAAGATCCCCAGAATTTCCTGACCCCAGGATTCCACAGCAGCAAATCCCTGCTGGTGTTCCCTGCGATGTCTTGTGGAGGCAGAGCTGGAGCAAAGCTGGACTAAAGAATAAATTTGGGATTTATTCAAGGATCTCCTCCATGGATCCACCTTGGGCAGCACCCAAATGAACCAAAATGTCCCCAAAATGCACGAGCGCTCCCGGGGGCTCTCCCTGGGATCAGTTCTGCTCCATTGGCACCTTGGAGTTCATTGTCCCATTCCAGCTTTAGCCCAGGCAGTCCCACCCTGCTTGTTTTTCTCTCTCCAGCCCACGCTGTTTGTGCTCCTGGGCTGAGATTTGGATCATTTGTCCTTGGTGCCCAGCTGGAGCAGGAATTGTTTTTTGTCTCCCGTAATATGAAGCTCAGACCTGCACACTAAAGCAGCTCAGAAACTGAAAATATAAAAGCCAAAAACTGAGACATCACCTGGAGAATTCAGGATAATTCAGCCACGTTTGGGAGAGCCTGAGAAAAGTGGGATCTGCCCCGGGATCGGGGCAGGATCGGGAATGTCCTCCTGGCTCTGCCCAGCTCCTGCCAGGAGCCAGCAGTGATCGGGATCTGCTCCAGGGAATGAGCCCCAGGAAAAGAGGGAGCAGCCTCAGCTCGGAGATTTGGGATCATTTTCCATGGAAAAGGGGCCAGGCCTTGGCAGGGGCTGCCCAGGGAGCTTTGGAGTGCCCATCCCTGGAGGTGCCCGAGGAATTCCTGGAATTCCACTCATGGCTGGGATCGGGCCCAGCTGGGACTCGGTGCCCTTGGAATTCTTTCCCAGCCTCAATAATCTGTGAATTCTGTTCTCACATCCCCATGAGAATTCCCAGCAGATCCAGGGAATGAGCCCTGGGATAAGAGGGGGCAGCCTCAGCCTGGATCAGTGGGGATATTTGGGATCATTTTCCATGGAAAGGGCTGGCAGGGCTGGGGGTGGTGGGACTGTGAGCTCCAAAGGCTTTTCCAACCCCAACAATTCCATGATTTTCAGATGATCCTGCTGTTAGCATCCCTCCATCTCCATCCCTTGCCATTTCCCAGCCTCCCTGAGGTAATTTTTTCCCCACCAAACTTTGGGAACCCCAGACCATTCCCAAACCTTCTCCCCACTCTCCTGAAGCAGCCTCACCCCTGCCCACAGCAGCTCTGCCTTGGAATTTGGGAAATTACAGCCTTTAAAACACCAAAAAAACCATAAAAATCTCAAAATATCCAGAATTTACCAAAATCAAAGCTTTTCCTGAAGGTTCTTCCCCACCCTGCTGCACCCACAGCCCCGAGGGCAGAGTTCAGGGTGACCCCGAATCTTTGTGGGATTTCCTGCCCTGCCCACGGTGCCAATGTGTGTTTAGGGATTATTCTGTTTATTTAAAGGATTCCAAACACCAGCTTTTCTCACAAAGCTTAAGCCTTTCCTCCCCTGATTTTTCCAACCTAAATTTGGGTGCTGTGGAAGGCAAATCATCCCATTCCTAAGTTTTTCCAGCAAATCTTTGACATTTTTAGCCCTTCCAGCAACACCCTCACACCACAACAACTTCATTTGTAGAGCCCACAGTCCTTTAAGGGTTCAGTAATTCTTCTACAGATAAATAACTGTAAAGAACAACAAATTTCTGTCCTTTTTCCCATTCCAAGACAAAAGTTTTGTTGCATCAGAGAATCATGGAATGGTTTTGGTGGGAAGGGACCTTAAAATTGGGTTTTTTTCCACTCCTGCCATGGACAAGGACACCTTCCCCTATCCCAGGGTGCTCCAACTTGGCCTGGGACACTTCCAGGGATGGAGAATCCACAACTTTCCCGGGCAAAAAGGTTCCTGGGAATGCAGGGGAGAGAAAATATCTGAAAACCACCCAGAGCTCCACATGAGATGGACTTGGAGAGAATCAGCCCCTAAATGGATGGATAAAAGCAAAAAATAAACTCAACATCCTCGCTGACCTTTCTGTCTCATCCCACGTTGACTCCTCACCCTCCTGCACAACCAAAGATTTTGGCTTTTGATGCTTTCCAGGAAAAAAGAAAAGGGCAAAATCCCATTAAAATTACAGATTGCTACCTAATTAACCTGAGGTTTGGGCTGCAGCTTTGATAATTTCAGTGTTTAGCTCTGCTTGTGCTACCCAGCACAAACCACAGATTCCACGGGCAACTTTCTGATGCCCACAAAACCTTTCCCAGCATTATTTTGTGAGGGAGAAATTTGGTGAAAAAGGGTAAAAGGGGAAAAAAAAGGGGAAAAGGGGGAAAAAAAAGGGGAAAAGGGGGAAAGAAAAGGGAAAAAGGGGAAAGAAAAGGGAAAAAGGGGAAAGAAAAGGGAAAAAGGGAGGGGAAAAGAGAGAAAGGGAGAAAAAAAAAGGAGGGAAAAAGGGGGAAAAGGGGGAAAAGGGGGAAAAGGGGGAAAGGGGAAAGGGGAAAAGGGGAAAAGGGGGAAAGGGGAAAGAGGAGAAGGGGGGAAAGGGGGGAAAAGGGGGGAAAAGGGGGAAAAAGGGGGAAAAAGGGGGGAAATGGGGAAAAAAGGGGGAAAATGGGGGAAAAATGGGGGGAAAATGGGGGGAAATGGGGGAAAAGGGGGAAAGGGGAGGGGAAAAGGGGGAAAAAGGGGAAAAGGGGGAAAAAGGGGGAAAAGGGGGAAAAGGGGGAAAAAGGGGGAAAAGGGGGAAAAAGGGGGAAAAAAGGGGGGAAAAAGGGGGAAAAAGGGGGAAAAAGGGGGAAAAAGGGGGAAAAAGGGGGAAAAAGGGGGAAAAAGGGGGAAAAAGGGGGAAAAAGGGGGAAAAAGGGGAAAAAGGGGAAAAAGGGGAAAAAGGGGGAAAAGGGGGAAAAAGGGGGAAAAAGGGGGAAAAAGGGGAAAAAGGGGGAAAAAGGGAAAAAAAGGGGGGAAAAGGGGAAAAGGGGGGGAAGAGGGGGGAAAAGGGGGGGAAAGGGGGAAAAAGGGGGGAAAAGGGGGAGAATGGGGGAAAGGGGGAAAAGGGGGCAAAGGGGGAAAAGGGGAAAAGGGGGCAAAAGGGGGGAAAAGGGGGAAAAGGGGGAAAAGGGGGAAAAGGGGGGGGAAAAGGGGGAAAAGGGGGGAAAAGGGGGGAAAAGGGGGGAAAAGGGGGAAAAGGGGGGAAAAGGGGGGAAAAGGGGGAAAACGGGAAAAAGAGGAAAAGGGGAAAGGGAAAGGGGGGAAAGGGGGGGAAAAGGAAAGGGGAAAGGGGAGAAAGGGGGAAAAGGGGGAAAAGGGGAAAAGGGGGGAAGAGGAAAAGATGGAAAAGGGGGAAAAGGGGAAAAAGGGGGAAAAGGGGGGAAAAGGGGGGAAAGGGGGGGAAAAGGGGGGAAAAGGGGGGAAAAGGGGGAAAAGGGGGGAAAAGGGGGGAAAGGGGGAAAAGGGGGGAAAAGGGGGAAAAGGGGGGAAAAGGGGGAAAAGGGGGGAAAAGGGGGGAAAAGGGGGAAAGGGGAAAAGGGGGGAAAAGGGGGAAAAGGGGGGAAAAGGGGGAAAAGGGGGAAAAGGGGGGAAAAGGGGGAAAAGGGGGGAAAAGGGGGAAAAGGGGGAAAAGGGGAAAAGGGGGAAAAGGGGGGAAAAGGGGGAAAAGGGGGAAAAGGGGGAAAAGGGGGAAAGGGGGGAAAAGGGGGAAAAGGGGGAAAAGGGGGGAAAAGGGGGAAAAGGGGGGAAAAGGGGGGAAAAGGGGGGAAAAGGGGGGAAAAGGGGGAAAAGGGGGAAAAGGGGGAAAAGGGGGGAAAAGGGGGAAAAGGGGGGAAAAGGGGGAAAAGGGGGAAAAGGGGGGAAAAGGGGGAAAGGGGGGAAAGGGGAAAAGGGGGGAAAGGGGGAAAAAGGAAAGGGGAAAAGGGAGAAAAGGGAAAAGGGGAAAAGGGGAAAAAGGGAAAAAGGGAAAAGAATCCCCAGGCTCAAAGACCTGAAATCCTGGGCATGGCTTTGTTCTGCTTGGATTTTATCACCTAAAATACAACAATTCCTCGGAAATTCTGCTTTTCTCACGGATCCAGCCTGCAGGGAGGGAATTCTCCATGGATTTCATGGTTTCCTCACTGCCAGCTTGGAACAGGCTGTTTTGGGGTGACAACAGCTGTCTGAGGGGACTGTTCCCAATCTGTGCGAAGGCTCAGGGGAGAGGGAAAATTTGGGAATGGTTTGGGTGGGAATGACCTCAAAGCACATCCAGGGGCACCTTCCACTATCCCTGAAATCTTTCCCAGGGATTCCAGATTCTCTGGGAATTCCATTCCATCAGGAATTCCTTCCCAAATCCCATCTTCTCTGTGCCCATCTCTAACACCATCATCCCCTCAATGATTTTATCCCAAATTTGGCTGTGGAAAACCCATTTCCCTCCCCTGAGGAGCACAAACCAGACCTGAGGTGGTTTGGTATTTTTGGAGGTTTTTTTTTTTGGGAAATGTGGGTATTTCCAGACATTGGAATTTCCAAGATTTGCCACTCCAAACCGGAATAAACACACAATAAATAAAGGAGGAAGCGGGGTTTGTGTGATCCTCCAAATAAAACACTCCCTTTGCTCCTCCTCGTTGCTTTAATAAAATCTTAATTACCTGGAGGTTTTGACGACTTCAATTACCACAACGCCACATTTTCCACATCTATTTTTTTCAAGTCTAAAAAGATCCAATTGGGTAAAAAATCCTGCTGCAACCACGTTTTTTGATGGTTTATTATCTGAAACCGCCGCGAGCGCGGAGCGGCCGGGGCGTGGTCAGCCGGGAAAATCCCGTGGGATGCAGGGCAGGCTCTTTTCCTAATTGGAAAATGATTTATGGTCCTTCTGAGGGGAAGAAGAACCATTTCTGCCTCTCCTCGCAGCCAAAATCCGGCGGTGATGGATGAGCAGGAATTGCAAATGAATCCAAGTGGGAGCTGTGGATGTGCAGGGGATGGACGGAGGAGGAAAAAATGAGTGGTGGGACGGCAGGAAATGGGAAATTGGGGAGTTTTTTAGTGGTTTTGGAGTGAGGTTTGGTGGTAAATTCCAGTTGGATCCTTTGGATGAGGGAGCTGGGGGAAATGGAATTGCCCACTGTGAAATTCCAGCTTCCAGGAGAAAAGTCCATTTGCCACTGCAAAATTCCTTCTTCCATGAGAAAATTCCATCTTCCATGGAATTTTCCACTGTGAAATTCCAGCTTCCATGAAAAAGTCCATTTCCCACTGCGAAATTCCATCTTCCATGGTGAAACTCCATCTTCCATGGAATTTTCCACTGTGAAATTCCATCTTCCATGAGAAAATTCCATTTCCCCACTGCAAAATTCCATCTTCCATGAGAAAATTCCCACTGCGAAATTCCTTCTTCCATGAGAAAATTCCATTTCTCACTGCGAAATTCCATCTTCCATGAGAAAATTCCATTCCCCACTGCAAAATTCATACTTCCATGAAAAAGTTCCATTTCCCACTGCAAAATTCTTCTTCCATGAGAAAATTCCATTTCCCACTGTGAAATTCCTTCTTCCATGAGAAAATTCCATTCCCCACTACGAAATTCCATCTTCTATGAGAAAATTCCATCCCCCACTGCAAAATTCCATCTTCCATGAGAAAATTCCGTTCCCCACTGCAAAATTCCATCTTCCATGAGAAAATTCCATTCCCCACTGCAAAATTTTATCTTCCATGAGAAAATTCCATTTCCCCACTGCAAAATTCCTTCTTCCATGAGAAAATTCCATTCCCCACTGCAAAATTCCATCTTCTATGAGAAAATCCCATTTCCCACTGCAAAATTCATACTTCCATGAGAAAATTCCATTCCCCACTGCAAAATTCCATCTTCCATGAGAAAATTCCATTTCCCACTGCAAAATTCCTTCCATGAGAAAAGTCCATTTCCCACTGCAAAATTCCTTCTTCCATGAGAAAATTCCATTTTCCACTGCAAAATTCATACTTCCATGAGAAAATTGCATTTCCCACTGCAAAATTCCATCTTCCATGGGAAAATTCCATTTCCCACTGCGAAATTCCTTCTTCCATGAGAAAATTCCGTTCCCCACTGCAAAATTCCATTTTCTATGAGAAAATTGCATTCCCCACTGCAAAATTCCATCTTCCATAAGAAAATTCCATTTCCCACTGCAAAATTCCATCTCCATGATAAAACTCCATTTTCCACGATAAATTTCCATTTTCCACAATGAAATTCCATCTTTCACCACAAATTGTGCTGAAAATTTTCATTTTCCACCACAAAACTACATCTCCCACAACAGAATTCCACCTTCCACAGAAACATTCACTTCTCCATGACAAAACTCTATCTCCCATGATAAAGCTCCACTTTCCACCACAAAATTCCATTTCTCATGACAAATTCCATTTTCCACCACAAAATTCCACTTTCCACCACAAAACTACATCTTCCATCACAAAAAAAAAAAATCCATTTTCCACCACAAAATTCCACTTTCCACCACAAAACTACATCTTCCATCACAAAAAAAAAATCCATCTTCCACCACAAAATTCTATTTTCCACTATAAATTTCCATTTCAAACCACAAATTTCCACCTTCCACTTCTGTGGCCCTTCCTGACAAGGCCAAAACTGAAGAGGCCAAGCAGGGAAAAAAAGTAATTAAAAGGCAAAACCAACTCTTGTGTTGCTCTGTGCTCACTGAGGGAAAACGAGGACAGGCTTGACGAGGGTGATTAATTTGCTGGAGAATGATTTGGGTGATATTTGCCATAAATTGGCCAGGAATCAAACAAAAACAGGAAAAAAAAACCCAGCCACACGCAAATTACTGAGCAGGGAATGAGATTTTTCACAGGATTTTGATGTGGAGATATTATAATTATTATTATTAACAACAACAACAAGGATGGGAAATGGAGGCTGGGGGGATCCAGAGTCCAGGATCCCAAAATTCCATCCACGTTTTCCTTAGTGTTTCACTATAAAATAATGGGAATTATGGATGGAACAAGCAGGGACAAGATCAAGTCAATTATTGAGGAATTCTCCATAATTACTGAGGAATTCTCCATCCTACTGCTTCAGCCCCATGCCACAGACTCCAAATAAACCCAAAAGTTGAGCAGATTTTTTAATTAAGGTGGAATTAAAGCCAAGCCAAATTGTTCGAGGAGAGCTGCACTGGATCAGAAAAATTCCAGGGATAAGGGATGGAGGGACAGGACACAGGGAATGGCTTCAGACTGGAGAAAAGGGGAGATTTGGGTGGGATTTTGGGAAGGAATTCCTGGCTGGGAGGGTGGGGCTGGAATTCCCAGAGCAGCTGGATCCCTGGAATGCCCAAGGAGCAGCCTGGGACAGTGGGAGGTGCCCCTGCCATGGCAGGGGTGGCACTGGAGGGGCTCTGAGGTCCTTCCCACCCAACCCATTCCAGGATCTGTGGTGGATACAACCCCCAGCACCTTTCACCTGCTGGATAAAGGCCAAAATTCCCGATGTTTGCAGAGGTTCTGGGTTTTCCACCTTGCTGGGGGAGAGCTGCAGCCCCAGGACTGAAGTGTCCCTTTAATGGCAGGCACAGACACAACAGAGGGCAGGACACAGAGAACAAATAAACACCAGGAAAAGCAGCTCAGAGGCTCCCAGAACAACGGGAGCTTTGTCTGGGCTGGGTTTCAGCCAGGAAGCTCCGCAGGTCTTTGCACACACCTACTCACTTTTCCTCAAGTAACCCAAGCTAGAAAATCTAAAAATCCCACCCAAAATCGCTCGATGAGTCGGGCAGAGCATCACAATCTGAACTCCAGCTCCAAAGCAGCTTTTGGTGGGACTTTTCACAGGGTCTGACCCAAGCAGCAGCTTCCTCACGCTCTGGAATCACCGTCTCAGCAGATCAGAGTGGGGTGAGACAGCCAAAAATGTATCACAGGGAACATTGAAAATGCTTTACATGTTCAGGCAGCCCCGTGACTCATCTGTGGTCATTCTGCTGCAGAGAAACCAGAAAATGTTTCAGCTTATTTATATTAAAAAAATAAATAATAAAAAAAAAGAAGAATGAAAAGCAAAGCACAGAAAGTTCTTGGCACTCTGAGTTACCCAACAGCTTCTCTGCTGGGGTGAGCAGATAACCCAAGCCTCGTGCAGAATCCTTCCCTGGAATCACCCAAAATAATTCTTCACTCAGGGCTGCAAAGTGGATCTCAGAGGCTCTGCCCCGTCTCAAAGAACCCGACTCTGCTTGAAGAGGCTCCCACAAAAATGACATTTACAAGCAATGAATGCACTGCGGAACTTCAGAGCCGGAGAATTCTGCCAGACACTTTTATGGGTGTTTGAGTCATCGCCGATTTCATTTGAGACAAAAAAATAACTGGTTTAGAACAAACTAAAAACCCTTTTTTCATCTGGGGGCTATTCCTTTGAAAAGCTCAAAAGATATCCTGGAACAGCGTGAGCACAGCTGGGAGCAAACTCCCTCCACACCCAAGTGCTCCTTCCCATCCTCTCAGGATCCATTCCCCCTTCCCCTGAACCCCTCAGATGTCCGGAAACGAATCCTTGGGATTGCACTGGAGCAGGGTTTATAGGAGATGCTGGAAGAGTTTGGGTGTGGGAATGGCTGGCTGGTGTCCAGGCACAGAAACCAGGCAGGAAACAAATCTGGAGCAGGGAATAATCCAGCAGGGAGCGTTTCGGGAGTTAAGAGGGAGATGCCAGACAAAAAGCTCTCCTGGAACATCGAGTGGATGGTGATTTCATCTCTCCTGGAATTGCAAACGATCTTCAAACAGCACAGCACAAACACTGCCTGGGCTTGGGAATGGGGAAGGCACAGGCAGAGTCCAGAACCTCTCTGAGACCCACCTGTGGGAGGTTTCTGTGCTGAGGAGCAGTTCCAAAACCCCTCCTGGACAATCAGAGCTGGTGTCTCCTGGGTTTTTTCATTTCCAGGGATGCAGAGTCCAGAACCTCTCTGGGACTCAGCTGTGGGAGATTTCTGTGCTGAGGAGCGGCTCCAAAACCCCTCCTGGACAATGAGAGCTGGTGTCTCCTGGGTTTTTTGCATTGCTGGGATCCAGAGTCCAGAACCTCTCTGGGACCCAGCTGTGGGAGGTTTCTGTGCTGAGGAGCAGCTCCAAAACCCCTCCTGGACAATCAGAGCTGGTGTCTCCTGGGTTTTTTGCATTTCCAGGGATGCAGAGTCCAGAACCTCCATGAGACCCACCTGTGGGAGGTTTCTGTGCTGAGGAGCAGCTCAAAGACCCCTCCTGGACAATCAGAGCTGGTGTCTCCTGGGTTTTTTCATTTCCAGGGATGCAGAGTCCAGCACCTCTCTGGGACCCACCTGTGGGAGGTTTCTGTGCTGAGGAGTGGCTCCAAGACCCCTCCTGGACAATCAGAGCTGGTGTCTCCTGGGTTTTTTGCATTGCCAGGGATGCAGAGACCAGAACCTCTCTGGGACCCACCTGTGGGAGGTTTCTGTGCTGAGGAGCAGCTCCAAGATCCCTCCTGGACAATCAGAGCTGGTGTCTCCTGGGTTTTTTCATTTCCAGGGATGCAGAGTCCAGAACCTCTCTGGGACCCAGCTGTGGGACCAAGACCTCTCCTGGACAATCAGAGCTGGTGTCTCCTGGGTTTTTTCATTTCCAGGGATGCAGAGTCCAGCACCTCTCTGGGACAATCTGTGCTGAGGAGCGGCTCCAAGACCCCTCCTGGACAATCAGAGCTGGTGTCTTCTGGGTTTTTGCATTTCCGGGGATGCAGAGTCCAGAACTTCTCTGGGACCCACCTGTGGGAGGTTTCTGTGCTGAGGAGTGGCTCCAAGACCCCTCCTGGACAATCAGAGCTGGTGTCTCCTGGGTTTTTTCATTTCCAGGGATGCAGAGTCCAGAACCTCTCTGGGACCCAGCTGTGGGAGGTTTCTGTGCTGAGGAGTGGATCCAAGACCTCTCCTGGACAATCAGAGCTGGTGTCTCCTGGGTTTTTTGCACTGCCAGGGATGCAGAGTCCAGCACCTCTCTGGGACCCACCTCTGGGAGGTTTCTGTGCTGAGGAGCGGCTCCAAGATCCATCCTGGACAATCAGAGCTGGTGTCTCCTGGGTTTTTTCATTTCCAGGGATGCAGAGTCCAGAACCTCTCCGGGACCCACCTGTGGGAGGTTTCTGTGCTGAGGAACAGCTCCAAGACCCCTCCTGGACAATCAGAGCTGGTGTCTCCTGGGTTTTTTCATTTCCAGGGATGCAGAGTCCAGAACCTCTCTGGGACCCAGCTGTGGGAGGTTTCTGTGCTGAGGAGTGGATCCAAGACCTCTCCTGGACAATCAGAGCTGGTGTCTCCTGGGTTTTTTGCACTGCCAGGGATGCAGAGTCCAGCACCTCTCTGGGACCCACCTCTGGGAGGTTTCTGTGCTGAGGAGCGGCTCCAAGATCCATCCTGGACAATCAGAGCTGGTGTCTCCTGGGTTTTTTCATTTCCAGGGATGCAGAGTCCAGAACCTCTCCGGGACCCACCTGTGGGAGGTTTCTGTGCTGAGGAACAGCTCCAAGACCCCTCCTGGACAATCAGAGCTGGTGTCTCCTGGGTTTTTGCATTGCCAGGGATGCAGAGTCCAGAACCTCTCTGGGTCTAAGCTGTGGGAGGTTTCTGTGCTGAGGAGCAGCTCCAAGACCCCTCCTGGACAATCAGAGCTGGTGTCTCCTGGGTTTTTTGCATTTCCAGGGATGCAGAGTCCAGAACTTCTCTGGGACCCACCTGTGGGAGGTTCCTTTGCTGAGGAGTGGCTCCAAGACCCATCCTGGATAATCAGAGCTGGTGTCTCCTGGGTTTTTTCATTTCCAGGGATGCAGAGTCCAACACCTCTCTGGGACTCAGCTGTGGGAGGTTTCTGTGCTGAGGAGCAGCTCCAAGACCCCTCCTGGACAATCAGAGCTGGTGTCTCCTGGGTTTTTTCATTTCCAGGGATGCAGAGTCCAACACCTCTCTGGGACTCGGCTGTGGGAGGTTTCTGTGCTGAGGAACAGCTCCAAGACCCCTCCTGGACAATCAGAGCTGGTGTCTCCTGGGTTTTTTGCATTTCCAGGGATGCAGAGTCCAGAACTTCTCTGGGACCCACCTGTGGGAGGTTCCTTTGCTGAGGAGTGGCTCCAAGACCCATCCTGGATAATCAGAGCTGGTGTCTCCTGGGTTTTTTCATTTCCAGGGATGCAGAGTCCAACACCTCTCTGGGACTCAGCTGTGGGAGGTTTCTGTGCTGAGGAGCAGCTCCAAGACCCCTCCTGGACAATCAGAGCTGGTGTCTCCTGGGTTTTTTGCATTGCCAGGGATGCAGAGTCCAGAACCTTTCTGGGACCCACCTGTGGGACCAAGACCTCTCCTGGTCAATCAGAGCTGGTGTCTCCTGGGTTTTTTGCATTTCCAGGGATGCAGAGTCCAGCACCTCTCTGGGAGGTTTCTGTGCTGAGGAGCGGCTCCAAGATCCATCCTGGACAATCAGAGCTGGTGTCTCCTGGGTTTTTTGCATTGCAAGGGATGCAGAGTCCAGAACCTTTCTGGGACCCAGCTGTGGGACCAAGACCCCTCCTGGACAATCAGAGCTGGTGTCTCCTGGGTTTTTTCATTTCCAGGGATGCAGAGTCCAGAACCTCTATGAGACCCACCTGTGGGAGGTTTCTGTGCTGAGGAGCGGCTCCAAGACCCCTCCTGGACAATCAGAGCTGGTGTCTCCTGGGTTTTTTGCATTGCCAGGGATGCAGAGTCCAGAACGTTTCTGGGACTCAGCTGTGGGACCAAGATCCCTCCTGGACAATCAGAGCTGGTGTCTCCTGGGTTTTTTGCATTTCCAGGGATGCAGAGACCAGAACCTCTCTGGGACTCAGCTGTGGGAGGTTTCTGTGCTGAGGAGCGGCTCCAAGATCCATCCTGGACAATCAGAGCTGGTGTCTCCTGGGTTTTCCCTCTGCTGTTTGAGTGAGATTTGGGCTGGGACATCCATGGTGAAGCCCAGACCACAAGAGGTCCAGCTTGCCACGAGTCCATCAAACACACAGCAACAAAACCCCTTCAGTGCTGTGTTTGAGGCCAGGAATGAGCCAGGAAAGCAGGAACTGAAGTGTTTTTCTCCTTCTGTCAGGAACTGACATCCAGCCCTTCTGTGCCTGTTGCTGATGGAGAATGAACCATCCCAGAAGCAGCTGCCTTCACACAGGCATCACCAGCCAGCTCTGGTGCTGCTTCTCCTGGGATCAGAACCAGCTCCAGCTCCCAGTGCTTCCCTGTCTGCCCATCTGGAGGCCCCTGGAGCTCTCCAAACCCGTGTCTGTGCAAGCCCCGATCTGCAGCTGGGCCTTCTCCCCAAAACACCTCGGGGCTCCCTTCCATGTCCTGCCTTTTTCTGCTCCTGTCTGTTCTGCACCCACAGGAGCAGCTCCCCAAACCCAAAACCAGCACAGCACCCCAAAGCCAGAGACAGATGTGGTTCCCCATCATGCCTTAAGTTTTATATTTCATATTTTCCAGATCCTGTACTGCATTGGTATATAACTCTGAACTTCATATACAGTGTTGGCAAGTTCTCCTCACAGCTCAGTCAGACAAAACAATCCTTTTCCAGCCCCTTGGTTTTTGGGCAGCTTCAGGCCCAAAAAGTGCAAACAGCAGCAAATTGAGGAGAGCAATCTGGAAGGATGGGACTGCACCACCTGGAGCTGGAATTGGACAATAAACCCCAACATGGAAATGGACCAAACTTATAAAATGTGAACACTCGTGACTCAGAGTCCATCTTGGGTGCAGCCCTGGCTGGGCTCTTGCACTGCTCAAGGTGTATCCTGTGAAGACTTTTAATAAATCCCTACTTTATTAATTTAAATTTCTTCCAGGTAGCCTCTCAAGGCATCACCCAAACCAGCAGAGGACACTCAACCCTGGAAGCCCCGGGCTGTGTTTGCATTCCCAAGGAGCCTTTTGGCTCCTCTCGGTGACAAAGCCTGGCATCACGGGTTGGAATTGGGGATCTTTAAGGAGCCTTCCAGCCCAAACCATCTCACAGTTGTATAAAACAAACACATCCATCTACAAAACACCCTGACTGTGCTCTGTTCCCAATCCCTTTCCTCATCTCACAGCCCCAAAACCACTCTGGGAACAGCCTTCCCTTCCCTGAACCTCTCCTCCAGCTCTACCCAACATCAGAATTTCAAAACAGGCAAGAAACTAGTTCTGATTTCGAAATTTTTTCTCTCCTTTTCTTTTTCCTCCTACTCTGTATCAGTTTGGACCAGGTTCAGCTTAAACATTCTGGGCTCCAGTCTGTAGGAAGGGTATTCACAAAATAAAGGGTGTGAAGCCTTTCCCAGGGGTGGAGATTTTGCTACCTTGTCCTTAAGGATTCTTTGTGTCCACCGGGAACAGAAATTCCAAGAGAAATACACCAACCTGTCACATCCTATTTGACAATTAGGAAAGAAAACCCCAATTCTTTTCCCCTCCTCTCTTTTCTCTCCCTTTTTTCTTCTCCTCCAGATGTTGACCAAAACAATTGATCTGTTTGAAAATCATCTGCAAAGCAGCTGTTCAACACATGGAAGAACATTTTAAAATTCACCTGCCAGGAATATCAGTCAAAAACAACAAAATGAAGAACGAGCAGTTGAACACAGAGCTGCTGAATGCACAAAATCTGCTATTTTTTCTTCTCAAAAATAACACAAGAAGCACCAAAACAGCAGGTTAAATTAAAACTAAATTAGGAAAAAAAAGCTTTGTGTTTTAAAAGTGCCCCAGAGCACGACAAGAGCTTTGATCCTCCCAAGGTTTTCCTAAAAATTTGCATGACAAATTCTTCCACCCAGCTGTGACATTTAAGGATTTCTCCCCCATTATTGCTCTGTGAATCACGGAATCATTATAAAACCGGGAAGGGCTGGGGTTGAAGGGATGTTAAAGCTCCCAGGGAAATTCAGGTGGGAGAGCAGGAAAAAGCTTTTCCAGAAAGGTGATAAAGTTCTGGGGTGGCTGCCCGGGGAGGTGGTGGAGTCACCAGCCCTGGGTGTGTTTGGAAAGCCTGGATGTGGCACTGGGTGAGGTGAGCTGCTGGGGATGGGCTGGACTCGATTCTCCTGGAGCTCTCTCCCAACATCTCCCAGGGATTCTGTGAATTCTGTGACTCTGTGCAGGTCAGACAAAAACCATTATTGGTGCTCACCTCCTGTTTCTACCAGAGCTGTCGACCCTCAAGGGTTGCAAAATTTACAACTATGGCAAACAGATATTACCAAATACCCATATTCTAGAAAATCTTTAAATATTCACGTGTCTGTAGATACTTTTTCAAGCACAGTTTTGACTTCTGCACTCACAGGGGAAACAATCAATCATTACTTGCTGTCATAGTTTTGCATGAGAGACATTTTAAAAAGTGATACAAAGCTTCCAACCATTAAAAAACTGGACATGCTTCTGTGAAAAACACATGTTAAAGAGAAAAGAGATCTAGAAGTATTAATAAAATTTTCTTGATACCCTTTGAAAATTTTAAACCTACTTTACCTTTCTCCGAATCCTATCTCACAACAAAAAGTAAATACATTAATAATTAACCAACACCAAAAGCCACCACACTCTTGAATACATTAACCAAAAAAAATCTTAAAATTAAAAAAACCCCTTAAATTAATAAACCAAAACCACTACACTTGCCAAGGTTTTTTACAAGAGCTCCAGCACGAAGATCTTGGTGTGATTCTGGAATTCTGACCCACCACAAGAACAGATCCCGGTGCCACAGCCCCTGGCAAAGGGAGTTCTAAGGTTCCTTCCTCATCCCGTTTTTATTTCCCTCTCCTTTTTCATCTCCCGCTCCTCAGCCCCATGGATTGATCCTTGTGCTCGGTTCCACGCAGGCACCTGTTAAAATTATCCCGGATTTGTTCAGATTATCACACAAAATCAAAGAATTTGCCTCTCCCCCTCCCCTGGGAAGGTTTTCCTAAAGAGCATTCCAGCCTCGATCATTCCCTGGGAATTCAGCCGCGGGGGAAGAAGCATTTATCACCTGGCAGAAGAGATGTGGAAAAAAATCCTTAAAAGAGCTGAAAACCCTCATTCCTCTGCCTGAAAACAAAGTGGGAATTTCCACGGGAAAAAGCAGGTGAAATGTGCCGGGAAGCAAGGTCAGAGGCATCATTTAGAGGAGTCACATGAAAGGCATTTATAGCGGGAGCGGAGAAAACCTCCCGAGGCCATCAGGTGATGCAGCAGGAGTTTGTGGGGATGGAATTCCCTCCGCTCCAGCCGGGAATGGCACCTCGAGGGCTTTCAGGAGCCCACCCTAGGATTCTTCTCACAGCTGAAAAAGGGGCACAGAGTTGTCACTTCACAACCATTAAATCAAGACCTGAATCTGATTAAATCCAAGTTTTTCTTATGGCAGGGGTTAGAACTGGATGAGCTTTAAGGTCCCTTCCAACCCACTCTGTGATTCTTCACCCAGCTGAAGAAAGGGGCAGAGAGTTGTCACTTCACAACCATTAAATCAATCTGAATCTGATTAAATCCAAGTTTTTCTTGTGGCAGGGGTCAGAACTGGATGGGTTTAAGGTCCCTTGCAACCCACTCTGTGATTCTTCACCCAGCTGAAGAAAGGGGCAGAGAGTTGTCACTTCACAACCATTATATCAAGAAATTAAACTGCTTAAATTTAAATTTTTCTTGTGGCTGAGAGTCAGAAGTGGATGGGCTTTAAGGTCCCCTCCAACCCAACCCATGATTCCACCACTCTTCATAGAGTTGTCACTTCAAAATCATCAAATCAAGACCTGAATCTGATTAAATTTAAGTTTTCTTGGGTTTTCACCCGCAACATTTCACCTCAGGAATGAGGAATTCCAGCATTTCCAGCAAGAACCCAAAGGGAACAACAATCCCAGGGATTTTCCCCAAGATTTGATCTCTGCAGGTGGCAGAGAAAAGCACAGCACCATCTATAATGTCTGCATATAAATATATATAAAAATATCACCTACTCCATCTATTGCTTCCTGGTTTACACCCTACCAAGGTGAAATACAAATCAGAACAGCTAAAGGCAGACAGATCAATAAAATGCTGGACTGACAGAAAAGAAGATTTAAAATGAGAGTGAAAAGAGGAAAAGAGTCGCTGCAATTTTCTGGGAACTCTTTTTGTCTCAGAACTGAAAAATCACAATATTGGTGTTAGAATTCCAAGGAAATGAAAAATGAAAAACTAAAAAAAACCAAGAAAAATATATTTATATAAACCAGCCAAGAAAAAACAGTGAGATTTTGTTTTTACCAAACACTCAGAAGAATCACAGTTCCACTACAGATTTCATCTATTTCTATTAAACTTTTACCTGTATTTCAGCAAATTTCTGTTGGATCTGAGTAAAAAAAATTCTCTTATTTTTGTTCCAAACCTCCTTTCACCAGATGCTTCAGCTCCACGTGCCCAATTTTACAGCCACGGGCCTGGGGACAATTTGATGTCTCCAAAATTTTGGTTTTATTCCAATAAGAGCAGGATATTGAATATTATTTTATTCCAGGAGAGGACCTGGATGAATGAAAGGTTTGAGCAAAGCAGGAGAAGGAACAGTTTGTACCCCCAGATCCCCTCCAGCAGCACATCCCAGCCAGAGGGGATCCAGCTGGGAATTCTGTGGAATTCCAGGGAGCAGCCAGGGCACGATGCAGGTCTGAAGCTGTTTCAGGTTCCCTTTGAAAAAAAGGTGAAATCCCTTTTTTGGTTTAACCCCAAAAAAAAAGAATGGAAAGGGGTGGGATGAAGAATTTAAGCAAATTTAAGGGAAAAAAAAAAAGGATGCCCTGAGGGTGTCTAAAAATAGAGATGGGATTAGGATATCCAGCAGAAAGGACTCCAAACACTGGGGATGGCAGTCGGGATCTCAGAGGGAAAATGCCCTCCTGACCCTAAAAAAGGGATTTCAGGGGGATGAAGGAACAGAGATCCAGACCTGGCCCCACAGGGATGTGCTCCTTCCAAGGAAAATCTGGAATTTCAGGGAAGCCACAGCTCTGGAGACAACCCCCTCACCCCAGGCCTTGCAAAGGGAGAGGAAATTTTACAGCAACCCCAAAAGAGGGTGGAAGTCCATCAGCAGGGGAGGTGATGAAACTTTTCACCCCAAAATTTCATGAGGTGAGAGGCTCCCTTAGGACAGGGACACTTTTTTCCCTACAACCCCTAAAAGGTTCACAGGGGACAACTCATTCTCGTGAGTTTTCCAATGGGAATGATGCCAAAAATCAGGGGAAATGTGCATTTCCCTGCATGCACAGCACGGTACACACAACCCACTGCTCCAGGGAGCACCTGTGTCCACCTGAGGAGCTGGAGACACACGCAGGGACTCGCCAGGATTGACAGCTCCACACACTCCTGGGGAGAGGGGCAGACCCAAAACCCCCCCTGACACACCCCACACCCAGCTATGGGCACACCTGGCCCTGCCCCCTGTGCCAACGTCACCAGTGGCACCTGGGACATTTTTATCTTCTGCACATTCCCCAGATAACCCTGGGAACGTGAACCCGATGTGAACCCGCACACACCCTGGAGGTGCAGAAATGAGGTGTAAGGGCACCCAGAGGTGCAGAAATGAGGTGTAAGGGCACCCAGAGGCACCTGGGGCTGCAGAAATGGGGCATAAGGGCACCCAGAGGCACCTGGGGGTGCAGAAATGGGGTGTAAATGCACTCAGTGTCACCTGGGGGTGCAGGTGTGGGGTGTAAATGCACTCAGTGTCACCTGGGGGTGCAGAAATGGGGTATGAGGGCACCCAGAGGTGCAGAAATGGGGTGTAAGGGCACCCAGAGACACCTGGGGGTGCAGAAATAGGGTGCAAACCCAGCCAGTGTCACCTGGGGATGCAGAAATGGGGTGTGAGGGCACCCGGGGGTGCAGAAATGGGGTGTAAATGCACTCAGTGTCACCTGGGGCTGCAGAAATGGGGTGTAAGGACACTCAGTGTCACCCCACACGTCCCCACTGCACAAACCCGGCACCGGGGAGGGACGAGACGCAAACACCCCGCCAGGCACGGCAACCACAGCCCCGGAGCCCCCCCGGCTCACCGACACCCCCGGAGCCCCGGGCACACCGGGACGCCCTCCGAAGCCCCGGGCACACCACAGCGGGCACCCCCGAGCCCCGTGCCGGCTGCTCGGCCCCGCCGGGAGGGCTCCGAGCCGCCGCCGCCCCCGTTACCTTCTTGACGGTGCGCGGCGCTTCGCTGACGGTACCGTCGGGGCTCACCAGCGCCTCGGCCGCGGCGCCGCCGCTCTCTCCGCCGTCACGGTGCCGGTGCTGGGGGTGGTGAGGATCGCTCCTCTTCATGGCCGAGGCTTGCGGCGCTTTGGCGGCGGCCGAGGACAGCCCGGGGCAGCCGCTGCCCGGAGGCCGCTCGGCGCAGGGGGCCGGGGCCGCCTCACGCTCACCGCCCGGTACGGGGCAGGCGGGCGCCGCCGCCGCTACGCCGTGTCCCGCTGCGTGAGCGCCCGCAGGCTCGCACGGCGGCCCCGCTGCCTTGTCCATGGGGCCGCCCAGCTCCTTGAGCTCCACGGCGGGCGCGGCCACCGCCACCTGCACCGACATCGCCGCCGATCCGCTCCGGCTCCGGTTCCCTCAGGGCTGCCGGCCCCGCCTCGCCCCGCCCCGCCGCCTCGCCGCCGCGCGGCATGCCGGGATGTGTAGTTTTTCCTGCCCTGCTCCGCCCCGTCGCGACTACAACTCCCGGCAGCCCCTGCGGCGCGGCCGCGCGGGGGTTGATGGGAGTTGTAGTCCGCGCGGGGCCGTCCGGCCCCGTGAACGGCTTTATTTGGTTATTTTTTAAAATTTATTTTATTTTTTTTTTTCACGCTTTGGTGGATTTTCAGTGTTTCGGCCGCTGGGCACAAAATCGCAGAGGCACTGAGGTTGTAAAACACCTTCAGGACCATCGAGACCAAGCTGTGCCTGACCCCCACCTGTCCCCAGCTCAGAGCCCTGAGTGCCACCTCCAGGAATTCCTGGGACACCTCCAGGGATGGGCACCCCAAACCTCCCTGGGCAGCCCTGCCAAGGCCTGACCCCCTTTCCATGGGGAAATTCCTGCTGCTGTCCCCCCTGAGGCTGCCCTGGCCGAGCCTGAGGCCGTTCCCTCTGCTCCTGTCCCTGTTCCCTGGAGCACAGCCCGACCCCCCGGCTGTCCCCTCCTGGCAGGGACTTGTGCAGAGCCACAAGGTCCCCCCTGAGCCTCCTTGGCTCCAGGCTCAGCCCCTTCCCAGCTCCCTCAGCCCCTCCTGGGCTCCAGCCCCTCCCCAGCTCCTTTGTCCCTTCTCTGGACTCAATCTGTCACAGGACTTGGTGTCCCCACAGTTCCATGGTCTGGCCAGGCAGCTCCCCACGCCTGGACCAAAATTACAGAATTTCGGAGCCATAGGGGTTGGAAAAACCCTCCCAGGCAATGAAACCCAACCACAGCAAGGCCACCACTGATCTGTGTTCCCAAGTGCCACCAGCAAGGACAGATGTGCCACCAAAGCCATCCCAATGGGAAAACTGAGCCAAAATTACAGAATTTCAGAGCCAAAGGGGTTGGAAAAGCGCTCCCAGACCATCAATCCCAACCAAGGCCAGGAAAACCCATGGGAATGAGGAATCCCAACATCCTGGCATGGGGAACGTGCCATCCAAAAACCTGGGACTTGCTGTCCTGCCAGGCCTGCTGGCCACAGAGGCACAAACCAGTGATAAACCACCACATTTGTGATTTACATTTAATGATTGAAGTTTCACCACCTTTTCTAAGTGCGGTTCTTTGGGAATGTGCCTCTCCTGGAGTGCTTTTATTATTGTTATTGATTGAGAGCAGCCCTGAGAGGAGAACTTGAAGCTGCTGGCGGGAGAGAACTTAATTAATTCTCAATTCTCAAGCGTCAATTCCCACCCTCGAGTGTCCAAAACAAAACAAAACCAAAAACCAAAAAACCAAAACCAAAACAAAACAAAAAACAAACAAAACAAAAAACAAAAAAAACCCCACCAACCAACCAACCAACCAAACAAACAAACAAAAAAAACCCCACCAGGTTGTTTTGACAAAGGCAAAATCTTGCCCCTCATCCTCCTGTGCTGAGGAGAAGAGTTTGTGCTGCCCTGGAGATGGAGAAATCCTCCAGAATTCATAAATTCCAGGGGCTACAGATCCCACAAAAACCCCACCAGGGTGTTTGGGCCAAGGCAAAATCCTGACGCTCATCCTCATCTGCTGAGGAGAGGAGCTTCTGCTGCCCTGAAGATGGAGAAATCCTTTCAAATTTATCATTTCCTGGGAATGATTTTTTTGGGGGGGAGGAAGGAGTCTCTTTTGTGAGGGAAAAGTTCCTCTTGCGAGGAAAGAGTCACTTTTGGTCAGGAAAAGTTCCTTTTTCTGAGGAAAAGTTCCCTTTTTCTGAGGAAAAGTTCCCTTTTATGAGGAAAAAGTTGCTTTTTGTGAGGGAAAAAGTGGGTAAAAAGTGAGGGAAATGCTTTTTTTCTGGGAGGAAGGAGTCTCTTGTGAGGGAAAAGTTCCTCTCGTGAGGAAAGAGGTACTTTCAGTCAGGAAAAGTTTCCTTTTGCTGAGGAAAGGTTCATTTTTATGAGGAAAAGTTCCCTTTTTCTAAGGAAAGGTTCCCTTTTATGAGGAAAAAGTTGCTTTTTGTGAGGAAAAAGTCGCTAAAAAGTGAGGGGGAATGATTTTTTGGGGGGGGAGGAAGGAGTCTCTTTTGTGGGGGAAAAGTTCCTCTTGCGAGGAGTCACTTTTGGTCAGGAAAAGTTCCTTTTTCTGAGGAAAAGTTCCCTTTTTCTGAGGAAAGGTTCCCTTTTATGAGGAAAAAGTTGCTTTTTGTGAGGGAAAAAACCAGTAAAAAGTGAGGGAAATGCTTTTTTTCTGGGAGGAAGGAGTCTCTTGTGAGGAAAAAGTTCCTCTCGTGAGGAGTCACTTTTGGTCAGGAAAAGTTTGCTTTTTCTGAGGAAAAGTTCCCTTTTTCTGAGGAAAGGTTCCCTTTCTTGAGGAAAAAGTTGCTTTTTGTGAGGAAAAAGTCGCTAAAAAGTGAGAGGGAATGATTTTTTTTTTGGGAGGAAGGAGTCTCTTTTGTGAGGGAAAAGTTCCTCTCGCGAGGAGTCACTTTTGGTCAGGAAAAGTTCCTTTTTCTGAGGAAAAGTTCAGTTTTTCTGAGGAAAGGTTCATTTTTATGAGGAAAAAGTTGCTTTTTGTGAGGGAAAAAGTGGGTAAAAAGTGAGGGAAATGTTTTTTTCTGGGAGGAAGGAGTCTTTTTTTGTGCAGAGAGCTCACCATCCCACAATGTGAAGCTCAGACCCACACACTAAAGCAGCTCAGAATGTGAAAATATAAAAATTAAAACCCTGAGGCATCAGAGAGGTTATCCCAGGGATCCAGGCCGTGCCTGGTGATTTATCTGGAAAAACAATGGATATCAGGAGGGGAAGTTTGGGGAGGGAGGCTCCAACAATTGGGCTCTGTGAGGAGCAGCGAGCTCGGGGCTGCATCCCTCCCTCGCTCCCTGGCACCAGGCTGGGATGCTTTTGCCTGGAAGTTTGGGAAAAAACAGCCTTGGAAAAGCAAAATTCCAAATTCTCCTCGAGAGCCGTAGACCCACAGCATAGTTTGGTTTTTTCCCACAAACAGAATTAAGGTAGAGCAGGAGGAAAAACCCTGCATTTTCCAGGTTTGTTTTCTGGTCCAACTGAGATTTCATCCTTTTAATTCCACCAGATGGGTGGAAAATGCAAACATTTCTCCCCAGGGATCAGTGGTTCAGTGAAAACACAGGGAATCAGTGAATCCACAGGGAATATTACCCAAATTTCCTGAAATTTCCCTGGTTTTCCCCCATTTTTCACCTCTGGAGGTGATGGGAGATGTGTGACCCTCTGCACTTCACTCTCCTGCACCTCCCATGGGAATGCTGGAGCTTTTCCCTAAGGATATTTCAGGGAAATTTGCCGGATTTTGGCAAACTGGGGGTGTTTTCTTCCTTCAAAATTTTCTCCCCCTGCACCAAATCAAGGTGGGTTTTTTTGGGAGGGGATGTGACGTCGTCAGCACATCTCCTGCTGCTTCCAAAATGAAAATATTTTGGTGTTTTTGTTTCAAAATGGCAAATCTTGTAGGAATAGGTTTGTTAGAAGTGGCTTTTTCACTAAGAAAGCCACGAAATTAAAAAATATATAAAAAGAGAAAAAAAAATAGCCAAAAAAATTAAAAAAGGAGATAAAGAGAAATATTTTGTTTCATCCCAGACCATCCAGCTTTGACTCTGGAGCAAGATCAGCCCAAAAAAAATAACAAACACTGGAAAAATGTAATTTTCACTGACCAATTCCACTTAAATTTCAGGGTCTGGTTTGCAGGATAACCAACCCTGCAGTTGCAGGGCTCTCAAGCAAAATAAGAAAAGGATCTTTTCCAAAAGCAGCATTTTTCCCCCCAAAACAAAGCACCAGCGCTGTGGGAAACTTTGGATGCTTCAGTGGGACCCCACCCAGGAGCACCCCAAAATTTAGCTACCCAAATTTTAGGGGTTTGGGGGATATTTTAGCCCGTGGTGCCACCTGCAGGCCTCGGCTGTCCCCAGAACTGCCCATTTGCCCCCAAAACTGCCCATTTGTCCCCAAAACTGCCCATTTGTACCCAAAAGTGTCCCCAGAGCCCTTGAGGGCATTTCCAGCCCCTCAGAGCTCCCACCTGCAGGTCGAACAGGGGGTTCAAAGCACTTTAAAGCAGTTTTTAATGTGCTTTAAAGCAGTTTGAAACACTTTTTAAGGTGCTTTAAAGTGGTTTAAAACACTTTAAAGTTTTTAAACTAGGAGTTTTTAGGAGAAAGGACAAATTCCCCCCCACAAAATGTTTTCCCACATGGATCCCTCCCCAAAAGAGCCCAGAGCAGCCACTGGGATTGAAAATCTGTAAATTTAATACTGATACAGGAGGGTTTTTCCTTTACACAGCAAAAATTAATCCGTGGAGGTCACTGGGGTAGCAAAAAATAAAAGAAAACCCAAAAAATAAAACAAAATAAAAAAAAGCCAGGAGCCTACCAGGACTTAATAAAAATAGGGAAAATCCAAACACCAGCAGGGACTGGAGCCCTCCTGCCTCAGGGCTCCGCTGGGTTTGCTGTGACTTGATTTTTATTTTTTTTTTTAATCCTAAAAAAATAATTAAAAAAGCTTTGCTCTGGGGGTTGCTGACCCTGATTCACCTCGAGCACCCCAAGGTTTTTGGGGTGTTTTTTTTTTGCTCAGGAGCACCCACGCAGCCCAAGGTGCTTCCTGTTCCTGTCTCCCTGGTGCTGCCACCCCACTAATCCTGATTTGGGTCTGGCTCAGCTCCCTGGGGAGCTGGAAGGCACTTTGGGGTCTCGGAAGGGATTGGGGTGAACCCAAAATAGGGCTGCACACCAGGGATGCTGCTGCTGCTGCTGCTGCTGGGCCTGAGCGGGCTCACCCCGAGCAGAGGCATCACGATACAAACATCTTAAAAAAATCAGAAATAGTAAAAAATTTGCTATTGGCACAAGTGGGGGTGAGCTCTACGTACCTCTAGCCGTGGGTGGGGCAGAGCTGCCCCAAATCTACCCTGATCTAGGCTGTCCCCAAGCATCCCCCTGGTCCTTAAACCCGCTGACAGCTCCTTTCTCCCAGCGATGCCGCAGGGAATCCCAAAACCCCGCCAGGCTGGGAAGTGCACGGAGACCAATCCTCCAAAGGGGAGAAACAGGACGTGGTCAGCTGGATGAACATTTGGGGTGGATCCCCGTGGGCTCAGCTGGGTTCTGGTGTCCCCACGCCCTCCCCACGTCCCACAGCCGGGATCAGAAGTCCGAGTCAGGCTCCAGCAGCTCGGCGTCCACCAGGTTGGTCCGAGAGTGGATGGGGGCCAGCGCTGCCCGGCCGCCCTGAGTCCTGGCTGCCCCGGGGCGGGGCAGGGAGCCGGGCTGGGGGGGCCACAGGGGGCCCCCGTTGTGGTGCCAGCGCCCGGCGCTGGGGCCGGGGCTCTCGGGGCAGAAGGGGCTGCTGACCACGCGCAGCACGTTGGCCCCGGGGAAGGTGGCATCGGGCTGGACGCCCGGCAGGACATCGGGGGCAAAAGCCACCAGGCAGGGCTGGGGGGGCAGGCGGGGCAGGCGAGGGACGCTGCTGGGGATGGCGGAGAGCCCCGGGCAGCGCTCGGGGTCTGGGGTCACCTCCTTCTTCTTCTTCTTCCTCCGCTTCTTCTTGCGGCCGCCGCGCTTCTGCAGCTCCGGCGACACGTCGGCCTCCACCACCCACAGGTTGGCCCTCTCCTCTGGTGGCACTGGGGGACGTGGGGAGAGGTGGCTGTGAGTGGCCACGTCCTGCCCGTGCCCCTCATCACACCCCACCACCCACCTGATCCCACGGGGATCCATCCCGAATATTCCATCAACGCGATGGAATACACCTCCCTGAACCCCCCCACTGCCCCCAGCCCGGCTCATCCCCCAGAAACTCCCCACGAGGTCCCCCAAAGACTTGCCAGGTGTTGCCACAGGCGTCACGGAGATGTCCTGGGGCAGGATGGCCCCTCTCCTGGCCACCATCTTGGTGACGTGCTGGGCCCACGCCGAGGACACGTCGGCCGACGGCTCATTGATGTTGAACGCCAAGCCGGCTGTGGGGACAGGGGGATCCAGTCACGGGGGGACTTTGGGGACCCCGGGGGGCTGTTGGGGACGTCCCCTGCCCCTGGCACATACCCACGGGGCCGTCGTGGGACACGGTGTGCATGCTGAAGGACAGCTCCTGGCCCGGGTCGCGCAGCAGCTCCTTGCGCTTGGAGAAGGCCTTGGCGATCATCTTGCTCTTCTTGATCCTCTTGGGCTGGTCATCGCTCTGCCCCGTCAGCCTGGGGACACGGAGGGCACAGAGGGGACAGGGGTGCACAGCTGTCACAGCTGGGGGCACAGGGACCCTCCCCATCTCCCCTCCTGCCATAGGGACACCAGGCTGGGGAATGGGCTTGGGGATGGAGGTGTCCCACAAACGCCACATGGGAGAAGCCACCCCGCTCCTGAGCTGCTGCTGAGGGACAAACATCTGGGAATGTCCTCCAACATCCCATTGGATGGGGCAGGAAGGGCTCCAAGGAGCTGGGGTGACATCCTCGGGTGACACTCTTGGGAGCCCCACCTGCACCAGGTGCGCTTCCAGATGAGCAGGGTGGCCTTGGTCCAGACCCAGGTGCTCATGGAGACGCCGGTGCCGAACATGGCGAAGAGGTTGATCTTCTCCACCAGGAGGCTCGGCCGGTTCTTGATCTCGCAGTCCGGGATGGGCTTGTTGGTCTGCGTGGCGATGGTCACGTTGGCCTCACACCTGCGGGGACACGCGGGGGACAGCGGCCGTAAGGAGGGGACAGCCCACGGCCCCCACGGCTCTGCAGCGTGGAGATGTGGTGGCACCACTGGTGGGGGACACGGGGCCACCGTGTCCCCGTCACGCCCTGTCCCCGTCCCACTCACAGGACGTATTCCCGGAAGCTGCGCTCCCACTCGGCCTGGTTGAAGAAGTCATAGAAGTGGCAGCCAAAGGTGATGAAGACGAAGCCGAAGGCCAAGAAGCCAAAAATGCCTGGAAGAGAAGAGGGACATCCAGTCAAACCCCAGTGACACCGAGACAAGAACGCAGCACTGGGGCCATGCCACCACCACCACCACAGCTTTGTGCCCTGCTGCTGCCACCCCTGGGAAGGGGCTGTGTGACTTCAGGGGACAAAATGTCCCCGCTGCCGCCCGGATTCCCTGGGGAATGGTGCTGGTGAAGCCTCACCCAGGCGCAGCATGGTCTCGTTGATCTTGCTGGCCGCCTTCTCGCTCAGCAGCCCGGGGTGGTTGCTCTTGATGGAGAAGAGCGTCATGACCCCTGCGGGGAGGACGAGGGGGTCAGGGTGTGGGGACAGCCACAGCGACCCCGTCCCTTCCCAGAGCAGAGCCACCACACCTACCCCGGATGAGGAAATAGCCGCCCACAATGAGCACGAGCCCGATGGGGGCCAGCACAAAACCAGCACGGTAGCGGTAGTTCTTGTAGCCCACGAAGCAGATGCCACTGACAGAGTCACCATCCACCTGGCAGTGACAGGGATGGGGACAGGAGGGTCAGCAGGCTGTGGGTGTCACCCTGAGCCACCACCCCGCGACGGTGGCCCCGTTACCTGCGCCACGGCCAGGATGGCCACGGTGAGCACGAAGGGGATGGACCAGGTGATGAGGTGGAAGTAGGAGGTCTTGCCCAGCAGCGGCTGGTAGGTGGTGCCCAGGGCCTTGAAGGACGTGTGCCAGGCGTAGGTGAGCATGACAAACCAGATGACGCCCGACATCAGCGAGTAGTACACGATGACGAAGATGATGACGCAGGACAGCGTCTCGTTGGAGCTGCGGAGAGGTGAGGCAAGAGCGTCACCCACCCCCGCGAGGGGACACGCAGGAGGACAGCGGACCCCCAGAGCCCTCCTCAGTGCTGGGGACAGCCCTGGTGGCAGGCTGGGGACGGAAGTGACACCTACGTGGGCTCGCCCAGCCGCATGGTGCCATCGGCCCGGCACACAATCTCATCACGGGCGCCGTCCATGAACTGCGCCAGCCAGCCAATGCTGCCCACGAAGAAGCAGGCGTTGATGTAGAACAGGATAACAGCAGGGTAGCGGTTGGAGTTCCTCCAGTCGGCGACAAACGTGGCCTGGAGGGGTGGGGGAAAGCCACAGCTCGGTGCCCGCCCCCCCTTTTTGGGGACAGCCCCCCAAAAGGAGCCCGCGTCTCACCAGGGTGAAGAAGGTGCAGAAGATGGTGACGGAGCTGAAGGCGGCGATGTAGACGTGCATCTCGCGGTGCTCCTTCTCGGTGAACAGCGGGTTCTGGCACTGGATGCCGCAGCCCTCCACGTCCTCGTACCAGCTCTTGGGGTTGTCCGTCCTCACCAGCGGCGCCTCGCACTGCCCCGAGCTGTTGAACTTGATGTTCTGCACCTCGTTCTGCCACAGGGGAAACCAGGCCGTGAGGAGGAGGAGGAGGAGGAGGAGACAACCCCGTGGCCAAGATGGACATCAGTGCCCTGTGGAGGGCAGGGGACAGCTGGGTTCCATAGAATCACCAGGGAATTGTGGCATGGTTTGGGTGGGAAGGGACCCCAAAGCCCCTCCAGTGCCACCCCTGCCATGGCAGGGACACCTCCCACTGTCCCAGGCTGCTCCAGCCCCAGTGTCCAGCCTGGCCTTGGGCATTCCAGGGGTAGCCCCAGCTGCTCTGGAAATTCCTCATTCCCAATCTCCCATCCATCTCGCTGCCCTCTGGCAGTGGGAGCCATTCCCT
Organism: Taeniopygia guttata; assembly: GCF_003957565.2. NCBI lineage: Eukaryota > Metazoa > Chordata > Aves > Passeriformes > Estrildidae > Taeniopygia > Taeniopygia guttata. The sequence continues at coordinate 908,892 of NC_044212.2, read as the reverse complement.
GTGTCCTGTCCCTCAGGCCTTGTCCCCAGTCCCTCTGCAGCTCTCCTGGAGCCCCTTCAGGCCCTGGAATGTGCTGGAAGCTCTCCCTGGATCCTTCTCCTCTCCAGGGGAACATTTCCAGCTCTCCCAGCCTGACATTGGATCCATCTCCTCTCCAAGAAATTCATGGACCCAGGGCCTTCACTTGGAATCTCACGAAGCCATGAAGGGTCCCCCTTCCCTTTTCCTCTCTTTTCTATCCCCATTTTCCATAAAAATCCCTCGGGATGGATTCTGAGTGTCCCAAATCCCAGAATCCTGGACCAGTTTGGGTGGGAAGGGACCTCGAAGCTCATTCCAGGGATACCTGCCATGATCTCAGGGTGCTCCAGTCCTTCCTGGGACATTCCAGGGATCCAGGGGCAGCCCCAGCTGCTCTGGAAATTCCTCATTCCCAAGATCCCATCCATCCCTCTGGCAGTGGGGGCCATTCCCTGTGTCCTGTCCCTGCAGGCCTTGTCCCCAGTCCCTCTGCAGCTCTCCTGGAGCCCCTTTAGGGCCTGGAATGTGCTGGAAGCTCTCCCTGGATCCTTCCCTTCTCCAGGCTGACCAACACCAGCCCTTCTCTCCCTCCCCAGGCCCGTGCCGTGCCGTACCGGGCAGCCCTCGGGGAAGCGGTCGGTGGTGCACTTGAGGAAGTCGGGCCAGCCGCGCTCGCGCTCCACGATGGTGCAGGGTGCCCGCGTGGCCTGGCACAGGGTCTGGCTGGGCAGCTCCACCTGCCCATCCTCACACTTGGGCATGTAGACGGCGCACAGCAGGGGCTGGATGACGTCCCAGCAGCGCGGGGCGTTGCGCAGGCCTGCGGCGAGGGGACAGCGCCGTCACCACCGCCGGCACGGCCACCTCCTGCTGTCCCCACAGCACCCACACAGCCCTGGGACCCCTTTGTGGGACCCTCCTGCTGTCCCCACAGCCCTGGGACCCCTCTGTGGGACCCTCCTGCTGTCCCCACAGTCCTGGGACCTCTCTGTGGGGCTCTCTTGCTGTCCCCACAGCCCTGGGACCCCTCTGTGGGGCTCTCTTGCTGTCCCCACAGCCCTGGGACCCCTCTGTGGGGCTCTCCTGCTGTCCCCACAGCTGTGGGATCCCTCTGTGGGGCTCTCCTGCTGTCCCTACAGCACCCACACAGCCCTGGGACCCCTCTGTGGGACCCTCCTGCTGTCCCCACGGCACTGGGACCTCTCTGTGGGGCTCTCCTGCTGTCCCCACAGCACTGGGACCCCTCTGTGGGACCCTCCTGCTGTCCCCACAGCACCCACACCTCACTGGGACCCCTCTGTGTGGTTCTCCTGCTGTCCCCACAGCGCTGGGACCTCTCTGTGGGGCTCTCCTGCTGTCCCCACAGCCCTGGGACCCCTCTGTGGGGCCCTCCTGCTGTCCCCACAGCCCTAGGACCCCTCTGTGTGGTTCTCCTGCTGTCCCCACAGCGCTGGGACCCCTCTCTGTAGGACCCTCCTGCTGTCCCCACAGCCCTGGGACCCCTCTGTGGGACCCTCCTGCTGTCCCCACAGCGCTGGGACCCCTCTGTGGGACCCTCCTGCTGTCCCCACGGCGCTGGGACCTCTGTGTGGGGTTCTCCTGCTGTCCCCACAGCACCTACACAGCCCTGGGACCCCTCTGTGGGGCTCTCCTGCTGTCCCCACAGCGCTGGGACCCCTCTGTGGGACCTTCCTGCTGTCCCCACAGCCCTGGGACCCCTCTGTGGGGTTCTCCTGCTGTCCCCACAGCACCCACACCTCACTGGGACCCCTCTGTGTGGTTCTCCTGCTGTCCCCATAGCCCTGGGACCCCTCTGTGGGGTTCTCCTGCTGTCCCCACAGCACCCACAGCTCACTGGGACCCCTCTGTGTGCTTCTCCTGCTGTCCCCACAGCACCCACAGCTCACTGGTACCCCTCTGTGGGGTTCTCCTGCTGTCCCCACAGCACTGGGACCTCTCTGTGGGGCTCTCCTGCTGTCCCCACAGCGCTGGGACCCCTCTGTGGGATCCTCCTACTGTCTATACACTTTTCTACACTGTACCCATTCCCAGCCCCCCTTTATAAACTTTTTTCTACTGTACCTATCCCCAGCCCCCTCTATAAAGTTTTCTATACTCTACCCATCCCCAACCCTTGGCTATACAGTTTTCTATACTGTGCCCATCCCCAGCCCTTTGCTATACACTTTTCTAGACTGTACACATCCCCAGCTCTTTACTATAAAGTTTTCTATACTGTACCCATCTCCACTCCTTTGCTATAAAGTTTTCTACACTGTACCCATCCCCAGCCCCCCTCTATAAACTTTTTCTACATTGTACCCATCCCCATTTCCCCCTCCATAAAGTTTTCTATACTCTACCCATCCCCAACCCTTTGCTATACACTTTTCTATACTCTACCCATCCCCAGCCCCCCTCCATAAAGTTTTCTATACTCTACCCATCCCCAGCCCTTTGCTATACACTTTTCTATACTGTCCCTATCCCCAGCCCTTTGCTATACACTTTTCTATACTGTCCCTATCCCCAACCCTTTGCTATATGCTTTTCTATACTGTACCCATCCCCAGCCCCCCTCCATAAAGTTTTCTACACTGTACCCATCCCCAGCCCTTTGCTATACACTTTTCTATACTCTACCCATCCCCAGCCACCCTCTATAAAGTTTTTTATACTGTACCCATCCCCAGCCCTTTGCTATACACTTTTCTATACTCTACCTATCCCCAACCCTTTGCTATACACTTTTCTATACTGTACCCTTCTCCAGCCCCCCTCCATAAACTTTTCTATACTCTACCTATCCCCAACCCTTTGCTATACACTTTTCTATACTGTACCCTTCTCCAGCCCCCCTCCATAAACTTTTCTATACTTTACCCATCCCCAATCCTTTGCTATACACTTTTCTACACTGTACCTATCCCCAGCCCTTTGCTATACACTTTTCTATACTGTACCCTTCTCCAGCCCCCCTCCATAAAGTTTTCTATACTCTACCCATCCCCAGCCCCCCTCCATAAAGTTTTCTATACTCTACCCATCCCCAACCCTTTGCTATACACTTTTCTATACATTACCCATCCCCAACCCCCCCCACTACACCCAATACCCCTTCCAATCTCTCCCACCCCTCTCCCCCCCCCCAGCTTTTCCCGCTCCCCATCCCCCTCCATCCCCATCCCGGGCCTCTCCCGCACTCTCCCCGGTTCCTCCGCCGTCCCGTCCGTACCGGACCAGAGCAGCAGCTTTCCGTGCGCCTCCTCCTGCGAGGCGGAGTCGGTGGCCAGCAGCGTGGAGGTGGCGGCGTAGGGCAGCGCGGAGCCCAGGCAGGCTCCGAAGCGGAGGCGCTCGCAGGGCGCGGGGCGGCGGCAGCGCGGCGGCCCGGCCGAGGCGTTGTGGGCGGCGGGGCAGCGGCCGCCCAGAGCCAGCGCCAGAGCCAGCGCCAGAGCCCAGCGCCGCCCGCCGCGGCCCGGCCACATCGCGGCGGGGCTTTAGGGCGGCTGGCAGCGGGGAGAGGGGCCCGCCATGGCCCCGCCGCCTTTGTTGGGCTGGCCGGCAGCGAGCGGAGCGGCCCCGCTGCTGCTGCTGCTGCTCCTCCTCCTCCTCCGCCGCCGCCCGCGGCCCGGCCCGGCCCGCGCCCCCCGCCGGGGCGGGCTGAGGGAGGGGGAAGCGCCGCGGAGGCCGAGGGACGAGGTTCGTGAGGGGAAAGGCGCTGAAATGTGAGGGGAAATGATGTTTTTTGGGGAGGAAGGAGGCTCCTTTGTGAGGGAAAAGTTTCTCTCGCGAGGAAAGAGGCGCTTTCGGTCAGGAAAAGTTTCCTTTTTGTGAGGAAAAGTTTCCTTTTTGTTAGGAAAAGTTAGTTCCCTTTTTGTGAGGAAAATTTCCTTTTTATGAGGAAAAAGTGGCTAAAAAGTGAGGGGGAAAGTCGGTAAAAGGGGAGGAAATTTTTTTTTTTTTTTTTTTTTTTTTTTTTTTTTTTTTGGGAGGAAGGACTCTTTGTGAGGAAAAAGTTCCTCTCGTGAGGAAAGAGGCACTTTCGGTCAGGAGAACTTTCCTTTTTCTGAGGAAAACTTTCCTTTTTCTGAGGAAAAGTTGCCTTTTTGTGAGGAAAGGTTCATTTTTATGAGGAAAAAGTTGCTTTTTGTGAGGGAAAAAGCGGGTAAAAAGTGAGGGAAATGCTTTTTTTCTGGGAGGAAAGAGTCTTCTTTTGTGAGGAAAAGTTCCTCTCGTGAGGAAAGAGGCACTTTTGGTCAGGTAGTTTCCTTTTTCTGAGGAAAACTTCCCTTTTTGTGAGGAAAAGTTGCCTTTTTGTGAGGAAAGGTTCATTTTTATGAGGAAAAAGTTGCTTTTTGTGAGGGAAAAAGTCGCTAAAAAGTGAGGGAAATGCTTTTTTTTGGGAGGAAGGATTCTCCTTTTATGAGGGAAAAGTGCCTCTCGTGAGGAAAGAGTCACTGGATCAGGAAAAGTTCCTTTTTCTGAGGAAAAGTTTCCTTTTTCTGAGGAAAGGTTCCTTTTTGTGAGGAAAAGTTCCTTTTTATGAGGAAAAAGTTGCTAAAAAGTGAGGGGAAATGCTTTTTTTTTGGGAGGAAGGAGTCTCCTTTTGTGAGGAAAAGTTCCTCTCGTGAGGAAAGAGGCACTTTCGGTCAGGAAAAGTTTCCTTTTGCTGAGGAAAGGTTCATTTTTATGAGGAAAAAGTTGCTTTTTGTGAGGGAAAAAGTCACTAAAAAGTGAGGAAAAAGTTCATTTTGAGAGGAAAAAGTGGCTTTTTGTGAGAAAAAGTCACATTTTGTGGGGAAAATATTCCTTTTTCTGAGGTGAAATGTTCCTTTTTTGCAGAAAAACTCCCACATGAGGAAAAAAGTCAATTTTGTGAGGAAAAGGTTCTTTTTTTCTAGAGAAAAAGTTGCAATTTGTGAGGAAAAAGCCACTCTTGTGAGGAAGAAGTCCCTTTTTTGAAAGAAAATGTCCCTTTTGGGAGAAAAAAGTTCCCTTTCCATGAGAAAAAAATCACTCTTGAGGCAAAAGTCACCTATAAGTGAGGGAAAAGTTCCCAGTTTTGAAGAAAAAGTCCATTTTTGTGAGGAAAAAGTCACAATTTGTGAGAATTTTTATGAAGAAAACATCCCGTTTTGGAAAGAAAAAAATCACTTTTGTGACAAAAACATCACTTAATATGAGGAAAATACCAATTTTGTGAGGGAAAAGTTCCCCCTTGTGAGGAAAAGGTGCTTTTTTTTTCTGTGAAATAAAATGTCCTGATGAAAAGGTCTTTGTGAGTAAAAAGTTACTTTTTGGAGTTACTTTTTGGAGTACTTATTGAAAAGTTGCCTGTGGGGGAAAGAAGTCACTTCTGGGAGAAGAAAAGTTACTTTTTTTAAGGGAAAAGTTACTTTTTGGGGAGTAAAAGTTACTTTTCTGGGACAAAAGACAATTTTTCTGGGGGAAAACAAAGCTATTTTTTTGATGGGGGAGTATTCCTTGCGGGGAAAAATCAACTTTATGGGAGAAAAGACAATATTGGGAGGGGAAAACTTGATTTTTGTGGAGGAAAGTTCCTTTTTTTAACAGGTAAGTTACTTCTTTGGGAGGAGAAAATCAGTTTGGGGGGGACAAAAGACACTTTTTGGGTGATGAAAAGTTGTTTTTTGGGGAAGAAAAGTTGCTTTTTGGGGAGAAAAGATGGAATTTTTTGGAAGGAAAAGCCATTTTTTTGGAGAGTGGCTGCTTTTTAGAGTAAACTTGCTTTTTTTTGGGCGAGGAGTAGCTCTTTGGAGGGGAAATTTCGGGAAGAAAAGTGAATTTTGGAGGGGGAAAAAATCACTTTTTTTTCTGCGGGGAGGTGCTGTTGCTCGGAGAGGGAAGAAATCACATTTCAGCAGGGGGATGAGGTGGATTTTGAAGGCAGAAAAAAGCCAAAAAAAGGGTTTTTTAATGGGAAAGAAGCCTCCCGGCCGCACACAAAGAGCCGGGAGGGACCACCCAGCCTGACAGAAGGGAAAATTAAAATAATAATAAAAAAAAACCTAAAAACCCAACCCCAAAAAACTCCACCCACGCGTTTGCGACAGCTCCGAGAGGCCGGGCCAGGAGCTTCAGCCGCTTTTCCCTCCTCGTTTTGGGGTGCACGGCACGGGGCAGTGGTGCCACCTCTGTGTCACCAAAGCCACCACGGTGTCCCCTACGCTGGCAGCTCCGGCCTTGTGTCTTTATTGTCCAGGAAAGCCAAGGAATGGGCACAGCCTGGCACCAACCACGTTATCCAGGAAAGCCAAGGAATGGGCACAGCCTGGCACCAACCACGTTATCCAGGAAAGCCAAGGAATGGGCACAGCCTGGCACCCCCTATTTTATCCAGGAAAGCCAAGGAATGGGCACAGCCTGGCACCAATCATGTTATCCAGGAAAGCCAAGGAATGGGCACAGCCCGGCACCAATCATGTTATCCAGGAAATCCCAGGAATGGGCACAGCCCTGCACCCCTCATTTTATCCAGGAAATCCCAGGAATGGGCACAGCCTGGCACCAATCATGTTATCCAGGAAAGCCAAGGAATGGGCACAGCCTGGCACCAACCACGTTATCCAGGAAAGCCAAGGAATGGGCACAGCCTGGCACCAACCACGTTATCCAGGAAAGCCAAGGACTGGGCACAGCCCTGCACCCCCTCGGGCCAGCCCTGGTGTGCCCTCAGCTGTGACACCGAGACGGACACCCGGCCATGGTGACAATGTCCCCGGTCCCACAGCCCAGGCTGGGTGAAGGCAGCTCGGTGCACGGACACACACACAGACACACAGACAGACGGACAAACGTCCTTCTCCAGCACACGCGGCGTGGGGAAGCACACCCCAGCGCCAAGCTGGGTGAGCCAGCAGACAGACAGCGATCCTGACAGACGGACAGACAGACAGACAGACAGCGGTTCCCCGGCCTCGCTTCAGCTCAGCCGAGCCCGGCACCGGCTGCCAAAGGCACGGATCTCCTCCACGGCCACCGCGGATCCGCATCCGGCGATGTCCCCGCGGATCCGGGGCTCGGGAATGCCCCCGGGGCTCAGGACCAGGGGTCTGCCCGGTGCTGCTGGTTGTAGAGCTGCAGCTTGATCTGGTCTCGGATCTGGTTGATGAGGAGCCGTGCCAGGACGATGCCCACCAGCTGCAGGGAGGGAAACGAGAGAGGAAGGGAGTGGGGAAAAGGAAAGGGATGGGGAGAGGAAAGGGGGAGATGGAGGAGAGGGAGGGGAAAGGGAAGGCAAAAGGGGAAGGAGAAGGGGGCAGGAAGAAGAAGGGGAGAGGAAGAGGGAGGAGAAAGAGGAAGTGGAACAGTGAAAGAAATGAGAGAGGAGGTGGAAGGGAAGAGAAAGTAAGGGGAGAGAAGGGGAAGAGGGAAGTGGGAGAGGAAGGAGAGAAAAGCGAGAGAAAGGGAGAAGGAGCAAGAGGGATGGGGGAGAGGGAGGAAGAGGAAGGGGGAGAGGGATGTACTGAGCGACACCAGGCAGTGTCACCCCCTGTCCTGACACGTGCGTTACTCCCCCACCCCAAATCCCATCCCAAAAACAGCCACCATTGAGGCAGCTCCCCAGGAAAACCCCACAAAGCAGAGCTTTGGGGGCCCTTGTCCCCCAGCCCCGTACCTGGGGCAGGGCCAGCCCCAGGGTGATGCCACCCAGCAGGAAGAGGTTGCTGTGGGTCCAGTTGACCAGCTTGTCGATGCAGCCGTTGGTGTGGATGAAGGCACTGGCCTCCAGGTAGCCCCTGGCCTGCATCCCGTGGCCACACATGGTGTTGATGACGGCCTGGGAGAGGGGACAGAGCACAGGGGTTGGGGACAGAACACGCTGGGCTCCCTGCTCTTGGGGGGCACCGTGGAGTGACCAGGAGCTCTGGCTCCTGCCCTGGTGGGGTGTCCCTTCCTCGGTGTCCCCATGGCAGCCCTCCAGAGCCATCTGGCCCCAAAGAGCCAATTCCAGCTCTGCAGAGGGAGAACTCCCCCACCTCACCACAGCATTGCCACCCAGGAGTCCCCAAACCCAAAGCATGGGATGGGGGACCCAAACCAGAGTGTGGGATGGGGAACCCAAACCCAGGGTGGGATGGGGGAACCCAACCCCAGAGTGGGATGGGGAACCCAAACCCAGGGTGGGATGGGGGAACCCAACCCCAGAGTGGGATGGGGAACCCAAACCCAGAGTGGGATGGGGGAACCCAAACCCAGAAGGTGGGATGGAGAACCCAAACCCAGAAGGTGGGATGAGGGAACCCAACCCCAGAGAGGGATGGGGAACACAAACCCAGAGTGGGATGGGGAACCCAAACCCAGAGTGGGATGGGGAACCCAACCCCAGAGTGGGATGGGGAACCCAAACCCAGAGTGGGATGGGGAACCCAACCCCAGAGTGGGATGGGGGAACCCAAACCCGGAAAGTGGGATGGGGGAACCCAAACTCAGAGTGGGATGGGGAACTCAAACCCAGAGTGGGATGGGGAACCCAAACCCAGAGTGGGATGGAGAACCCAAACCCAGAGTGGGATGGAGAACCCAAACCCAGAGTGGGATGGGGAACACGAACCCAGAGCGGGATGGGGAACACAAACCCAGAGTGGGATGGGGAACCCAAACCCAGAGCAGGATGTGGAACCCAAACCCAGAATGTGGGATGGGGAACACAACCCCAGAGTGGCATGGGGAACCCAAACCCAGAGTGGGATGGGGGAACCCAAACCCAGAGTGGGATGGGGAACCCAAACCCAGAGTGGGATGGGGGAACCCAAACCCAGAGTGTGGGATGGGGGAACCCAAACCTGGAAAGTGGGATGGGTGAACCCAAACCCAGAGGGTGGGATGGGGAACCCAAAGCAGAATGTGGGATGGGGGAATCCAACACCGGAAAGTGGGATGGGGAACCCAAACCAGAGTGTGGGATGGGGAACCCAAACCCAGAGCGGGATGGGGAACCCAAACCCAGAGTGGGATGTGGAACCCAAACGCAGAGTGGGATGGGGGAACCCAAACCCAGAGTGGGACGGGGAACCCAAACCCAGAGTGGGATGGGGAACCCAAACCCAGAGTGGGACGGGGAACCCAAACCCAGAGTGTGGGATGGGGGAACCCAAACCCAGAGTGGGATGGGGAACCCAAACCCAGAGTGGGATGGGGAACCCAAACCCAGGGTGGGATGTGGAACCCAAACCCAGAGTGGGACGGGGAACCCAAACCCAGAGTGTGGGATGGGGAACCCAAACCCAGAGTGGGATGGGGGAACCCAAACCCAGAGTGGGATGGGGGAACCCAAACCCAGAGTGGGACGGGGAACCCAAACCCAGAGTGTGGGATGGGGGAACCCAAACCCAGAGTGGGATGGGGAACCCAAACCCAGAGTGGGATGGGGGAACCCAAACCCAGAGTGTGGGAGGTGGAACCCAAACACAGAGTGTGGGATGGGGAACCCAAACCCAGATTGGGATGGGGGAACCCAAACCCAGAGTGGGATGGGGAACCAAACCCAGAGTGGGATGGGGAACCCAAACCCAGAGTGGGATGGGGAACCCAAACCCAGAGTGGGATGGGGAACCCAAACCTGGAAAGTGGGACGGGCGAACCCAAACACAGAGTGGGATGGGTGAACCCAAATCCAGAGTGGGATGGGGAACCCAAACCCAGAGCGGGATGGTGAACCCAAACCCAGAGTGGGATGGGGGAACCCAAACCCAGAGTGGGATGGGGAACCCAAACCCAGAGTGGGATGGAGAACCCAAACCCAGAGTGGGATGGGGAACCCAAACCCAGAGCGGGATGGGGAACCCAAACCAGAGCGGATGGGGAACCCAAACCAGAGTGTGGGATGGGGAACCCAAACCCAGAGTGTGGGATGGTGGAACCCAAACCCAGAGCAGGATGGGGAACCCAACCCCAGAGTGGAATGGGGAACCCAAACCCAGAGGGTGGGATGGGGGAACCCAAACCCAGAGTGGAATGGGGGAACCCAACCCCAGAGTGGGATGGGGAACCCAACCCCATAGTGGGATGAGGAACCCAAACCCAGAGTGGGATGGGGAACCCAAACCCAGAGTCGAATGGGGAACCCAAACCCAGAATGTGGGATGGGGAACCCAACCCCAGAGTGGGATGGGGGAACCCAAACCCAGAGTGGGATGGGGGAACCCAAACCAGAGTGTGGGAGGTGGAACCCAAACACAGAGTGTGGGATGGGGAACCCAAACGCAGAGTGGGATGGGGAACCCAAACCCAGAGTGTGGGATGGGGAACCCAAACCCAGAGTGGGATGGGGAACCCAAACCCAGAGTGGGATGGGGAACCCAAACCTGGAAAGTGGGACGGGCGAACCCAAACACAGAGTGGGATGGGTGAACCCAAATCCAGAGTGGGATGGGGAACCCAAACCCAGAGCGGGATGGTGAACCCAAACCCAGAGTGGGATGGGGGAACCCAAACCCAGAATGTGGGATGGGGAACCCAAACCAGAGTGTGGGATGGGGAACCCAAACCCAGAGTGGGATGGGGAACACAAACCCAGAGTGGGGTGGGGAACCCAAACCCAGAGTGTGGGATGGGGAACCCAAACCTGGAAAGTGGGACGGGCGAACCCAAACCCAGAGTGGGATGGGGGAACCCAAACCGGAAAGTGGGATGGAGAACCCAACCCCAGAGTGGGATGGGGAACCCAACCCCAGAGTGGGATGGAGAACCCAAACCAGAGTGTGAGATGGGAACCCAAACCCAGAAAGTGGGATGGGGAACCCAACCCCAGAGGATGGATGAGGAACCCAACCTCAGAGTGGGATGGGGAACCCAAACCAGAGAGTGGGATGGGGAACGCAAGCCTGGAAATTGGGATGGGGGAACCCAAATGCAGAGTGTGGGATGGGAACCCAATACTGGAAAGTGGGATGAGGAACCCAAACCCAGAGCGGGATGGGAACCCAACCCCAGAGTGTGGGATGGTGGAACCCAAACCAGAGTGTGGGATGGGGAACCCAAACCCAGAGTGGGATGGTGGAGTGGGATGGGGGTGGGTGGGATGGGGAACCCAAACCCAGAGGGTGGGATGGGGAACCCAAAGCAGAATGTGGGATGGGGGAATCCAACACCGGAAAGTGGGATGGTGAACCCAACCCCAGAGTGGGATGGGAACCCAAACCCAGAGTGGGATGAGGAACCCAAACCCAGAGTGGGATGGGGAACCCAAACCCAGAGAGTGGGATGGGGGAACCCAAACCCACAATGGGATCGTGGAACCCAAACCCAGAGTGGGATGGGGAACCCAAACCCAGAATGTGGGATGGGGAACCCAACCCCAGAGTGGGATGGGGAACCCAAACCCAGAGTGGAATGGGGAACCCAAACCCAGAGTGGGATGGGCTCCTACGTGTCCATCATCGTGTTCCCTCCCCGTGGGCAGGGCCCCAGGCCCAGCCCAGCCCCCGGGGAAGGGAGGACAGGCCCAGGGCAGGGTCCCCTGAGGCCACCCCGGGGTGACAGACCTGGTTGGCATCATGCAGGCAGCAGGAGAAGGGCACAGAGCAGCGCTCGTGGCTGGGGTTGGTGGCCGTGCAGTTGAAGTACATGTTCTGGGACCAGTCCTTGTAGGAGACGCCCCCACAGCAGCTGAACTGCGGGCAGGGCACGGGGCTCAGCGGGGAGGGGACCCCAGCCCACAGCAGGGGGACAGGACACTCAGGGCTCTTTGTGTGTGACCCCCAGCCCTGCCCAGCCTCCCCCTGCCCGGGCAGCACATCTTGGGAGAGCCATCCAACGTCCCCAGCCTGTGCCACCCCACAGATTTAAGCCTGACACGGACATGGGGACATGTCCTCACACGCTGGAGGGACACCCCGACCCTGCAGACCGCCCGGTCACCTCCTTCTGCCCGAAATCAATGAGGTTCTGCAGGTCCAGGTCATCCCGGTAATGCACGATGGCCCCGTTGATGATCTCGCTGACCTTCCCACGAGCCTGGGGGACAAACGGGGGGACAGCAGCGAGGCTGGCACCCAGCAGGACAGAACTGGGGTCACCCAGCACCCCCAGTGCCCCCCTGCACCGGTACCTCATCAGAGAACACAAAGGCCAGCGCGCCGGCCGCCAGCTGCAGGAGGAAGATGATGGTCAGGCAGATGGAGAACTGCGGGAAGAAGGATGTGACGGTGAGGGGACCACCGAGGTGCCACCAGGGTCCCCACCCCTGGCAGGACTCACCGTCTGCAGCAGGCAGATGTTCTCCCGCAGGGAGCCAACACACCCGCAGAAGGTGATGAGGAAGGTGAGGACGCCCACTATGATGAGGAGGATGGCAGGGTCCACCGCCAGGCACGCCATGGCCGCCTCTGTCACCGTGGGGGTGTTGTCACCAGCACTGCCAGCGCCACCAGGACCCCACATGCCACCCCCCTGGCTGGCAACCAGCAGGGCTGCAGAGCCCCCGAGCTCACCTGCGTGCTTCAGCAGCCGGGCGTACACCCCCACGGCCACCATCAGCATGGAGATCACCTGCAGAGGGACACGGGTGACCCCACAGGTGTCACCACCCCCATGCCACCTGCACACCTCCCCCCGCAGCCCCCCAAAGTCAGGGATGCACCACAGCTGCAGCCGCTGCCTCAGTTTCCCCTTGTCACACGGTGTCCGCTGTGTCCCCTCCTCTTGGGAGGTCACATCTGTCCCCACCTCCCGGGAGGTCACATCTGTCCCCACCTCCCCGCAGGTCACATCTGTCCCCACCTCCCTGCAGGTCACATCTGTCCCCACCTCCCTGGAGGTCACATCTGTCCCCACCTCCCTGCAGGTCACATCTGTCCCTCCTCTTGGGAGGTCACATCTGTCCCCACCTCCCCGCAGGTCACATCTGTCCCCACCTCCCAGGAGGTCACATCTGTCCCCACCTCCCCACAGGTCACATCTGTCCCCACCTCCCCGCAGGTCACATCTGTCCCCACCTCCCTGGAGGTCACATCTGTCCCCACCTCCCCGCAGGTCACATCTGTCCCCACCTCCCCACAGGTCACATCTGTCCCCACCTCCCAGGAGGTCACATCTGTCCCCACCTCCCAGGAGGTCACATCTGTCCCCACCTCCCCACAGGTCACATCTGTCCCCAGCTCCCAGGAGGTCACATCTGTCCCCACCTCCCCAGCCAGTGCTGTTCCTCTTTGGGTGGTTGGACACAGGGACGTGTTTTATGGGAAGTGAGAAACTTCCTCAAAAATAGGGTTGAAAACACGGAAATAACCAACAAAAAAACCCCCCAAAACAACCCTGCAAAAAAAAACCCATCAAAGCATTTAAAAACCCCCAAGCATAAAAAAATCCCAAACCTCCCAAGCGCTGCAAAAGTCTCCAAAACGATTTTAAAAAGTTGCTGAAAGATTAAAAAATACTCAAAATATAAAATGTTAGAAAAAAGCATCAAAAAGGCTCCCAAACACAGAAAACTGTGGCTTCCCTACAGGAGATGTCCTGAGAGCGGGCTGGGGACAAGAGGGGCTTCTGTCCCCCTCTCTGGAGAGTTGTCACCTGTGTGGGGCCAGGGAGGGTCCCGGTGAAGTGGTGGGGACCCAAAGGACCCCAAAACCCCTCGGGGAACGGGGAAACCCCTTCTGTAGGGTCTGAAATGGGGGCTGGGGTTGAGGGACCCAGAGATGCGGGATCCCAAAAGGGATCAGGGATGGCGACATTCCCAAGGGCTAGGGGGTCCCAGAGATGGGGGATCCCAAAAGGGATCAGGGATGGAGACATTCCCAAGGGTTGGGGGTCCCAGAGATGCGGGATCCCAAAAGGGATCAGGGATAGCAACATTTCCAAGGGTTGGGGGTCCCAGAGATGGGGGATCCCAAAAGGGATCAGGGATGGCGACATTCCCAAGGGCTAAGGGGTCCCTGGGAATGGGGGATCCCCGTAGGGATCAGGGATGGCGACATTCCCAAGGGCTAAGGGGTCCCTGGGAATGGGAGAATCCCAAAAGGGATCAGGGATGGAGACATTCCCAAGGCTGGGGGTCCCAGAGATCTGGGATCCCTGTAGGGATCAGGGATGGAGACATTCCCAAGGGTTGGGGGTCCCAGAGATGGGGGATCCCAAAAGGGATCAGGGATGGTGACATTTCCAAGGGCTAAGGGGTCCCAGAGATGGGGGATCCCAAAAGGGATCAGGGATGGTGACATTCCCAAGGCTGGGGGTCTCGGAGATCTGGGATCCCTGTAGGGACCAGGGATGGCGACATTCCAAGGGTTGGGGGTCTCAGAGATGCGGGATCCCAAAAGGAATCAGGGATAGAGACATTCCCAAGGGCTAAGGGGTCCCTGGGAATGGGGGATCCCAAAGGGTTCAGGGATGGCAACATTCCAAGTGCTAAGGGGTCCCTGGAATGGGGATCCCAAAAGGGATCAGGGATGGTGACATTCCCAAGGGTTGGGGGTCCCAGAGATCTGGGATCCCAAAAGGGATCAGGGATGGCGACATTCCCAAGGGTTGGGGGTCCCTGGGAATGGGGGATCCCAAAAGGGATCAGGGATGGAGACATTCCCAAGGGTTGGGGGTCCCAGAGATGGGGGATCCCAAAAGGGATCAGGGATGGCGACATTCCCAAGGCTGGGGGTCTTGGAGATCTGGGATCCCTGTAGGGACCAGGGATGGTGACATTCCCAAGGGTTGAGGACCCAGAGATGCAGGATCCCAAAAGGGATCAGGGATGGAGACATTCCCAAGGGTTGGGGGTCCCTGGGAATGGGGGAATCCCAAAAGGGATAGCGACATTCCCAAGGGTTGGGGGTCGCTGGGGTGCCGGTGGGAATCCCGGTGGGATGGGGGGTCCGGGGGCCTATGGATGCGCATGGTCGTCCCCATGGTGCCGACAGGGATGGGGACACCTCACCGGGCGTGCGTCATGGTCCTTTGGGGAACGGGGATGTCGCGGTGTCCCCCGACACTCACCAGAAGACGGCAGGTTGCAAGAAGCAAGATGCAACGTACTGGACCACACGGGACTGAGCGGAAGGAGAAATCGATCCCCGAGGGGCCGGCGGGGACCGGCCGGCTTGTACTCGCAAAACAAATAAGAAACCGAACGGGGCCGAGCGGGGCCGACAGCCGAAACCGGACCGGCACCCCGCTGATGGCCACTTTCAGCCCCGCCCACCCACCTCCCCCTCCGAATCGCTCATTGGCTGCGCCTCTCCTCCTTCTGCCTTCCTATTGGATAAACCCCCCGTCACTCAGCGCCGCTGGTCCCGCCCCCGCACTGGCCGGCATTTAAAGGGCCAGCGCAACCCCGTGCCTGGAGGGATTATGGCGTTTTATAATTGTGGGTCTCAAATTCGGTCAAAGAAATAAATTGAGAGTTTCTAACCAGCAAAAAGCCTGGGAAAGAGCCGGGAAAAAATGTAAATAATTCTTTATCTCTCTTGTTCTCACATGGTTTATAGTTAAGTTCTATCACTGTGCGTCAAGCGCTCTGCACCAATACTTTGAGTTGTTTTCACTTCAGAACCAATGGATTTGGCCTTATTTTCACTTCAGAACCAATGGATTTGGCCTTATTTTCACTTCAGAACCAATGGATTTGGCCTTATTTTCACTTCAGAACCAATGGATTTGGCCTTATTTTCACCTTAGAACAAATGGATTTGGCCTTATTTTCACTTTAGGACCAATGGATTTGGCCTTATTTTCACTTTAGAACCAATGGATTTGGCCTTATTTTCACTTCAGAACCAATGGATTTGGCCTTATTTTCACTTTAGAACCAATGGATTTGGCCTTATTTTCACTTCAGAACCAATGGATTTGGCCTTATTTTCACTTCAGAACCAATGGATTTGGCCTTATTTTCACTTTAGAACCAATGGATTTGGCCTTATTTTCACTTCAGAACCAATGGATTTGGCCTTATTTTCACTTCAGAACCAATGGATTTGGCCTTTGTGAAGCTCTGTATAAAAGATCCGTGTATTTTGAATAAATATGAGTTTTATTCTCCGCAGCCTTTGCAGTCAGAGTGTTCTCATTCCCGTCCTGCCTTGACAGCGACATCTAATTATGGCAGTAATTAGCCATTAATTTCTGACATTCCTCGGTGGGACGCAGGGACACCGGTGGGGTTCCCATCCCCGAAATGCGGCTGAGTTTCGGACAAAAATCTGCTGAAGTCAACCCTGCAGTGCTGACTCTGCCTCCTCGGTGACCTCTCCACCAAACCGCGTCCATTCCCCTCTGCTGCCAAAACCGGGACACCAGGGAGCAACACCAGGATCCAACCCTCAAATCCCATTTTTGGGATGAATTTTGCCCTATTTTTTGGCCTCGCATTTCAGTTTTCTTGGTTGGTGCAGGCAGAGACAAGAGCTGTCACCTTGTCCCGTCACCGTTTGCTTGGAGGGAGCATCGACTCATAATAATTTAATTTATTATTATTCCATCTTTTATCATTTCTCTCCTAAGCCTGGGCTGGAAATCCCCTGAGAGCAGATGTGGCATGGCCCTTCTGGAGGAACACGAGGGACCAATACCAAAAAACCCCTTTGTGCTTTTAGGGTCACAGGGGTGCCTGTCCCACCACCAGAACAGCCATTTCCTTGGGGTGCTGCTGAGAGAAACCCCCATGACCCCAAAAGTTCCGGCTGTGCACTCATCACGTTTTGTGTTCCTATCCAAAAATTCCAGGTGTGCACCCATCAGGTTTGGGTGTTCCCAAAATTCCAGGTGTGCACCCATCGGGTTTGGGTGTTCCCCAAAATTCCAGGTGTGCAGCCATCAGGTTTGGGTGTTCCCCAAAAATCCCACATGTGCACCCATCAGGTTTGGGGGGGATGGGATCCATAGGATGGGATGGGATGGGATCCACGGGATGGGATGGGATCCATGGGATGGGATCCATGGGATCCATGGGATGGGATCCATGGGATGGGATCCATGGGATGGGATGGGATCTACAGGATGGGATGGGATCCATGGGATGGGAATCAGATGGGATCCATGGAATGGGATGGGACTGGATGGGATCTGTGGGATGGGATGGGATACACAGGATGGGATCCCATCACAACCCATCCCATGGATCCCATCCTATGGATCCCATCCTATGGATCCCATCTCATCCCATGGATCCCATCCCATGGATCCCATCCCATCCCATCCCATGAATCCCATCCCATTCCATGGATCCCATTCCATGGATCCCATTCCATGGATCCCATTCCATGGATCCCATCCCATCCCATGGATCCCATCCCATGGATCCCATCCCGTGGATCCCATTCTATGGATCCCATCCCATGGATCCCATCCCATCCCATCCCATGGATCCCATCCCATGGATCCCATCCCGTGGATCCCATCCCGTGGATCCCATTCTATGGATCCCATCCCATGGATCCCATCCCATCCCATCCCATTCCATGGATCCCATTCCATGGATTCCATCCCATCCCATCCCATTGATCCCATTCCATTGATCCCATCCCATCCCATTGATCCCATCCCACCCCCACACCACAAGGGAACTGGAAATCCCCTCCCCACCCAGAATCCCATCCCCAGTGGACCAGGGGGTCTCCAGCTGCCCCATCCTACAACAACGTCCCCTTTGTGGCCCCAGCACCCCCCTCTGTCCCCCCCAGTACCACCTTTGTTTTACATAAATAAAGTTTAATTTATAAATACATCTTACTTATACAATGTCCCCCCAGCACCCCTCTGTGACCCCAGTACCCCCTTTATCCCCCCCAGCACCCCACTCTGTGCCCCCAGCATCCCTCTGTGCCCCCCCAGCACCCCCTTTATCCCTCCCAGCACCCCACTCTATGCCCCCAGCACCCCTCTGTGCCCCCCCAGCACCCCACTCTGTGACCCCAGCACCCCACTCTGTGACCCCAGCACCCCCTTTATCCCTCCCAGCACCCCCTTTATCCCCCCAGCACCCCTCTGTGCCCCCCCAGCCCCCCACTCTGTGACCCCAGCACCCCACTCTGTGACCCCAGCACCCCCTTTATCCCTCCCAGCACCCCCTTTATCCCCCCCAGCACCCCTCTGTGCCCCCCCAGCACCCCCTTTGTCCCCCCCAGCACCCCCCTTTGTCCCCTTCAGCATCACCTTTATCTCCTTCAGCACCCCCTTTGTGCCCCCAGCACCCCCTTTGTGCCCCCAGCACCCCCTTTTTGCCCCCCAGCACCCCCTTTGTGCCCCCCAGCAGTGGCCCTGGCAGTGGGCACGCATCACCACGCCGATGACCACCACGATGGCCACCATGACGAATGGGGCCACCATGACACAAACACTCATCAGCGTGTCCAGCTTCACATCCTTGGGGACCTCTGTGGGGTGACAACGGCACGTGGGGTCAGCAGCCAGGCCACCCCCCTGCTCCCTGTGCTGTGCCAGGCGTGGGGAACCCCAAAGTGCCCCAGGGGAGCAGCTGGGGACAAGGGACAGACACGCCAGGGACAAGGGACAGACACGCCAGGGACAAGGGACAGACATACCAGGGACAAGGGACAGACACGCCAGGGACAAGGGACAAACACCCCAGGGACAAGGGACAGACACCCCAGGGACAAGGGACATGTCAGGGCATGTGGGGACCCCAAATAGGGCAGGGGGACAGGACAGGGACACCTGAACTGCTCAGGTGGCACAAGGGACAGACACCTCGTGTGGATGTCAAATAGGGCAGGGGGACAGGGCAGGGACACCTGGCACTGCTCAGGTGGCACAAGGGACACGTCAGGGCATGTGGGGACCCCAAATAGGACAGGGAAACAGGGCAGGGACACCTGGCACTGCTCAGGTGGCACAAGGGACACTTCAGGGCATGTGGGGACCCCAAACAGGGCAGGGGGACAGGGCAGGGACACTGGGCACTGCTCAGGTGGCACAAGGGACACGTCAGGGCATGTGGGGACCCCAAATAGGGCAGGGGGACAGGGCAGGGACACCTGGCACTGCTCAGGTGGCACAAGGGACACGTCAGGGCATGTGGGGACCTCAAATAGGACAGGAGAACAGGGCAGGGACACTGGTCACTGCTCAGGTGGCACAAGGGACACGTCAGGGACACCTGGTATCACCAAGATGGTGACTCAGCTGGAGGAGGTGACAGATGAGTCAGGGAATGAGGAGGCTCCAAATTGGGGTGAAAAGTGTTGGGGCACCACCCAGATCGGGACAATGGACAGAGCAGGTGACAGGCACAGCAGGGAATTGGTGACACCCCCAAATTCTGGCACCATGGAGATGGGGACAGGGCTGGGTACGGGGAATGAGAGAGACCCCAAAGGGGACAGTGCCTGTGGTGGGTGCAGCTGAGGGTGGCCCTGCGCAGGTCACCCCAGGGCCGCGGGCCGCAGGGCAGGTAGGCGTCCTCACCGATGGCCGCTGTCACCGTGATGGTGACAGGAGGCTGGTCTGGGAGGGGACACAGCGGGGTCAGTGCGCGGTGACACCAGGGATGGGTACAGCGGGGGAGAGGGGCCACCCCTGGGACAAGGTGGCTCTGCTGGGGCGGGGACAGGGGACATTTGTGGGGACACGCTCGGTGGCAACAGCACTGAGGGCTTGGAGGTGCCAGGACCGAGAGCTCAGAGGTGCCAGGACCGAGGGCTCGGTGATGCCAGGTCCTGGTGCCAGGACTGAGGGCTCAGTGATGCCAGGACCGAGGGCTCAGAGGTGCCAGGTCCTGGTGCCAGCACCGAGGGCTCGGTGATGCCAGCACCGAGGACTTGGTGATGCCAGGACCGAGGGCTTGGAGGTGCCAGGACCGAGGACTCGGAAGTGCCAGCACCGAGGGCTTGGTGATGCCAGCACTGAGTGCTCGGTGATGCCAGGACCGTTGACTCGGTGATGCCAGCCCCGAGGGCTCGGTGATGCCAGGCATCCCCGTGTGAGTCCCAGCGCCCCACCCAGAACGGCTCCACCTCCTTTCTGCCCTCGGGGTCCCCGCCGCGCTCTCGGCGCAGGGAAGATCGGGGTGCGGGGGTTGGGAAGGGGGTCCCCGGGAACTGGGGAGCTCTGCCCGGACCCCCACCCCGCTGCCCGTGGGTACCTGCCCGGGCGAGGAGCGGGCACAGAGCCAAGAGCACCACGACGGGGACCAGCGACATCACGCTGCTGCCACGCGGAGCCGGCAACTCCTGTGGGACCGCACCCTCAGCAGCGGGACACCCCAAAACACTGGGGACACCCCAAAACAGCCCCACATGGCCAGGGAGGGACCCCGGGAGTACCCAACCCTACACCCGGTGTGAGCAAGGGGGGTTATGGGGCTGGGCTGGTATGGGGCAGGGCGTGGGGTGTATGGGGTAGCGGACTGGGAAGTTATGGGGCTGGGCAGTTATGGGGCTGGGCAGTTATGGGGCTGGGGGCTGAGCAGTTATGGGGCTGGGGACTGGGCAGTTATGGGGCTGAGGGCTGGGCAGTTATGGGGCTGGGGACTGGGCACTTATGGGGCTGGGGACTGGGCAGTTATGGGGCTGGGCAGTTATGGGGCTGGGGGCTGGGCTGGTACAGGGCAGGGCGTGGGGTGTATGGGGTAGCAGACTGGGTAGTTATGGGGCTGGGGACTGGGCAGTTATGGGGCTGGGCAGTTATGGGGCTGGGGGCTGAGCAGTTATGGGGCTGGGGACTGGGCAGTTATGGGGCTGGGGGCTGGGCAGTTATGGGGCTGGGGGCTGGGCAGTTATGGGGCTGGGCAGTTATGGGGCTGGGGGTTGGGAAGGGGGCAGGGGTGGGTTTAGGGCAGCGCGGTGGGCAGCGTCCCGCGGTCCCAGGGATGGTCGGAGCCCCGGCCACCCCCGGCCCGACCCGGCTGGGGACAAAGGGACACCCCCGACCCCGGCTGGGGACAAAGGGACACCCCCGGCCACTCACCATGGCGCTCGTTCCTTCCCACTTTACCACGCCCGACTCAGGCCCGGCATGGCCGTGACGCGACCCTGACTTAAGCTCAGCTCAAAGCTCCGCCTAAAGCCCCGCCCAAAGCCCCACCCAAAGCCCCGCCCAAAGCTCCGCCCAAAGCCCCGCCCAAAGCTCCGCTCAAAGCCCCGCCCAAAGCTCCGCTCAAAGCTCCGCCCAAAGCTCCGCCCAAATCCCCGCCCACCGGCTTCGCCTCAGCGATCCTGCCGTGCCCCACTCATAACATTAACATAACATTAACATAACATTAACATAACATTAACATAACATGGCACAGCGGGAGGTGACCCAGGGACAGCAGGAGGTGGCCCGGGGAAAGCGGGAGGTGGCCCAGGGACAGCGGGAGGTGGCCAGGGGACAGCAGGAGGTGGCCCGGGGACAGCAGGAGGTGACCCAGGGACAGCAGGAGGTGGCCTGGGGACAGCGGGAGGTGGCCTGGGGACAGCGGGAGGTGGCCCAGGGACAGCGGGAGGTGGCCAGGGGACAGCGGGAGGTGGCCCGGGGACAGCGGGAGGTGGCCAGGGGACAGCGGGAGGTGGCCCGGGGACAGCGGGAGGTGGCCAGGGGACAGCGGGAGGTGGCCCGGGGACAGCGGGAGGTGACCCTGAGGTGGCCCTGCCCGCAGCACGGGTGGCACCGCACCCTCCTTACGGTCCCCGCCGCCCCAACCGTTCCAAGGTTCCGCCCCTCTGTGACATCAGCCCGGCCTGGTGGCACCGTGGGCACTGCCAGGGCCGTGGGTGGCACCAGAGGTGACAGCTCTGCTCCGCCTCTGCCACCCGCGCTGGCAGCGATGGCTTTGCTGAGACTGCTCGTCCTGCTGGCCCTCGTTGGGTCCGTGTGGGCCACCTGGGACACCTGCAGGTCAGTGCCCGGGGGGCTCGGGGACACTCGGGGGCTGCCCTGGCACAGCCTGGGCACAGAGGAGCCCTCGGGGTCCCTGTCCCCGCTGTCCCCGAGCAGGGCAGTGATGGCTCTGTGCTTCCAGAGGCACCTGTGGGCTCCGGCCCTTGGCGTTCGACCACAGCTCGTTGGTTCGAGACTACGACCCCAAAGATGGCGACTACAGAACTTTGGCACCTTCTGATGGCGCCGCCCTTGACATGGATGGCCCCGGTGTCCCCTCGGGGACGTGGCCGGGCATCGTCAGCGTCCAGGCCACCCGGGAGAACGGCACGTGGCACATGTGCTCGGGGGCACTCATCCACCCCCAGTGGGTGCTGACGGTGGCACAGTGCTTCTTCGGGGCTGGGTAAGGGGGAGCAGGGTCGGGGGTGACCCCACAGCAGGGACAGGGGTGTCCCCACAGCAGGGACAGAGGTGTCCCCACAGCAGGGACAGGGATGTGCCCAGAACAGGGACAGGGATGTCCCCACAGCAGGGACAGGGATGTCCACAGAACAGGCTCAGGGGTGTCCCCACAGTAGGGACAGGGGTGTTCCCACAGGAGAATCAGGGATGTGCCCACAGCACGGATGGGGAAACCCCCCAAACAGGGTCAGGAATGTCCCCCATCATGGTCAGAGATGTCCCCAGAACAGGCTCAGGGGTGTCCCCACAGCAGGGATGGGGCTGTCCCCTCAGGATGATCAGGGGTGTCCCCACAGCAGGGACAGAGGTGTCCCCATAGCAGGATCAGGGGTGTCCCCTCAGGAGGATCAGGGATGTCCCCACAGCAGGGACAGGGCTGTGCCCAGAACAGGCTCAGGGGTGTTCCCACTGTAGGGACAGGGATGTTCCCTCAGCAGGATCAGGGATGTCCCCACAGCACGGATGGGGAAGTCTCCAGAACAGGCTCAGGGGTGTCTTCACAGCAGGAACATGGGTGTCCCCAAAGCAGGATCAGGGGTGTCCCCACTGCAGAAACATGGGTGTCCCCTCAGGAGGATCAGGGATGTCCCCGCAGCACAGCGAGGTGCCCAGAGCAGGAAGGCCATTGTGCTGCCATATTCCTCGGCTCTGTTCCATCAACTCTTCCTCCTTCTCCTGCTCCAGGGACATCTCCAGGTGGGAAGTGGTGATCGGTGCCACGGATCTGGCTCAGCTGGGCCCCGAGGCCGAGGTGCGCCACATCGAGAAGGTCGTGATGCACGAGGCCTACGTGGCGGCCACGGCCAGGAACAACATGGCGCTGCTGGAGCTGGAGCGGCCCGTGGAGTGCAGCGACTACATCCAGCTGGGCTGCGTGCCCGACAGCTCCCTGGCAGTGCCCGAGCTCAGAACCTGCTACATCGCGGGCTGGAGAGCCGCCCCGGACAGCGGTCAGTGCCCGCCCGCGGCCGGGCAGCAGCCGGGCACCGCGGGGCCGGGCCGGGCCGGGCCGAGGCCGAGGCGGCGGGAGCCGGGCCCCGTGTGCCCGGAGCTGCGGGCAGGGACACGGCGGGACGGGGGCACGGCCCGGCCCGGGGCTGGGGCCGTGCCCGGGGAGGTGCCGGCGCTCAGTGCCCCCTGTGCCCGCAGCCCCCGGCCCGCGCCCGCTGCTGCAGGAGGCCAAAGTGCGGCTGATGGACGCCCAAGTGTGCAACAGCAGCCGCTGGTACGGGGGGGCCGTGCAGCCCCAGGAGCTGTGCGCGGGGTACCCGCGGGGCGGCATCGACACCTGCCAGGTGGGGCTGGGCCGGGCTGGGCACAGGGACCCCCTGAGGGACCCCAGGGACCCCCTGAGCCAGCACAGGGACCCTCTGAGGGACCACAGGGACCCTCTGAGCCAGCACAGGGACACAGGGACCCTCTGAGCAGCACAGGGACCCTCTGACCCAGCACAGGGACCCTCTGAGCCTGACTGGGACCCTCTGAGCCACACAGGGACCCCTTTGAGCCGGCACAGGGACCCCCTGAGCCAGCACAGGGACACAGGGACCCCTCTGAGCCTGCACAGGGACCCTCTGAGCCAGCACAGGGACCCCCTGAGGGACCACAGGGACCCTCTGAGGGACCACAGGGACCCTCTGAGCCAGCCCAGGGACCCTCTGAGCCAGCCCAGAGACCCCCTGAGGGACCACAGGGACCCTCTGAGCCAGCACAGGGACCCTCTGAGCCAGCCCAGGGACCCTCTGAGCCAGCCCAGAGACCCCCTGAGGGACCACAGGGACCCTCTGAGCCAGCACAGGGACCCTCTGAGCCAGCCCAGGGACCCTCTGAGCCAGCCCAGGGACCCTCTGAGCCACACAGGGACCCTCTGAGGGACCACAGGGACCCTCTGAGGGACCACAGGGACCCTCTGAGCCAGCACAGGGACCCCTCTGAGCCAGCCCAGGGACACAGGGACCCTCTGAGCCACCACAGGGACACAGGGACCCCCTGAGGGACCACAGGGACCCTCTGAGCCAGCACAGGGACCCTCTGAGCCAGCCCAGGGACCCTCTGAGGGACCACAGGGACCCTCTGAGCCAGCACAGGGACCCTCTGAGCAGCACAGGGACCCTCTGAGCAGCACAGGGACACAGGGACCCTCTGAGCCAGCACAGAGACCCTCTGAGCCAGCCCAGGGACCCCCCTGAGCCAGCACAGGGACCCTCTGAGCCACCCTAGGGACCCCCTGAGCCAGCACAGGGACCCTCTGAGCCAGCACAGGGACCCTCTGAGCTCAGCATGGCCACCCTGTCCTTTATCCCTACTTTACTCCCTTACCCATCCATGGATCCCTGTCCTGTGTCCCAGGGCTGCCACTCCCCATCCGTGGGTCCCTATCCCAGTGTCCCCCTGTCCCCAAAGCTTGTCACTGTGCCCCCAAGCCCCATCCAGTGTCCCCATCACCCCGAGGTGTGGCTGTGACCCCGGCACGGCCCCTGACCCCTCTCTCCTGGCGCAGGGGGACATCGGGGGTCCCCTGGTCTGCAAGGACAACGATGGTGACTACTTCTGGCTGGTGGGACTGGCCAGCTGGGGCAAGGGCTGTGCTGGAGAGAAGCGGCCCGGGGTGTTCACCTCCACCCAGCACTTCCACACCTGGATCCAGGTGCAGATGGGAATGGTGCTGCCGGACACGGAGGCTCCACCGCCCGAGCCGGAGCCACCCACCCCCACCATGGAGGAAGAGCCACCAGAAGAACCTGAAGAAGAACTGGAACCAGAACCAGAACCAGAACCAGAATCAGCCCCCAAACCGGTACCAATACCAGTACCAATACCAGAACCAGAACCAATACCAAAACCAGAAGATGAGGAGGAAGAAGAACCAAGAGCAGAGAAGTTTATAACAATTTCATTCCCCAAATCCATCCTGCTGAGGTTATTCACCAATCTGCAGGAGTTCCTGGACTTCCTGCGGGACAAACTGGATTGAGCAGAGGGGGAGCAGCCCCAGGGCTGGCTGCAGGGGGGCACAGCCATTCCCTGCTGGAGCTGTGCCTGTGCCAAAGCCACCCCCGGTGCCCAGCTCTGCTCTGTCCTGCTCATTGTCCCCCTCCCACCCACCCTGGAGATGAGCTTTGGTTTCTTCTTGAAATAGAGTCGTTCCCAATTATCCTCCTTGTCCTTCCAGTCTTGACGAGGATGGGACAATCTGGGGACAAAAGGGTGGGGTTGGCTCCTGGTTTTGGGGGATGAGCCTGGGTGTAACTGATGGTTCCCCAGCACCTTCTGAGGGACTCCTGGGGTCAAAACTCCCACCCTGAGGGGGTCATCCCTGCTCACAGCCACCAGGAACTCAAGGGTGCAGCAGAACAACCTTCAGGGATTCCAGAAATACCCGAAAACTCACGGGGTTCCATCACCCCTTCGTGAAACTCCTCATCCTGGGGGAGGTTCTGGACATTCCTGCCTGGATTTAGGGGATGTCATCTCAAGGTTTGGGGATTTGGGACACAGCCACCACCACTGGAGAACCTCACAGGGTGTCACTTGTGCCCTGACTTTGTGTTTTAACCCAATTTTTCTGTATTTCCGTGCATTTATTGGATCCTTTGACTCAAATTTCATCTCTGACTTGCAAACCCCCTGAGTGGTGTGTGGGGTTTGTGAGGGGTGAATTCCTCCTGTGGGTTTTGCTCCAAACCAGCCCAGCCTGGAGGTGCCAGAGGGAGAAACTTCTCCAGCCCAGGCTGCCCCAGCAGAGCCTCAGCTGTGCCAGGCCTGGGAAAAGCTCCGGAGAGGGACAGGAGCGGGCACAGCTGGAGGTGCCACCCTGAGCTGCTGCTGCCACCCAGGGCTGTCCCCTCTGCCACCAGCTCGTGTTTCTGACCCTCATCCCGCTGTCCCCGCTGTGCCCTGGGTGCCAGGTGGGATCCCTGGATCTGGGACATGGAACCGCTCCTCTGTGACATCAGCCCGGCCTGGTGGCACCGTGGGCACTGCCAGGGCCGTGGGTGGCACCAGAGGTGACAGCTCTGCTCCGCCTCTGCCACCCGCGCTGGCAGCGATGGCTTTGCTGAGACTGCTCGTCCTGCTGGCCCTCGTTGGGTCCGTGTGGGCCACCTGGGACACCTGCAGGTCAGTGCCCGGGGGGCTCGGGGACACTCGGGGGCTGCCCTGGCACAGCCTGGGCACAGAGGAGCCCCTCGGGGTCCCTGTCCCCGCTGTCCCCGAGCAGGGCAGTGATGGCTCTGTGCTTCCAGAGGCACCTGTGGGCTCTGGCCCATGGTGTTGAACGAGAGCTCCGCCATCCCCGAGTTCGGCTCCTCGCGCTCTGCCAAGGCCACCAGCCTGGATGTCAACGCGGGGGCCTGGCCTGGCATCGCCAGCATCCAGGTCACCCGGGACAACGGCACGTGGCACATGTGCTCGGGGGCACTCGTCAGTCGCCGCTGGGTCCTCACAGCCGCCAGCTGCTTCAGCGGGGCTGGGTAAGGGCAGCGGGGACAGGGGTGTCACCAGAGTGGGGACAGGGATGTCCCCAGAGCGGGGTCAGGAATGTCCCAACAGCAGGGACAGGGGTGTCCTCAGAGCAGGGTCAGGGGTGTCCCCACAGCGGGCTCAGGGGTGTCCCCACAGCAGGGACAGGGGTGTCCCCACAGCAGGGACAGGGGTGTCCCCAGAGCAGGGACAGGGGAGTCACCACTGCAGGGACATGGATGTGCCCACAGGAGGATGAGCGTTGTCCCCACAGCACTATCAGGGATGTCCCCACAGCAGGGACAGGGATGTCCCCATAGCAGGAACAGGGATGTTCCCATAGGAGGATCAGGGTTGTCCCCACAGCAGGGACGGGGATGTCCCCATTAGAGGGACAGGGATGTCCCCACAGGAGGATCAGGGGTATCCCCACAGCAGGGACAGGGATGTCCCCTCAGCAGAGACAGGAATGTCCCCACAGCACAGAACTCTCCTTGGCAGGGTCAGGGGTGTCCCCCATCATGGTCAGGGGTGTCCCCAGCAGGGTCAGGGGTGTCCCCCAGCAGGGCCCAGTATGTTCCCTCAGCAATGTCAGGGATGTCCCCCAGCAATGTCAGAGATGTCCCCAGCAATGTCAGGGATGTCCCCCAGCAATGTCAGGGATGTCCCCAGCAGGGTCAGGAATGTCCCCAGCAGGGTCAGGGATGTCCCCCAGCAATGTCACGGATGTCCCCAACAATGTCAGGGATGTCCCCAGCAGTGTCAGGGACGTCCCCAGCAATGTCAGGGGTGTCCCCCAGCAGGGTCAGGGGTGTCCCACATCATGGTCAGGGATGTCCCCAACAATGTCAGGGATGTCCCCAGCAATGTCAAGGATGTCCCCAGCAATGTCAGAGGTGTCCCCAGCAGTGTCAGGGGTGTCCCCAGCAGGGTCTGGCCCCAGGCCTGCAGCCCCCTGTGCTGCCCCATGGCTGCCTCCCCTCCCTGCTGTGGGAGCAGAGGGCCGGGGCCGCTGGGCCGTGCCAGCGCTGTCCCCGCTCCCTGTCACTCTGCACGGCCCCCAGGGATGTCCTCAAGTGGAAGGTGGTGATCGGGGCCACGGACCTGAGCCAGCCGGGCCCCGGGGCCGCGGAGTTCCAGATCAAGCAGCTCCTGAAGCACCCGGCCTACGTGGCGGCCACGGCGCGGAACAACATGGCGCTGCTGGAGCTGGAGCGGCCCGTGGAGTGCAGCGACTACATCCAGCTGGGCTGCGTGCCCGACAGCTCCCTGGCAGTGCCCGAGCTCAGAACCTGCTACATCGCGGGCTGGAGAGCCGCCCCGGACAGCGGTCAGTGCCCGCCCGCGGCCGGGCAGCAGCCGGGCACCGCGGGGCCGGGCCGGGCCGGGCCGGGCCGAGGCGGCGGGAGCCGGGCCCCGTGTGCCCGGAGCTGCGGGCAGGGACACGGCGGGACGGGGGCACGGCCCGGCCCGGGGCTGGGGCCGTGCCCGGGGAGGTGCCGGCGCTCAGTGCCCCCTGTGCCCGCAGCCCCCGGCCCGCGCCCGCTGCTGCAGGAGGCCAAAGTGCGGCTGATGGACGCCCAAGTGTGCAACAGCAGCCGCTGGTACGGGGGGGCCGTGCAGCCCCAGGAGCTGTGCGCGGGGTACCCGCGGGGCGGCATCGACACCTGCCAGGTGGGGCTGGGCCGGGCTGGGCACAGGGACCCTCTGAGGGACCCCAGGGACCCTCTGAGCCACCACAGGGACCCTCTGAGCCAGCACAGGGACCCTCTGAGCCAGCACAGGGACCCTCTGAGGGACCACAGGGACCCTCTGAGCCAGCACAGGGACCCCTCTGAGCCAGCACAGGGACCCTCTGAGCCAGCCCAGGGACCCTCTGAGCAGCACAGGGACACAGGGACCCCTCTGAGCCAGCACAGGGACCCTCTGAGCCAGCACAGGGACCCCCTGAGCCACCCCAGGGACCCTCTGAGCCAGCACAGGGACCCCCTGAGCCAGCCCAGGGACACAGGGAACCCCTGAACCGGCACAGGGACCCTCTGAGCCAGCCCAGGGACCCTCTGAGCCAGCACAGGGACACAGGGACCCTCTGAGCCAGCACAGGGACCCTCTGAGCCGACACAGGGACCCTCTGAGCCAGCACAGGGACCCTCTGAGCCACCACAGGGACCCCTCCCAACCGGCACAGGGACCCCAAACCCAGCATGGCCCACCCTGTCCTTTATCCCTACTTTACTCCCTTCCCCATCCCTGGATCCCTGTCCCGTGTCCCAGGGCTGCCACTCCCCATCCGTGGGTCCCTATCCCGGTGTCCCCTTGACCCCAAAGCTTGTGACTGTGTCCCCAAACCCCATCCAGTGTCCCCATCACCCCGAGGTGTGGCTGTGACCCCGGCACGGCCCCTGACCCCTCTCTCCTGGCGCAGGGGGACATCGGGGGTCCCCTGGTCTGCAAGGACAACGATGGTGACTACTTCTGGCTGGTGGGACTGGCCAGCTGGGGCAAGGGCTGTGCTGGAGAGAAGCGGCCCGGGGTGTTCACCTCCACCCAGCACTTCCACACCTGGATCCAGGTGCAGATGGGAATGGTGCTGCCGGACACGGAGGCTCCACCGCCCGAGCCAGAACCACCCACCCCCACCATGGAGGAAGAGCCACCAGAAGAACCCGAAGAAGAACTGGAACCAGAACCAGAATCAGCCCCCAAACCGGTACCAATACCGGTACCGATACCAGAACCAGAACCAATACCAAAACCAGAAGATGAGGAGGAAGAAAAACCAGGAACAGAGAAGTTGATAACAATTTCATTCCCCAAATCCATCCTGCTGAGGTTATTCACCAATCTGCAGGAGTTCCTGGAGTTCCTGCGGGACAAACTGGATTGAGCAGAGGGGGAGCAGCCCCAGGGCTGGCTGCAGGGGGGCACAGCCATTCCCTGCTGGAGCTGTGGCTGTGCCAAAGCCACCCCAGTGCCCAGCTCTGCTCTGTCCTGCTCATTGTCCCCCTTCCACCCACCCTGGAGATGAGCTTCGGTTTGTTCTTGAAATAGAGTTGTTCCCAATTATCCTCCTTGTCCTTCCAGTCTTGACAAGGATGGGACAATCTGGGGTAAAAAGGGTGGGGTTGGCTCCTGGTTTGGGGGGATGAGGGGAGGATGAGCCTGGGTGTAACTGATGGTTCCCCAGCACCTTCTGAGGGACTCCTGGGGTCAAAACTCCCACCCTGAGGGGTCATCCCTGCTCACAGGCCACCAGGAACTCAAGGGTGCAGCAGAACAACCTTCAGGGATTCCAGAAATACCCGAAAACTCACAGGGTTCCATCACCCCTTGGTGAAACTCCTCGGCCTTGGGGAGGTTCTGGACATTCCTGCCTGGATTTAGGGGATGTCATCTCAAGGTTTGGGGATTTGGGACACAGCCACCACCACTGGAGAACCAGACCAGCAGGGCCACTTCAACAGCTGGTCCTGACTGTGCCACTCACAGGATGTCTCTTGTGCCCTGACTTTGTGGTTTTAACCCAATTTTTCTGTATTTCTGTGCATTTATTGGATTCTTCGACTCAAATTTCAGCTCTGACTTGCAAACTCCCTGAGTGGTGTGTGGGGTTTGTGTGGGTGAATTCCTCCTGTGGGTTTTGCTCCAAACCAGCCCAGCCTGGAGGTGCCAGAGGGAGAAACTTCTCCAGCCCAGGCT
The DNA here is from genome assembly GCF_003957565.2 of Taeniopygia guttata. Lineage (NCBI taxonomy): Eukaryota > Metazoa > Chordata > Aves > Passeriformes > Estrildidae > Taeniopygia > Taeniopygia guttata. The sequence continues at coordinate 878,475 of NC_044212.2, read as the reverse complement.
GACCCAGCAGAGCCTCAGCTGTGCCAGGCCCGGGAAAAGCCCCGGAGAGGGACAGGAGCGGGCACAGCTGGAGGTGCCACCCTGAGCCCTGTGGAGGTGCCACCCAGGGCTGTCCCTCTGTCACCAGCTCGTGTTTCTGACCCTCATCCCGCTGTCCCCGCTGTGCCCTGGGTCCCAGTGGGATCCCTGGATCCGGGACATGGAACCGACCCTCTGTGACATCAGCCCGGCCTGGTGGCACCGTGGGCACTGCCAGGGCCGTGGGTGGCACCAGAGGTGACAGCTCTGCTCCGCCTGTGCCACCTGCGCTGGCAGCGATGGCTTTGCTGAGACTGCTCGTCCTGCTGGCCCTCGTTGGGTCCGTGTGGGCCACCTGGGACACCTGCAGGTCAGTGCCCGGGGGGCTCGGGGACACTCGGGGGCTGCCCTGGCACAGCCTGGGCACAGAGGAGCCCCTCGGGGTCCCTGTCCCCGCTGTCCCCGAGCAGGGCAGTGATGGCTCTGTGCTTCCAGAGGCACCTGTGGGCTCTGGCCCATGGTGTTGAACGAGAGCTCCGCCATCCCCGAGTTCGGCTCCTCGCGCTCTGCCAAGGCCACCAGCCTGGATGTCAACGCGGGGGCCTGGCCTGGCATCGCCAGCATCCAGGTCACCCGGGACAACGGCACGTGGCACATGTGCTCGGGGGCACTCGTCAGCCACCGCTGGGTCCTCACGGCCGCCAGCTGCTTCAGCGGGGCTGGGTAAGGGCAGCGGGGACAGGGGTGTCCCTACAGCAGGGTCAGGGGTGTCCCCACAGCTGGGACAGGGGTGTCACCAGAGCACAGACAGGGGTGTCACCACAGCGGGGTCAGGGGTGTCACCACAGCGGGGACAGGGGTGTCACCAGAGAACAGACAGGGGTGTCCCCACAGGGAGGTCAGGGGTGTCCCCACAACATGGTCAGGAATGTCCCCAGAGCAAGGACAAGGATGTGCCCACAAGAGGATCAGGGATGTCCCCACAGCATGGTCAGGAATGTCCCCACAGCAAGGACAAGGATGTACCCACAGGAGGATGAGAGTTGTCCCCACAGCACCATCAGGGATGTCCCCATAGCAGGGACAAGGATGTCCCCATAGCAGGGACAGGGATGTCCCCATAGCAGGGACAGGGATGTCCCCATAGCAGGGACAGGGATGTTCCCATAGGAGTATCAGGGATGTCCCCACACCTGGGACAGGGATGTACCCACAGGAAGATCAGGGTTGTCCCCAAAACAGGGACAGGGATGTCCCCATTAGAGGGACAGGGATGTCCCCACAGGAGGATCAGGGGTGGTCAGTGATGTCCCCATTAGAGGGACAGGGATGTCCCCACAGGAGGATCAGGGGTGGTCAGTGATGTCCCCACAGCAGAGACAGGGATGTTCCCACAACAGGGTCAGGGGTATCCCCACAGCAAGGACAGAGATGTCCCCTCAGCAGAGACAGGAATGTCCCCACAGCACAGAACTCTCCTTGGCAGGGTCAGGGATGTCCCCCATCATGGTCAGGGATGTCCCCAGCAATGTCAGGGATGTCCCTCATCAATGTCAGGGATGTCCCCAGCAATGTCAGGGATGTCCCCCAGCAATGTCAGGGATATCCCCCAGCAGGGTCAGGGATGTGCCCAGCAATGTCAGGGTTGTCCCCCATCAATGTCAGGGATGTCCCCAGCAATGTCAGGGATGTCCCCAGCGGGGTCAGAGATGTCCCCAGCAATGTCAGGGGTGTCCCCCAGCAATGTCAGGGATGTCCCCCAGCAATGTCAGGGGTGTCCCCAGCAATGTCAAGGGTGTCCCCCAGCAGTGTTAGGAGTGTCCCCAGCAATGTCAGGGATGTCCCCAGCAATGTCAGGGGTGTCCCCAGCAATGTCAGGGATGTCCCCAGCAATGTCAGGGGTGTCCCCAGCAATGTCAGGGATGTCCCCAGCAGGGTCAGGAATGTCCCCAGCAATGTCAGGGATGTCCCCCAGCAATGTCAGGGATGTCCCCAGCAATGTCAGGGATATCCCCCATCAATGTCAGAAATGTCCCCCAGCAGGGTCAGGGATGTCCCCCAGCAGGGTCAGGGATGTCCCCAGCAATGTCAGGGGTGTCCCCAGCAATGTCAGGGATGTCCCCCAGCAGAGTCAGGGATGTCCCCCATCATGGTCAGGGATGTCCCTCATCAATGTCAGAGATGTCCCTCAGCAATGTCAGGGATGTCCCCCATCATGGTCAGGGATGTCCCCCAGCAGTGTCAGGGCTGTCCCCCAGCAATGTCAGGGATGTCCCCCAGCAGTGTTAGGAGTGTCCCCAGCAATGTCAGGGATGTCCCCAGCAATGTCAGGGGTGTCCCCAGCAATGTCAGGGATGTCCCCATCAATGTCAGGGATGTCCCCAGCAATGTCAGGGGTGTGCCCATCATGGTCAGGGATGTCCCCAGCAATGTCAGGGATTTCCCCAGCAGGGTCAGGGATGTCCCCAGCAGGGTCAGGGATGTCCCCAGCAATGTCAGGGGTGTCCCCAGCAATGTCAGGGGTGTCCCCAGCAATGTCGGGGATGTCCCCCAGCAGGGTCAGGCCCCAGGCCTGCAGCCCCCTGTGCTGCCCCATGGCCGCCTCCCCTCCCTGCTGTGGGAGCAGAGGGCCGGAGCTGCTGGGCCGTGCCAGCGCTGTCCCCGCTCCCTGTCACTCTGCATGGCCCCCAGGGATGTCCTCAAGTGGAAGGTGGTGATCGGGGCCACGGACCTGAGCCAGCCGGGCCCCGGGGCCGCGGAGTTCCAGATCAAGCAGCTCCTGAAGCACCCGGCCTACGTGGCGGCCACGGCCAGGAACAACATGGCGCTGCTGGAGCTGGAGCGGCCCGTGGAGTGCAGCGACTACATCCAGCTGGGCTGCGTGCCCGACAGCTCCCTGGCAGTGCCCGAGCTCAGAACCTGCTACATCGCGGGCTGGAGAGCCGCCCCGGACAGCGGTCAGTGCCCGCCCGCGGCCGGGCAGCAGCCGGGCACCGCGGGGCCGGGCCGGGCCGGGCCGAGGCCGAGGCGGCGGGAGCCGGGCCCCGTGTGCCCGGAGCTGCGGGCAGGGACACGGCGGGACGGGGGCACGGCCCGGCCCGGGGCTGGGGCCGTGCCCGGGGAGGTGCCGGCGCTCAGTGCCCCCTGTGCCCGCAGCCCCCGGCCCGCGCCCGCTGCTGCAGGAGGCCAAAGTGCGGCTGATGGACGCCCAAGTGTGCAACAGCAGCCGCTGGTACGGGGGGGCCGTGCAGCCCCAGGAGCTGTGCGCGGGGTACCCGCGGGGCGGCATCGACACCTGCCAGGTGGGGCTGGGCCGGGCTGGGCACAGGGACCCTCTGAGGGACCACAGGGACCCTCTGAGCCAGCCCAGGGACCCCTCTGAGGGACCACAGGGACCCTCTGAGGGACCCCAGGGACCCCCTGAGCCAGCCCAGGGACCCTCTGAGCCAGCACAGGGACCCTCTGAGCAGCACAGGGACCCTCTGAGCCAGCACAGGGACCCTCTGAGCCAGCCCAGGGACCCTCTGAGCCAGCACAGGGACCCTCTGAGGGACCACAGGGACCCTCTGAGCCAGCCCAGGGACCCTCTGAGGGACCACAGGGACCCCCTGAGCAGCACAGGGACCCTCTGAACCAGCACAGGGACCCCTCTGAGCAGCACAGGGACCCCTCTGAGCAGCACAGGGACCCTCTGAGCCAGCCCAGGGACACAGGGACCCCTCTGAGCCAGCCCAGGGACCCTCTGAGCCAGCACAGGGACACTGGGACCCCTCTGAGCCAGCACAGGGACCCCTCTGAGCAGCACAGGGACCCTCTGAGCCACCCCAGGGACCCCCTGAGCCAGCACAGGGACACTGGGACCCCTCTGAGCCAGCACAGGGACCCCTCTGAGCAGCACAGGGACCCTCTGAGCCACCCCAGGGACCCCCTGAGCCAGCACAGGGACACTGGGACCCCTCTGAGCCAGCACAGGGACCCTCTGAGCCACCCCAGGGACCCTCTGAGCCAGCACAGGGACCCTCTGAGCCAGCACAGGGACCCTCTGAGCCACCCCAGGGACCCTCTGAGCCAGCACAGGGACCCTCTGAGCCAGCACAGGGACACAGGGACCCTCTGAGCCAGCACAGGGACACTGGGACCCCTCTGAGCCAGCACAGGGACACTGGGACCCCTCTGAGCCAGCACAGGGACACAGGGACCCTCTGAGCCAGCACAGGGACCCTCTGAGCCAGCACAGGGACCCTCTGAGCCAGCACAGGGACCCTCTGAGCCAGCACAGGGACCCTCTGAGCCAGCACAGGGACCCCGAGCCCAGCATGGCCACCCTGTCCTTCATCCCTACTTTACTCCCTTGCCCATCCATGGATCCCTGTCCCGTGTCCCAGGGCTGCCACTCCCCATCCGTGGGTCCCTATCCCAGTGTCCCCTTGTCCCCAAAGCTTGTCACTGCGCCCCCAATCCCCATCCAGTGTCCCCATCACCCCGAGGTGTGGCTGTGACCCCGGCACGGCCCCTGACCCCTCTCTCCTGGCACAGGGGGACATCGGGGGTCCCCTGGTCTGCAAGGACAACGCTGGTGACTACTTCTGGCTGGTGGGACTGGCCAGCTGGGGCAAGGGCTGTGCTGGAGAGAAGCGGCCCGGGGTGTTCACCTCCACCCAGCACTTCCACACCTGGATCCAGGTGCAGATGGGAATGGTGCTGCCGGACACGGAGGCTCCACCGCCCGAGCCGGAGCCACCCACCCCCACCATTGAGGAAGAGCCACCAGAAGAACCCAAAAAAGAACTGGAACCAGAACCAGAGCCAGAATCAGCCCCCAAACCGGTACCAATACCGGTACCGATACCAGAACCAGAACCGATACCAAAACCAGAAAATGAGGAGGAAGAAGAACCAGGAGCAGAGAAGTTGATAACAATTTCATTCCCCAAATCCATCCTGCTGAGGTTATTCACCAATCTGCAGGAGTTCCTGGAGTTCCTGCGGGACAAACTGGATTGAGCAGGAGGGGGAGCAGCCCCAGGGCTGGCTGCAGGGGGGCACAGCCATTCCCTGCTGGAGCTGTGCCTGTGCCAAAGCCACCCTGGAGATGAGCTTCAGTTTCTTCTTGAAATAGAGTTGTTCCCAATTATCCTCGTTGTCAGTCCAGTCTTGACAAGGATGGGACAATCTGGGGAAAAAAGGGTGGGGTTGGCTCCTGGTTTGGGGGGATGAGGGGAGGATGAGCCTGGGTGTAACTGATGGTTCCCCAGCACCTTCTGAGGGATTCCTGGGGGCAAAACTCCCACCCTGAGGGGTCATCCCTGCTCACGGGCCACCAGGAACTCAAGGGTGCAGCAGAACAACCTTCAGGGATTCCAGAAAAACCCGAAAACTCATGGGGTTATATCACCCCTTGGTGAAACTCCTCACTCTGGAGGAGGTTCTGGACATTCCTGCCTGGATTTAGGGGATGTCATCTCAAGGTTTGGGGATTTGGGACACAGCCACCACCACTGGAGAACCAGACCAGCAGGGCCACTTCAACAGCTGGTCCTGCCTGTGCCACTCACAGGGTGTCACTTGTGCCCTGACTTTGTGGTTTTAACCCAATTTTTCTGTATTTTTGTGCATTTATTAGATCCTTTGACTCAAATTTCAGCTCTGATTTGCAAACCCCCTGCGTGGTGTGTGGGGTTTGTGTGGGGTGAATTCCTCCTGTGGGTTTTGCTCCAAACCAGCCCAGCCTGGAGGTGCCAGAGGGAGAAACTTCTCCAGCCCAGACTGCCCCAGCAGAGCCTCAGCTGTGCCAGGCCTGGGAAAAGCCCCGGAGAGGGACAGGAGGGGCACAGCTGGAGCTGCCATCCCGGAGCCCTGTGGAGGTGCCACCCAGGGCTGTCCCCTCTGCCACCAGCTCGTGTCTCTGACCCTCATCCCGCTGTCCCCGCTGTGCCCTGGGTGCCAGTGGGATCCCTGGATCTGGGACATTCCCTCTGCCACTGCCCCCACGCCACCCGAGGCCACCGCGCCCCGCAATGGAACCGCCCCTCTGTGACATCAGCCCGGCCTGGTGGCACCGTGGGCACTGCCAGGGCCGTGGGTGGCACCAGAGGTGACAGCTCTGCTCCGCCTCTGCCACCTGCGCTGGCAGCGATGGCTTTGCTGAGGCTGCTCGTCCTGCTGGCCCTCGTTGGGTCCGTGTGGGCCACCTGGGACACCTGCAGGTCAGTGCCCGGGGGGCTCGGGGACACTCGGGGGCTGCCCTGGCACAGCCTGGGCACAGAGGAGCCACCCGGGGTCCCTGTCCCCGCTGTCCCCGAGCAGGGCAGTGATGGCTCTGTGCTTCCAGAGGCACCTGTGGGCTCTGGCCCATGGTGTTGAACGAGAGCTCCGCCATCCCCGAGTTCGGCTCCTCGCGCTCTGCCAAGGCCACCAGCCTGGATGTCAACGCGGGGGCCTGGCCTGGCATCGCCAGCATCCAGGTCACCCGGGACAACGGCACGTGGCACATGTGCTCGGGGGCACTCGTCAGCCACCGCTGGGTCCTCACGGCCGCCAGCTGCTTCAGCGGGGCTAGGTAAGGGCAGCGGGGACAGGGGTGGCCCCACAGCAGGGACAGGGGTGTCCTCACAGCGGGGTCAGGGGTGTCCCCAGAGAGGGGCCAGGGGTGTCCCCAGAGCAGGGACAGGGGTGTCCCCACAGTGGGGTCAGAGGTGTCCCCATAGCAGGGACACGGGTGCCTCCACAGCGGGGACAGGGATGTCCCCAGAGCAAGGACAAGGATGTGCCCACAGGAGGATGAGGGTTGTCCCCACAGCACCGTCAGGGATGTCCCCATAGCAGGGACAGGGATGTCCCCACAGGAGGATCAGGTGTGGTCAGTGATGTCCCCTCAGCAGAGACAGGAATGTCCCCACAGCACAGAACTCTCCTTGGCAGGGTCAGGGGTGTCCCCCATCATGATCAGGGGTGTCCTCACAGCAGGGACAGGGATGTTCCCCAGCAATGTCAGGGGTGTCCCCCATCATGGTCAGGGATGCCCCCAGCAATGTCAGGGATGTCCCCAGAACGGGGTCAGGGATGTCCGCATCCATGTCAGGGATGTCCCCAGCAGGGCCTGGGATGTTCCCTCAGCAATGTCAGGGATGTCCCTCATCATGGTCAGGGGTGTCCCCCAGCATTGTCAGAGATGTCCCCCAGCAATGTCAGGGGTGTCCCTCATCAATGTCAGGGGTGTCCCCCAGCAATGTCAGGGGTGTCCCTCATCAATGTCAGGGATGTCCCCAGCAATGTCAGGAATGTCCCTCATCAATGTCAGGGGTATCCCCAGCAATGTCAGGGGTGTCCCTCATCAATGTCAGGGATGTCCCCAGCAATGTCAGGAATGTCCCTCATCAATGTCAGGGATGTCCCCAGCAATGTCAGGAATGTCCCTCATCAATGTCAGGGGTATCCCCAGCAATGTCAGGGATGTCCCCATCAATGTCAGGGATGTCCCCATCCGTGTCAGGGATGTCCCCAGCAGGGTCAGGGATGTCCCCAGCAGGGTCAGGGGTGTGCCCCAGAAGGGTCAGGGGTGTCCCCAGCAATGTCAGGGATGTCCCCAGCAGAGTCAGGGATGTCCCCAGCAGGGTCAGGGGTGTCCCCAGCAATGTCAGGGATGTCCCCAGCAGAGTCAGCGATGTCCCCAGAACAGGGTCAGGGATGTCCTCCAGCAATGTCAGGGATGTCCCCACAGCAGGGTCAGGGACGTCCCCCAGCAATGTCAGGGGTGTCCCCAGCAATGTCAGGGATGTCCCCACAGCAGGGCCCAGTATGTTCCCTCAGCAATGTCAGGGATGTCCCCAGCAGAGTCAGGGATGTCCCCCACAATGTCAGGGACGTCCCCCAGCAATGTCCGGGGTGTCCCCAGCAATGTCAGGAGTGTCCCCATCAATGTCAGGGATGTCCCCAGCAGGGTCAGGGGTGTGCCCCAGAAGGGTCAGGGGTGTCCCCAGCAATGTCAGGGATGTCCCCAGCAATGTCAGGGGTGTCCCCAGCAATGTCAGGGGTGTCCCTCAGCAATGTCAGAGATGTCCCTCAGCAATGTCAGAGATGTCCCCAGCAATGTCAGGGATGTCCCCCAGCAATGGCAGGGGTGTCCCCACAGCAGGGCCCAGTATGTTCCCTCAGCAGTGTCAGGGATGTCCCCCATCAATGTCAGGGGTGTCCCCCATCAATGTCAGGGGTGTCCCCAGCAATGTCAGGGGTGTCCCCAGCAGGGTCAGGGGTGCCCCCAGCAGTGTCAGGGATGTCCCCAGCAATGTCAGGGGTGTCCCCAGCAGGGTCAGGGATGTCCCCAGCAATGTCGGGGGTGCCCCCAGCAGTGTCAGGGATGTCCCCAGCAATGTCAGGGATGTCCCCAGCAATGTCAGTGGTGTCCCTCAGCAGTGTCAGGGGTGTCCCCCATCAATGTCAGGGGTGTCCCCAGCAATGTCAGGGATGTCCCCCAGCAGTGTCAGGGGTGTCCCCAGCAGGGCCTGGCTCCAGGCCTGCAGCCCCCTGTGCTGCCCCATGGCCGCCTCCCCTCCCTGCTGTGGGAGCAGAGGGCCGGAGCCGCTGGGCCGTGCCAGCGCTGTCCCCGCTCCCTGTCACTGTGCCCGGCCCCCAGGGATGTCCTCAAGTGGAAGGTGGTGATCGGGGCCACGGACCTGAGCCAGCCGGGCCCCGGGGCCGCGGAGTTCCAGATCAAGCAGCTCCTGAAGCACCCGGCCTACGTGGCGGCCACGGCCAGGAACAACATGGTGCTGCTGGAGCTGGAGCGGCCCGTGGAGTGCAGCGACTACATCCAGCTGGGCTGCGTGCCCGACAGCTCCCTGGCAGTGCCCGAGCTCAGAACCTGCTACATCGCGGGCTGGAGAGCCGCCCCGGACAGCGGTCAGTGCCCGCCCGCGGCCGGGCAGCAGCCGGGCACCGCGGGGCCGGGCCGGGCCGGGCCGAGGCCGAGGCGGCGGGAGCCGGGCCCCGTGTGCCCGGAGCTGCGGGCAGGGACACGGCGGGACGGGGGCACGGCCCGGCCCGGGGCTGGGGCCGTGCCCGGGGAGGTGCCGGCGCTCAGTGCCCCCTGTGCCCGCAGCCCCCGGCCCGCGCCCGCTGCTGCAGGAGGCCAAAGTGCGGCTGATGGACGCCCAAGTGTGCAACAGCAGCCGCTGGTACGGGGGGGCCGTGCAGCCCCAGGAGCTGTGCGCGGGGTACCCGCGGGGCGGCATCGACACCTGCCAGGTGGGGCTGGGCCGGGCTGGGCACAGGGACCCTCTGAGGGACCACAGGGACCCTCTGAGCCAGCACAGGGACCCTCTGAGCCAGCACAGGGACCCCCTGAGCCAGCACAGGGACACAGGGACCCTCTGAGCCAGCACAGGGACACTCTGAGCCAGCACAGGGACCCTCCCACCCAGCACAGGGACCCCGAGCCCATCCCTGCCTTGGCACCCTCTGGGTCTGGCCCGGTGCCCTCCCAGCCCCGTGTCCCCACCACTGACCGATGTCCCATCCCATGTCCCTGTGCTGTCCCATGTCCCCAGTTCCCAGATCCCTCTCCTGGGCCTCTGTGCTGTTTTTCCCTTCCCCTTCCAGCCCTGAATCCCCTCGGGGCCAGCCCAGCCCAGCCACCCCTGTCCCACCCCTGTCACTGCTGTGTCCCCATCCCCATCCCCATGTCCCTGTCCAGGGGCTCCTGTTCCCTGTCCCATCCCTGGATCCCTGTCCCATGTCCCAGGGCTGCCACTCCCCATCTCTGCCTCCCTGTCCCCAAACCCCACCCAGTGTCCCCATCACCCCGAGGTGTGGCTGTGACCCCTGACCCCTCTCTCCCGGCGCAGGGGGACATCGGGGGTCCCCTGGTCTGCAAGGACAAGACCCATGACCACTTCTGGCTGGTGGGACTGGCCAGTTGGGGCAAGGGCTGTGCTGGGGCCAGGAGACCTGGCATCTTCACCTCCACCCAGCACTTCCACTCCTGGATCTGTGCCCACGCCGGCCCCAGCCCCACGGGACCAGCACCAGCACCAAAGGCCACCCTGAACTCGCCAGATCCACCAGAACTGGTGCCAACAAACCCAGAGCCAGGACCTGAGAGCAGCCAGCCAGCCATGGACATTTCCTTCCCAAAGAAGACCCTGACACAATTCCTCAGGAAGCTGCAGAAGGTGTTGGAGCTCCTGAAGAACAGGACAGTGTGAGCAGGAGGGCAGCAGATCCAGTTTTGGCTGCAGAGGATCTCCAGCAGCTCCAGGTGGTTCCTGCCCTGAGCCCACCTCACAGAAACCTCAAATTGATTTAATCCTTGAATTAAAGTTTTGTTGTCTGTGGTGGGGGTTTAAGGATGGAATTCTCCAGTGTGGTGGTTCTGAAACCAAACCCACGTTCCTGCTCCATCCACAAAAGGCAAAGATCAGAGGTTAGAAACAATTTACTGCAAGCAGCCATGAGATTAGGAATCAAACAATTAATTGCAGCAATATTAATTAGAAAATTGTAAGACAAAGCAGTGATTTAGGTGGAAATCCCCTGAGAACACCGTACCACGTTTTATCCTGGAAATAATGCCCTTGGCCATGGGAGTGAGAGGGGACACCAGTGTCACTGCCCTGGACATGTCCCACTCCCAGCTACTGCAAAAAAATGATTCCCGTGGCCAAAATCACACACCCACTATCCACATTTTCAGCCCAGTTCGGTCTCCTGGGAAAAACAAGGGTGGGACAATGTGGGGGAGAAGGGAGGGGTTGGGTCTGGTTTTGGGGGACATGAGGGGGAGACAGGGAAGGGGATCCTGGAACGGGTCAGGATCCTCCTGGAACGGGTCAGGGATCCATGAACTGGTCAGGGATCCTGGAACGGGTCAGGATCCTCCTGGAATGGGTCAGGGATCCTCCTGGAATGGGTCAAGATCCTCCTGGAACGGGTCAGGATCCTCCTGGAATGGGTCAGGCTCCTCCTGGAATGGGTCAGGGATCCTGGAAATGGGTCAGGGATCCTCCTGGAACGGGTCAGGGATCTTGGAACGGGTCAGGGATCCTGGAATGGGTCAGTGAGCCTGGAACGGGTCAGGGAGCCTGGAACGGGTCAGGATCCTCCTGGAATGGGTCAGGCTCCTCCTGGAATGGGTCAGGGATCCTGGAAATGGGTCAGGGATCCTCCTGGAACGGGTCAGGGATCTTGGAACGGGTCAGGGAGCCTGGAACGGGTCAGGATCCTCCTGGAATGGGTCACGGATTCTGGAATGGGTCAGGGATCCTGGAACGGGTCAGGATTGTGGAACAGGTAATGGATCCTGGAAGGGGTCAGGGACCCATCCCAAGGCTCCCCTGGAATTCCCCACACGGATCACCAGGCCCTGTTTTCCCTAATCTCCCCAATCCCACCCCACCCCAGCTCCCCACAAACCCGAGGCTCCCCGAGCCGAGCCGGGTTACGGTGCCGGCCCCTTTGTGGGGTCACCGCGGGGAGCAGCGGCAGCAGGACGGTTTTGGGGTGCAGGCGGGGGCGCAGCAGGGCTGCAGCGAGGGGTCCTGGCCCTTGGCCATCTGGCTGTCCCCGAAGCGCAGGCGCTGCTCCAGCAGGACCTTCTCCAGGGCGATGTCCTTGAGCGCCTGCAGCGCCTCGGGGCCCGGCCCGGCCTGCAGCAGGTCGTAGTTCTCGGCGGGATCGGCCTCCAGGTCGAAGAGCAGCGGGGGCAGGTGTGGGGTCAGCGGGGTCAGCCCGTGGCACGCCGGGTCCGGGGTGGTGTCGCTGTGGAAGGAACCTGAGCCGCCAGCACGGAGATGAGTGTGCAGCGTGCTCACGGAGATCCGCGCAGCACCGAAACACCTCGAAAAATACTCCAAATTCCCCCCCAAAAAACCCCAAATCCCTCCCCAAAAAACTTCAAAACACCCCCGAAAAACCCCAAATCCCTCCCCAAAAAAACCCGCCAAAAACCCCCCAAATAGCCTCCAAAACCCCCCGCAAAAAACCCCCAAATCCCCCCCAAAGAAACTTCAAAACACCCCCCAAAAAAACTCCAACCCCCCCCCAAAAAACCCCAAACCCCCCCCCAAAAAACCCGCCAAAAAAACCCCAAATCCCCCCCAAAGAAACCCGCCAAAAAACCCCCAAATCCCTCCCCAAAAAACCCCAAATCCCTCCCCAAAAAAACCCCAAATTCCCCCAAAACAACCCGCCAAAAAACCCCCAAATCCTACCCCAGAAAAAAACCCCAAATCCCCCCCCCCCAAAAACCCCAAATCCCCCCAAAGAAAACCCCAAATCCCCCCAGAAGAAAACCCCCAAATCGCCCCCAAAAAACCCCAAACCCCCCAAACCCCAAATCCCCCAGCAGCGCCCACCTTGTGTGTAGTAGTGCGCCTTGTACCTGCCCAGGCGGATGGCGAACGGGCCGCGCACCGGGTCCGGGGCCGGAGGGAAGAAGAACACGGAGCGGCGGCGGCTCTGCGGGCACCGGGACAGCGCCGGTGGCACCGGGAGCACCGGGAGCACCGGGAGCACCGGGACAGTGCCGGTGGCACCGGGAGCACCGGGAGAACCGGGAGAACCGGGAGCACCGGGAGCACCGGGAGCACCGGGAGCACCGGGAACACCGGGAGTACCGGGAGCACCGGGAGCACCGGGAGAACCGGGAGCACCGGGAGCACCGGGAGCACCGGGAGCACCGGGACAGCGCCGGTGGCACCGGGAGTACCGGGAGAACCGGGAGCACCGGGAGTACCGGGAGTACCGGGAGCACCGGGACAGCGCCGGTGGCACCGGGAGCTCCGGGAGTACCCGGGAGCACCGGGAGCACCGGGAGCACCGGGAGTACCGGGAGCACCGGGAGTACCGGGAGCACCGGGAGTACCGGGAGCCACAGCAGCACCGGGAGCACCGGGAGCTCCGGTAGACCCGGTAGACCCGTACGATATCCTACTATATTACATTGATTAATATAATATAATATAATATAATATAATATAATATAATATAATATAATATAATATAATATAATATAATATAATATAATATAATATAATATAATATAATATAATATAATATAATATAATATAATATAATATAATATAATATAATATAATATAATAATATAATATAATATAATATAATATAATATAATATAATATAATATAATATCGTACATATATATAACATTATATAACATACTATATTATTATGTTGTATTACATTATAATATTAATTCAATTATCATTTATAATTGATTTAAAATAAACTAATAAAAATCTGCTTTCTGCATGAAAAATCTGGGTTATTATTATAATAATAAATTATTAAATTACAATAGCATACAATATATAATATAATATAACATAATATAATGTAATATAATGTAATGTAATATAATATAATATATTATGCTATATATGTCTATATATAATGGTATGTTATATAATATAAAATATAATATATATTCTAAAATTACGAAATATATTATATATATTATATTATATACGTATTATATTATGCTATATATTGTTATATAATGTTATATATATGTATATATGTGTAATGTTATATTATGTACGTATTATATTATGCTATATATTGTTATATGTTATATATATGTATATATGTGTAATGTTATATTATATTATAAATTCAAATATCATTTATAATTGATCTTAAAGAAACAAATAAAAATCAGCTTTCTGTATGAGAAAATCCGAGGTGTTATTATTATTACTATTACTATTACTATTATTATTACTATTATTATTATTGTTTTATTGTTAGTGTTATTGTTGTTATTATTGTTATTGTTATTGTTATTGTTATTATTGCTATTAACATTATTATTATTATTATTATTATTATTATTATTAGTATTAGTATTAGTATTAGTATTAGTATTATTATTACTATTACTATTATTATCATTATTATCATTATTACCATTACCCAGCTATTCCAATTTACCATTCCCAATGTAAATAAATCAACATAAACAATTCCGAACCCCTCCACCCCACCATGCCCCGTTCCGGTGGCACTCATGGGGCCGGTGCCCAGCAGCAGCGCGCTCAGTTCAAAGCCTTATTATTATTATTATTATTATTATTATTATTATTATTATTATTATTATTATTATTATTATTATTTTGGTATTGTTATTGGTATTGTTATTGGTATTGTTATTATTGTTATTGTTGTTATTGTTGCTATTGTTGTTATTATTGTTATTATTATTATTATTATCATTATTACCATTATCCAGCTATTCCAATTGACCATTCCCAATGTAAATAAACAATTCCCAACCCCCCCATTATTATTATTATTAATCATCATTATTATCATTAATAATAATAATAATGTTGTTATTGTTATTGTTATTGTTATTGTTATTGATATTGGTATTGTTATTGATATTGTTATTGTTGTTGTTGCTATTATTATTGTTATCATTATTATCATTATTATTATCATTAATAATAATAATATTGTTATTGTTATTGTTATTGTTATTGATATTGGTATTGTTATTGATATTGTTATTGTTATTGTTGCTATTATTATTGTTGTTATTGTTATTGTTATTGTTATTGTTATTAATACCATTATTATTATCATTATTACCATTACCCAGCTATTCCAATTGACCATTCCCAATGTAAATAAATCAATGTAAACAATTCCAAACCCCTCCACCCCCCCATGCCCCGTTCCGTTGGCACTCACGGGGCCGGTGCCCAGCAGCAGCGCGCTCAGGTCGAAGCCGCATTATTATTATTATTATTATTATTATTATTGTTATTATTATTATTATTATCATTATTAGCATCATCCAGCTATTCCAATTGACCATTCCCAATGTAAATAAATTAATATAAACAATTCCAAAGCCGGTGGCACTCACGGGGCCGGTGCCCAGCAGCAGCGCGCTCAGGTCGAAGCCATATTATTATTATTATTATTATTATTATTATTATTATTATTATTATTATTATTATTAATACCATTATTATTATCATCATTACCATTACCCAGCTATTCCAATTGACCATTCCCAATGTAAATAAATGAATATAAACAATTCCAAAGCCGTTGGCACTCACGGGGCCGGTGCCCAGCAGCAGCGCGCTCAGGTCGAAGCCGCATTATTATTATTATTATTATTATTATTATTATTATTATTATTATTATTATTATTACCATTACCCAGCCATTCCAATTGACCATTCCCAATGTAAATAAATGAACATAAACAATGCCAAAGCCGGTGGCACTCACGGGGCTGGTGCCCAGCAGCAGCGCGCTCAGGTCGAAGCCACATTATTAATATTATTATCATTATTATTATCATTATTACCATTATCCAGCTATTCCAACTGACCATTCCCAATGTAAATAAATGAATATAAACAATTCCAAAGCCGTTGGCACTCACGGGGCCGGTGCCCAGCAGCAGCGCGCTCAGGTCGAAGCCATATTATTATTAATATTATTATCATTATTATTATCATTATTACCATTACCCAGCTATTCCAATTGACCATTCCCAATGTAAATAAATCGATGTAAACAATTCCCAACCCCAAGGACCCCCCGTTCTGGGGACACTCACGGGGCCGGTGCCCAGCAGCAGCGCGCTCAGGTCGAAGCCGTCCAGGGCCACCTCGGGCAGGGTGGCACCGGCCAGGGCCGCCAGCGTGGGCAGCACGTCCAGCGTGGTGGCCAGCTCGTGGGTCACCCCTGCGGATAGGCACCGCTGGCACGGCTCTGGCATGGGTCTGGCATGGGTCTGGCCTGGGTTTGGCCTGGGTTTGGCCTGGGATTGTTTTGGGTCTGGCCTGGGATTGTTTTGTGTCTGGCCTGGGTTTGTTTTAGGTTTGGCCTGGGTTTGTTCTGGGATTGTTCTGGATTGTTTTGGGATTGTTTTGGGTTTGGCCTGGGTTTGTTCTGGGTGTGTTCTGGGTTTGTTCTGGGATTGTTCTGGGTTTGGCCTGGGTTTGGGCCTGGGTTTGGCCTGGGTCTGGACTGGGTTTGTTTTGGGTTTGTTCTGGGTTTGTCCTGGGTTTGTTCTGGGTTTGTTTTGGGTTTGTTCCCAGTTTGTCCCCGGTTTGTCCTGGGTTTGTCCCAGATCTGTCCCCAGTTTGTCCTGGCTCTGTCTCAGGTGTGTCCCCAGTTTGTTCCCAGTTTGTCCCTGGTTTATCCTGGATTTAGCACTGGTTTGTGCAATGTTTGGCCTTGGTCTGTCCTGGTTTTGTCCCAGGTGTGTCCCCAATTGTCCCATGTTTGTCTCCAGTTTATCCCAGGTCTGTCCCCAGTTTGTCCTGGCTCTGTCCCCAGTCTGTCCCAGCTCTGTCCCCAGTTTGTCCCTGGTCTGTCCTCAGTCTGTCCCGGGTCTGTCCTCAGTCTGTCCCAGCTCTGTCCCCAGTCTGTCCCGGCTCTGTCCCCAGTCTGTCCCGGCTCTGTCCCGGCTCTGTCCCCACTTTGTCCCGGGTCTGGCCCGGTCTGGCCCGGCTCACCTGGCGCGATCCTGCCGGGCCAGTACGCCAGGGCAGGTTCCCTCATGCCGCCCTCGTAGGTGGTGCCTTTGCCACAGCGGAGGTGACCCGAACTGCCACCGCGGGACCTGCGCAGCGTGGAGGGGCTGGGACAGGGACAGGGACACGGGGACATGGGGACAGAGGGACAGAGGGACACAGGGACAGGGACAGGGACAGGGACAGGGACACAGGGACAGGGACAGGGACAGGGGACAGGGACAGGGACACAGGGACAGGGACACAGGGACAGGGACAGGGACAGACAGGGACAGGGACAGGGACAGGGGACAGGGACAGGGACACAGGGACAGGGACACAGGGACAGGGACAGGGACACAGGGACAGGGACACAGGGACAGGGACAGGGACATGGGGACAGGGACAGGGACATGGGGACATGGGGACATGGGGACAGGGGGACACAGGGACAGGGACAGGGACAGGGACAGGGACAGGGACAGGGGACAGGGACACGGGGACAGGGACACAGGGACAGGGACATTTGTGGTGTCACACTGTTGTTCCTAACCCTGGGGGACATTTAGGGGGTGTCACACGCCTGGCACAAACCTTTAGGGGACATTTGGGGGGTGTCACACACCCGACCCAACCCCTGGGGGACATTTGGGGGTGACCCAAACCTCTGGGGACATTTAGGGGGTGTCACATGCCTGGCACAAACCTTTGAGGGACATTTAGGGGGTGTCACACACCCGACCCAACCCCGGGGGCCGTTTCTGTCACACAACACCGAGCTCACACCCCATGTCCCCTCCAGAGCAGAGGCCGGGGATGACACTGGCAGTGCCACCCGATGCCACCCGGTGCCAGCGCCTCACCCGTTGTCAGAGGTGACAAACACCAGCGTGGAGTTCTCCAGGCCGTTGTCCTGCAGGGCCTGCAGCAGCTGTCCCACCGTGCCATCGAACTCGGCCAGCGCGTCCCCGAAGGGTCCCCGGCGCGTGGTGCCCGCGAACTCCCGGCTGGCAAACTGCGGGTAGTGCGTGTGCTGCCGGAGGGACGGGCACGCTGTCAGCCCCGGGCAGAGCCACCAGGAGTGTCCCTTGTCCCCTTTCCCCGGGGATGGCGCAGGGGACAGCTGCAGGGAGCAGCAGCCCCAAGGCACCGTCCCAGTAGGGTCGGCTCTGGATGGGAATGGCAAGGCCGGGGCAGCCAGGAGGAGATTTTGGGGTGCAGAGGGGAGAGGTTTCCCTGTTCTCCCATGGGACTCGGGGTCCTTTGCTTTTTCCCTTCCCTTTTCCCTTCCCTTCCTTTTTTCCCATTTCCCCTTCCCTTCCCTTTTTCCCTTCTCTTTTGACCTCCCCATTCCCTTTTCCCTTCCCTCCCCATCCCCATCCCCATCCCCATTTCCCCATCCCCATCCCCATCCCCATCCCATCCCCATCCCCATCCCCATCCCATCCCCATTCCCATTCCCCATTCCCATTCCCCATTCCCCATTCCCCATTCCCCATTCCCCATTCCCCATTCCCCATTCCCCATTCCCATCCCCATCCCATCCCATGGATCCCATCCCATGGATCCCATCCCATTGATCCCATCCCATCCCATCCCATTGATCCCATCCCATCCCATCCCATGGATCCCATCCCATGGATCCCATCCCATGGATCCCATCACATCCCATCCCATCCCATGTATCCCACCCCATCCCATTGATCCCATCCCATTGATCCCATCCCATCCTATGGATCCCACCCCATGGATCCCATCCCATTGATCCCACCCCATGGATCCCATCCCATGGATCCCATCCCATCCCATGGATCCCATCCCATCCCATGGATCCCATCCCATCCCATGGATCCCATCCCATCCCATCCCATCCCATGGATCCCATCCCATGGATCCCACCCCATGGATCCCATCCCATTGATCCCACCCCAATCCCATCCCATTGATCCCATCCCATCCCATGGATCCCATCCCATCCCATGGATCCCATCCCATGGATCCCATCCCATTGATCCCATTCCATCCCATCCCATCCCATGGATCCCATCCCATGGATCCCATCCCATTGACCCCATCCCATGGATCCCATCCCATGGATCCCATCCCATTGACCCCATCCCATGGATCCCATCCCATGGATCCCATCCCATGGATCCCATCCCATCCCATCCCACCCCATCCCGTCCTGTCCCATTGATCCCATCCCATCCCATGGATCCCATCCCATTGATCCCATCCCATCCCATGGATCCCATCCCATCCCATGGATCCCATCCCACGGACCCCACCCCATCCCATCCCATGGATCCCACCCCACGGATCCCACCCCACGGATCCCACCCCACAGACCCCACCCCACCCCACCCCTCCCCACATGCGAGGCGTAGTAGAGCAGGAAGGGTTGGCGGCGCTGGGCGCAGCGGGCGATGAAGTCGCGGCAGAAGCGGCTGTAGAGCGGGGCCAGCCCCGGCAGGAACGCCGGCTGCTGCACGATGTCGCGGCCCCGCAGCAGCGGCACCGGCACCGCGTCCCGGTCACACGGCCCGAAGCACGCGGTGTCCGGCGGGAAGCACGTCAGGTTCTGGCACGGGCCCTGCCGGGACACCAGATCCGGGTCAGGGTTTGGCTCCGGAGTTGGGTTGGGTTGGAAAATGGGTGGGTTGGGTTGGGTTGGGTTGGGTTGGGTTGGGTTGGGTTGGGTTGGGTTGGGTTGGGATGGGTTGGGTTGGGGTGGGTTGGGTTGGAAAATGGGTTGGGTTGGGATGGGTTGGGATGGGTTGGGTTGGGTTGGGTTGGGTTGGGTTGGGATGGGTTGGGATGGGTTGGGTTGGGTTGGGATGGGTTGGGTTGGGATGGGTTGGGTTGGGTTGGGAAATGGTTGGGTTGGGTTGGAAAATGGTTGGGTTGGGTTGGGTTGGGGTGGGTTGGGTTGGGTTGGAAAATGGTTGGGTTGGGTTGGGTTGGGTTGGGTTGGAAAATGGTTGGGTTGGGTTGGGTTGGGGTGGGTTGGGTTGGTTGGGTTGGGTTGGGTTGGGTTGGGTTGGGTTGGGTTGGGTTGGGTTGGGGTGGGTTGGTTGGGTTGGGTTGGGGTGGGTTGGGTTGGGTTGGGTTGGGCTGGGTTGGGTTGGGTTGGGTTGGAAAATGGTTGGGTTGGGTTAGGTTGGGTTGGGTTGGGGAGCGTGGTGGGTTTTGGCGTGTTAATCATTTGGGGGTTTCATTTGTGTGGTGAATTAAATGATTTATGTGGTATTAGATAATAATATAATATAATATAATATAATATAATATAATATAATATAATATAATATAATATAATATAATATAATATAATATAATATAATATAATATAATATAATATAATATAATATAATATAATATAATATAATATAATATAATATAATATAATATAATATAATATAATATAATATAATATAATATAATATAATATAATATAATGGAATATAATAAAATATAATATAATAAAATATAATATAATATAATATATTCTGTATATTGTATATTATAAAACCCATATAATATATAGTATATATTATTATATATACTATATATACATACTCTATATATAGTGTACATATATACTATATGTAGTCTATATAATACATAGAATATATTATATATTATACATTTTTAAATATTAATTAGAGCTTATATTGAAATATATTAATATATTAAAAATTAATATAAAATATATGAAAGATATAAAATCTTTTTAAAAATAAAATATAATAGTATTATATATATAAAATATATATATAATATAGGTTCTATAATAGATATCATATATTATATAATATTTTTACATATTATATATAATTATCATATATAATATTTATATATTATATACTATATATTATATATTATATATATATAATATATTATATATTATATATTATATATTATATATTATATAATTTCCACATTTTAATAATATTTATAATATTTTATTCACATATACTTCACCTCTAGCATTTTATTCATTTACTTAAATATTAGATATACCTATCCATGTCTAAAATGTCGAAATTTATCCATATTAACCACTAAAAATCCATTAACTGAGTATCCAAATGCCCAGCCCGTGCTGTGTCCCGTCCTTCCACAGGGGCGCCCCTCACCCCGGGGCTGTGCCCGCACCCCAGGTCTGTGCCCCCTCACCTTGGGACTGTCCCCTCACCTTGGGACTGTCCCCTCACCCCGGGACTGTGTCCCCTCACCCCGGGGCTGTCCCCCCGCTCCCCGTTGCTGTGTCCCCGCACCCCGGGGCTGTGTCCCCTCACCCCGGGGCTGTGTCCCCTCACCCCGGGGCTGTCCCCGCACCCCGGGGCTGTGTCCCCTCACCCCGGGGCTGTCCCCTCACCCCGGGGCTGTGTCCCCGCACCCCGGGGCTGTGTCCCCGCACCCCGGGGCTGTCCCCCCTCACCCCGGGGCTGTGTCCCCCCTTACCCCGGGGCTGTCCCCCCTCACCCCGGGGCTGTCCCCGCTCACCCCGGGGCTGTCCCCTCTCACCCCGGGGCTGTCCCCTCACCCCGGGGCTGTGTCCCCTCACCCCGGGGCTGTCCCCCCTCACCCCGGGGCTGTCCCCCCGCCCCCCGGGGCTGTCACCCCTCACCCCGGGGCTGTCCCCCCTCACCCCGGGGCTGTGTCCCCTCTCCCCGGGGCTGTCCCCTCACCCCGGGGCTGTGTCCCCTCACCCCGGGGCTGTCCCCTCACCCCAGGGCTGTCCCCTCACCCCGGGGCTGTGTCCCCCCGCACCCCGGGGCTGTCCCCTCACCCCGGGGCTGTGTCCCCTCACCCCGGGGCTGTGTCCCCTCACCCTGCGGCTCTGCCCCCCTCACCCGGGGCTGTCCCCTCACCCCGGGGCTGTGTCCCCTCACCCCGGGGCTGTCCCCCCCTCACCCCGAGGCTGTGTCCCCTCAGCCCGGGGCTGTCCCCTCACCCCGGGGTTCTGTCCCCTCACCCCGGGGCTGTGTCCCCTCACCCTGCGGCTCTGCCCCCCTCACCCGGGGCTGTCCCCTCACCCCGGGGCTGTGTCCCCTCACCCCGGGGCTGTGTCCCCCCTCACCCCGGGGCTGTGCCCCCTCACCCCGGGCTGTGTCCCCGCACCCCGGGGCTGTCCCCTCACCCCGGGGATGTCCCCTCACCCCAGGGTTCTGTCCCCTCACCCCACGCTCACCTGGTCGTGGGAGTAGGGGATGCCCAGGAACTGATCGAAGCCCTGGTGCAGGGGCAGGAAGGAGCCGTTCCGGCCGTAGCCCAGGTGCCACTTGCCCACCATGGCCGTGGCGTAGCCCCGAGCCTTCAGCAGCTCGGCCACTGTCACCTCGGCCAGCGGCAGTCCCCCCCGGGAGCCCGGCTCGAACACCCCCGGGTAGATCCCCGAGCGCACCGGCAGCCGCCCGGTCAGCAGCGCGGCCCTGCGGGGACAGCGGGACACGGTGACATCGGGGGGATGGCACGGACACCGTGGGGACAGCCCGGACACGACGGGGACAGCGGGACACGGGTGACATCGGGGGGATGGCACGGACACGGCGGGGACAGCACCGCCCGTCCGTCCCGGGACACCGCGGGGACAGTCCGGACACCGAGGGGACAGCCCGGGACACCGGGGGGACACGGGCACGATCGGGGGACAGTCCGGACACCGAGGGGACAGCACCGCCCGTCTGTCCCGGGACACAGCGGGGACATCCCGGGACACCGCGGGGACAGCACCCCCCGTCTGTCCCGGGACACCGCGGGGACAGCACCGCCCGTTTATCCCGGGACACCACGGGGACAGTTCGGACACGGCGGGGACACGGGCACGATCGTGGGACAGCCCGGACACCGCGAGGACAGCACCGCCCGTTTATCCCGGAACACCACGCGTCCATCAGTGCCCGTTTCTCCCTGCTCTCCCGGTCCATCCCTCCCGGTTCCCCCCACTCCATCCCGCCCGTGCCCGGTTCCCGCCGTACCGGGACGGGCTGCACACGGCGGCGCTGCTGTAGAAATCGGTGAAGCGCAGCCCGCGGGCCGCCAGCCGGTCCAGGTGCGGTGTGGCGGACGAGGGGTGCCCGTAGCTGCCCAGATCCCCGAAGCCGAGATCGTCCGCCAGCACCAGCACGAAGTTGGGCCGGTCGGCGGCGGCGGCGGCGGCGGCGCTCCCGGGAGGCACCGGCGGCAGCAGCGGCAGCAGCAGGAGCAGCAGGCAGGGACGGTACCGGCGCTGCGGCCTCATAGCGCTGCCTAGCGGTGTCCCCCCGTGTCCCGGTGCTGTCCCCTCGTGTCCCTGTGCTGTCCCGGTGCTGTCCCGGTGCTGTCCCGGTGCCGTCCCGGGCGGTACCGGCAGTGCCCCAGCCGATCACGTGACAAAGATGGCGGCCAGGCGGCCGCGGGGCATGCTGGGAGTTGTAGTCCCCAGCGGCCGTGCCAGGCACGGGATGGCGCAGCCGGGAATGGGCGTGCCAGGGCGGGATATGGCACAGCACAGCCCGGAATGGCCTCCGGGCAGCTCGGGAATGTCGCCAGGGAGGAGACTCCACCCTGCTCTGTGCTCCGGTCTGCTGCCTGTTGGGTTCTGTCCCTGCCCGTCCCTCTGGTGCCACTCCCGGGACACCCGGGGCAGAACCTGGACACGGCTCCTACACCGCGAGCAGTGTCCTGGCAGCCTCAGAGACACGAGCTGGTGGCAGAGGGGACAGCCCTGGGTGGCAGCAGCAGCTCAGGGTGGCACCTCCAGCTGTGCCCGCTCCTGTCCCTCTCCGGGGCTTTTCCCGGCCCTGGCACAGCTGAGGCTCTGGGCTGGAGAAGTTTCTCCCTCTGGCACCTCCAGATCCATCCTCCCCTTCCCTCGTGTCCCCAAAACCAGGCCCAACCCCTCCCTTCTCCCCCAAATTGTCCCACCTTTGTTTTTCCCAGAACAAACTGGACAAGGCGAGTAACTAGGAACTGCAACAACTTTAATTCAACAACAAAACTGGGTTCACCAGCGGGGTGGGCACAGGGCAGGAATGTGGGCAGGGCACAGCCTGGTCCCAGAGCCACAGGACCCAGCAGGGAAGGATTTCCAGAACTGGATCAGCACATCCTGCTGCTCAGGCTTTTTCTCCCTTCAAGAACTGTACGAGCTCCAGCATCAGGTTGAGGAATTTTCCCAAAATCTGTTGCTGGAATGAACCCCCGGCGTAATCCTCCGAGTTGTTGGGATTTAACTCATCCTCCAAGTCCTCCTGCAGCTCCTTCTCCAAGCTGGGGAAGGACTCGGCTGGAGAAGCATCAGCTTCAGGTTGGAGCAGCCCCATCTGCACCAGGATCCAGGTGTGGAAGTGCTGGGTGGAGGTGAACACCCCAGGCCGCTTGGCCCCAGCACAGCCCTTACCCCAACTGGCCAGTCCCACCAGCCAGAAGTGGTCACGGGTCTTGTCCTTGCAGACCAGGGGACCCCCGATGTCCCCCTGCGCCAGGAGAGAGGGGTCAGGGGTCACAGCCACACCTCGGGGTGATGGGGACACTGGATTTGGGGACAGGGGAGGCAGAGATGGGGAGTGGCAGCACTGGGACACGGGACAGGGATCCAGGGATGGGACAGGGAACAGGAGCCCTGGACAGGGACAGGGACAGGGACAGGGGGATGGGGATGGGGACACAGCAGTGACAGGGGTGGGACAGGGGTGGCCTGGGCTGGGCTGGCCCCGAAGGGATTCAGGGGTGGAAGGGGAAGGGAAAAACAGCACGGAGGCCCAGGAGAGGGATCTGGGAACTGGGGACATGGGACAGGACAGGGACATGGGGATGGGGAAGGGACATCGGTCAGTGGTGGGGACATGGGGCTGGGAGGGCACCGGGCCAGACCCAGAGGGTGCCAAGGCAGGAATGGGCTCGGGGTCCCTGTGCTGGCTCAGAGGAGTCCCTGTGTCCCTGTGCTGCTCAGAGTGTCCCTGTGCTGGCTCAGAGGGTCCCTGTGCTGGCTCAGAGGGTCCCTGTGTCCCTGTGCTGGCTCAGAGGGGTCCCAGGGTCCCTGTGCTGGCTCAGAGGGTCCCTGTGTCCCTGTGCTGGCTCAGAGGGTCCCTGTGCTGGCTCAGGGGGTCTCTGTGCTGGCTCAGGGGGTCCCTAGGGTGGCTCAGAGGGTCCCTGTGCTGGCTCAGGGGGGTCCCTGTGCTGGCTCAGAGGGGTCCCTGTGTCCCTGTGGTGGCTCAGAGGGTCCCTGTGTCCCTGTGCTGTGTCAGAGGGTCCCTGTGTCCCTGGGCTGGCTCAGAGGGTCCCTGTGCTGGCTCAGAGGGGTCCCTGTGTCCCTGTGCTGGCTCAGAGGGTCCCTGTGCTGGCTGGGAGGGGTCCCAGGGTCCCTGTGCTGGCTCAGAGGGTCCCTGTGTCCCTGTGTTGGCTCAGAGGGTCCCTGTGGTGGCTCAGAGGGTCCCTGTGCTGGCTCAGAGGGTCCCTGGGCTGGCTCAGAGGGTCCCTGGGCTGGCTCAGAGGGTCCCTGTGCTGGCTCAGAGGGTCTCTGTGCTGGCTCAGGGGGTCTCTGTGCTGGCTCAGAGGGGTCCCTGTGGTGGCTCAGAGGGTCCCTGTGCTGGCTCAGAGGGTCCCTGTGTCCCTGGGCTGGCTCAGAGGGTCCCTGTGCTGCTCAGAGGGTCCCTGTGCTGGCTCAGAGGGTCCCTGTGCTGGCTCAGGGGGTCCCTGGGGTCCCTCAGAGGGTCCCTGTGCCCAGCCCGGCCCAGCCCCACCTGGCAGGTGTCGATGCCGCCCCGCGGGTACCCCGCGCACAGCTCCTGGGGCTGCACGGCCCCCCCGTACCAGCGGCTGCTGTTGCACACTTGGGCGTCCATCAGCCGCACTTTGGCCTCCTGCAGCAGCGGGCGCGGGCCGGGGGCTGCGGGCACAGGGGGCACTGAGCGCCGGCACCTCCCCGGGCACGGCCCCAGCCCCGGGCCGGGCCGTGCCCCCGTCCCGCCGTGTCCCTGCCCGCAGCTCCGGGCACACGGGGCCCGGCTCCCGCCGCCTCGGCCTCGGCCCGGCCCGGCCCGGCCCCGCGGTGCCCGGCTGCTGCCCGGCCGCGGGCGGGCACTGACCGCTGTCCGGGGCGGCTCTCCAGCCCGCGATGTAGCAGGTTCTGAGCTCGGGCACTGCCAGGGAGCTGTCGGGCACGCAGCCCAGCTGGATGTAGTCGCTGCACTCCACGGGCCGCTCCAGCTCCAGCAGCGCCATGTTGTTCCGCGCCGTGCTGGGGTTGTAATGGCGGTGCACGATGAGGGACTGGATGTGGCGCACCTCGGCCTCGGGGCCCGGCTGGCTCAGATCGGTGGCACCGATCACCACTTCCCACTTGGAGATGTCCCTGAGGAGCGGGAGAAGGGGACAGGGGTGACAGGGAGTGGAGGTGGGGGATGTGGCAGCACAATGGCCTTCCTGCTCTGGGCAGCTCAATGTGCTGTGGGGACAGCCCTGATCCTCCTGAGGGACAGCCCCGTCCCTGCTGTGGGGATATCCTGAGTCTGTTCTGGGGACATCCCTGATCCTGCTGTGGGGACATCTCTGATCCTCCTGAGGGGACATCCCTGATCCTGCTGTGGGGACACCCCTGATCCTCCTGTGGGGACACTCATGTCCCTGCTGTGGGGACACTCATGTCCCTGCTATGGGGACATCCCTGATCCTGCTGTGGGGACATCCCTGATGCTCCTGAGGGAACATCCCTGATCCTGCTGAGGGGACATCTCTGTCCCTGCTGCTGGGACATCCCTGATCCTCCTGAGGGGACATCTGTCCTTGCTGTGGGGATACCCCTGACCCTGTTGTGGGAGCATCCCTGTCTCTGCTGTGGGGACATCACTGACCACCCCTGATCCTCCTGTGGGGACATCCCTGTCCCTGTTGTGGGAACATCCCTGATCCTCCTGAGGGGACATTCCTGATCCTCCTGAGGGGACACTCATGTCTCTGCTGTGGGGACACCCCTGATCCTGCTGTGGGGACACCTCTGTCTCTGCTGTGGGGACATCCCTGACCCTGTTCTGGACACTTCCCCATCCATGCTGTTGGGACATCCCGGATCCTCCTGAGGGGACACCCATGTCCCTGCTGTGGGGACGTCCCTGATCCTCCTATGGGAACATCCCTGACGGTGCTGTGGGGACATCCCTGATCCTCCTGAGGGACAGCCATGTCCCTGCTGTGGGGACATCCCTGTCCCTGCTGTGGGGACACCCCTGTCCCTGTTCTGGGGACATCCCTGTCCCTGCTGTGGGGACAGCCCTGTCCCTGCTGTGGGGACACCCCCGACCCTGCTCCCCCTTACCCAGCCCCGAAGAAGCACTGTGCCACCGTCAGCACCCACTGGGGGTGGATGAGTGCCCCCGAGCACATGTGCCACGTGCCGTTCTCCCGGGTGGCCTGGACGCTGACGATGCCAGGCCATGCCCCCGGCTGGATCCCGGTGCCACCCTTGTCCTGGGAGGAACCGTGGGAAGAATCCAAAATTTCGTAATCTTTGTCCTGGGAGTACTCAGCAGGCGCAGAGCTGCGGTCGAAGGCCATGGGCCGGAGCCCACAGGTGCCTCTGGAAGCACAGAGCCATCACTGCCCTGCTCGGGGACAGCGGGGACAGGGACCCCGAGGGGCTCCTCTGTGCCCAGGCTGTGCCAGGGCAGCCCCCGAGTGTCCCCGAGCCCCCCGGGCACTGACCTGCAGGTGTCCCAGGTGGCCCACACGGACCCAACGAGGGCCAGCAGGACGAGCAGCCTCAGCAAAGCCATCGCTGCCAGCGCGGGTGGCAGAGGCGGAGCAGAGCTGTCACCTCTGGTGCCACCCACGGCCCTGGCAGTGCCCACGGTGCCACCAGGCCGGGCTGATGTCACAGAGGGTCGGTTCCATGTGCGGGGAGGGGCAGCTCGGTGTCACAGAGCGGAATGTGGAACGGTCTGGGGGCAGCGCCCCGGAGCACCAGCATGGGACTGGTCAGACCCGCCAGGCACCGGGCTGGGCACGAGCAGCCGGAGCAGCCCTGGGAGAAGGATTTGGGGGTGCTGGGGGTGAGAGCTGGACCTGACCCAGCCCAGACCCCCCCAGCCCCGGGCTGAGCCCAGTGGGCAGCAGGGGAGGGGGATCCTGCCCTTGTGCCCAGGTGAGAGCCACCTGCAGGGCTGCCCCAGCCTGGGCACACAGCAGCAGCACCTGGAGCTGCTGCAGAGCCCAGAGGAGGCCCCGGAGCTGCTGCAGGGCTGGAGCCCCTCAGATCCCAGGAATCCAGGCTGGGAGAGCTGGAGGGGCTCACCTGGAGAGGAGAAGGATCCAGGGAGAGCTCAGAGCCCCTGGCAGGGCCTGGAGGGGCTCCAGGAGAGCTGCAGAGGGACTGGGGACAAGGGACAGAGGGACAGGACACAGGGAATGGCTCCCACTGCCAGAGGGCAGCCATGGGTGGGAGATTGGGAATGAGGAATTCCTGGCTGGGCTGGGATTGCCTGAGCAGCTGGGGCTGCCCCTGGATCCCTGGAATGCCCAAGGAAATGTTGGATACTGCGGCTGGAGCAGCCTGGGACAGTGGGAGGTGTCCCTGCCCAAGGCAGAATTCAGAACCAGAAGACAGAATGTTAATTAATGAAAGAGGTTTTTCTGTCATTTAGAAGCAATGAACTCTCGTTGCTTTGTCACCTCAGGACGCACAAATGGGTGACAGTTTGTCCCGGGCTCTCTGTGCAGCCCCCGGCCAAGGACAGAGCCGGGCCGGGCTGACGGACCCTGAAACGGTTCGAGTCCCGCTACTCCCGCGGCTCCGGGAGATTCCGGCCACGCCGGGGGACGGGGGGCACGGGGAGGGACACGGGGAACACGGGGGGACACGAGGGGACACGGGGGGGGACACGGGGAACACGGGGGGACACGAGGGGACACACGGAGGCATGGAGGGCCACCCGGCTGTCACCACCCTGCGGGGCCGGGCCGAAGGCCACGCCCCAGCCCTGACCACGCCCACACCAGTGACCACGCCCCTTGGGGACACGGCTGTCCCCCGGCGCTCAGGCCACGCCCCCACCGGCCCCGGCCACGCCCACAAACCGCCCCCGGTAACGGGCCCGTTTGCCCCGCCCCCTTTCCGGCTTCCGGCGGAAGTGGCGGCGCGGCGGAACCGGCCGGGGGTGAGGGGGGCCCGGGACACCGGAGGGTGAGAATGGGGGTACCGGGGGGTGAGGGCTACCGGGCGGTGAGGGCTGCGAGTACCGGGGGGTGAAGGCTGCGGGTACCGGGCGGTGAGGGCTGCGGGTACCGGGGGCTGAGGGCTGCGGGTACCGGGGGATGAGGATGGCGGGTACCGGGGAGTCCGGAGGGATCAGGGCGGGAGGCAGGATGGTCCCGGGGGGCTGACGGTGAGGGGCCCGGGTGGTGTCCGGGGGGTCAGGATGGGGGTCCTGGGGGGTCAGGATGGGGGTCCTGGAGGGGAATTCAGAGGGGTGTCCTGGGGGTCAGGATGGGGGTCTCGAGGGGGTCAGGATGGGGGTCCTGGAGGGAATTTGGGGGGCTGTCCTGGGGGTCAGGATGGGGGTCTCGAGGGGGTCAGGGTGGGAGCCCTGGGCTGGCCAGGATGTGCGTCCTGTGGGGTTCAGGGTGGTGGTCCTGGGCAGGCAATGGTCAGGGGGGTCTCTGGGGTCTCTGCTGCCCCTTTGGTGTCCTGCTGGGCCCAGGGCGATGCTCCTGCCCGTCCCAAAGGTGCCTTTTCTCCTTCCCCCGCTTCCCCCCAGATCCCCCCCGCCATGGAGAAGTTCGGGATGAACTTCGGGGGCGGCCCCAGCAGGAAGGAGCTGCTGGAGACCATCGAGACGCAGAAGCAGCAGCTCCTGCGCTTCCAGGCGCGCCTCAAGGACGTGGTGCAGGCCTACAAGAGCCTGCTGAAGGAGAAGGAGGCGCTGGAGGCCAGCCTGAAGGTGCTCTCCGCGTCCCACGACGGGGACCTCGCGGTGCCCGGGGCCGGGGACTCCCCGGATGACCGGAGCTCGGAGCAGAGCGAGGACAGCGCGGGGACGGCCGCCGGGGGGGACGAGGAGGACAGACCCGCGGGGCAGAGAGCCGAGGAGCCGAGCGGCGCGGAGGGCTCGGAGCCGGGCCCGAAGCAGCAGCTGAAGGCGCAGCTGGCCACGCTGACGGGCGCGCTGGCCACGGTGACGCGGGAGAAGTCGCGCATGGAGGCGTCCTACCAGGCGGAGCGGCGGCAGATGAAGCAGGAGCTGGAGGAGCTGGCGGGGCGGGCGCGGGACGAGGCGCAGCGGAGGGACGCGGAGCTGCGGCGGCTGCGGGAGCTGCTGGCCGAGACCCGCGCCAGCCTGGCCGCGCAGCAGCGCGAGCGCGAGAGCGAGCAGGCCGACCACGGGCTGATGCTGCGCGAGCTGCAGGAGCTGCTGCGCGCCGAGCGCCAGCTCCGTGAGTCTGGCAGCGCCGAGAGAGCCCCGGGCCGCGAGCAGCATGCCCGGCAGCCGGGCCCGGAGCCGCAGGAGCTGCAGGAGCTGCAGGAGGAGAGCGGGAAGGCGGACCCACGGATCCAGGAGCTGCAGGAGGAGATGGCCGCCCTCAGGAACCACTTCCAGCTGCAGCTGGTGCAGGAGATGAAGAAGGTGATTGCTGGCTGGGAGTGAGGGTGGTGGCCAGGAGCTGGGGTGAGGTTTGGGGCTGCAGGAGCCAAATCCCCTCTCCCAGTCTCGGCTCAGATTGATGGGATGGCAATCCTGGGGAACAACTCTCTGTGGGATGTATCCAGGGAGTGGGGCTGGAGTCAGATTCCCCTTCCCAATCCCTCAGATTCCAGGAGGTTCAAAATAAATGGCACAGGGTGCCCAGAGCAGCTGGGGCTGCCCCTGGCTCCCTGGCAGTGCCCAGGGCCAGGCTGGACACTGGGGCTGGAGCAGCCTGGGACAGTGGGAGGTGTCCCTGCCGTGGCAGTCCTGGAGGGGCTCTGAGGTCCCTTCCCACCTAACCATTCCGGGATTCCAAGCACAAAGCCCTGAAAAGCCAGGGCAGGGAGGTGCCTCAGGCAGGGCTCCTGGGGTGGGGAGGGCCCCGTGTTGTTTTGGAGCAGAGGAGGGGCCCCGTGTGACCCCAGGTGAGTCCCCACATGTCCCCATGTGCCCTGACCCCGCCGTGTCCCCGTGCAGACAGCCCAGGCCGAGGAGCAGCTGCGGCAGCGCTCGCAGCAGGAGGAGCGGCGCGTGGCCGAGCTGGAGGCCCAGGTGTCCCAGGTGTCCGAGCTGCTGGGCACCTACGAGAAGGCCAAGCAGAGGGACCAGGGCACCATCCAGAGGCTCAAGGAGCGCATCGTGCAGCTGGACCTGGAGAACAAGACCTTGGCCATCGCCGCCTCCAGCCGCTCCCCGGGCGAGCTCGCCGTGGAGGAGGCCACCCTGGACGTGAGCGCGCTCAAGGAGAAGATGGAGAAGCTGCAGAAGCTCCTGCGGGCGGCGGCCGGGAAGGGCCCGGCGGGGCCGGAGGCGGAGGAGCCGCGGGAGCCGGAGCAGCCCCCGGGCGGCAACGGGGACAAGGCCGCGGGCGGGCACTGCCAGCAGGAGCTGAGGCAGCTCAAGGAGGAGTTTGAGCGCTACAAGGTGAGGGCGCAGCAGGTGCTGAAGAGCAAGGCCACCAAGGACACGGGCCTGGCCAAGGAGCTGGAGGAGGCGCGGGAGCAGCTGGCGGAGCTGCAGGACAAGCACGTGCTGCTGCAGCTGGCCGCGGACGAGGCGGAGAAGCAGCACCGGCAGGAGCTGGAGGCCAAGCAGCAGGAGCTGTCCCAGCTGCAGCAGCGGCACCGGCAGGAGCTGCAGCGCTGCCAGCTGCAGTTCCGGGAGCGGGCGCTGCGCCTGGAGGAGGAGATGCACAAGCAGCGGGACCGGGCGCTGGCCGTGCTGGCCGAGAAGGACCGCGAGCTGGAGCAGCTCCGCGCCCCGGCGCTGCCCCACGGCCCCAAGGGCTGCCCCACAGACGCTCCCGGGGACGCTCCCGGCCAGGACTCCTCGGAGATCCTGCCGCAGGCGCTGCAGCTGTGCCCCGGCTCCGAGCCCACCTTCTTCCTGTACGCCGAGCAGCTGGCGCGCAAGGAGGTGGAGATCGCGGCGCTGCGCAAGCACAAGCACCGGCTGGAGCTGCAGCTGCACCAGCTCCGGGGCCGCGCCCTGGCCGAGGAGGACAGGCACCGCGAGGAGGTGGCGGCGCTGCGGGACGAGATCCAGAAGAGCTGCCGGGATAAGAGCAGGGAAGGGGCCAACCTGGAGTACCTGAAGAACGTGGTGTACCGGTTCCTGACGCTGCCGGACGCGCGGGGCCGGCAGCAGACGCTCACGGCCATCCTGGCCGTCCTGCACTTCAGCCCCGAGGAGAAGCTGAGCATCGCCAAGAGCTCGGCCCACGGCTCCTGGTGGCTCCACGGGAAGAGATGAGGGGTGCATTTTATTCCCTTTTCCAAAAGGGCTCCTTCCCGAGGACTGACCAAAACCTCATCCCAACCACGCCTGAGTCTCCCCAGGATTTGGGCTCCATTTGGTTTTTTTGGCACTAATTTGCAGTGGGGCTGTGCCAGCTTTTCCAGCCCCAAAGCCTCCGTGGTGGGAATGTGCTCCGAGTTGGGACTTGATCTGAAAACTGTGGAATTGAGGACGCTGAGGTTTTCTAAAGATGATTTAAAAACAATCCCTACCTGCCAGGCGTGGCATCAAGTGGAGTTTGCTTGGATCTTCAAGCTCCAGCCAGGCTGGTGACTCAGGAGATGAAAGGGAAGGTGGGAAGCACTTTAGGTGGAGCTAAAATAGCAGCAGGCCGGGAAGGCTCAGGCAGACGGGGCTCAGTGCAGGAAATCGGGCATTTCCCTCTAAGGTTCTTTTCCAGAGCCTCATTCAACCAGTGGATGCGGCTCCAGGCTCATCCAGGGGCTCGGGCTCTCCTTCCTTCCCAGGGATCCTCCCTGGGTTATCAGGGATTCTAGGAAGGAGAAAGGATCTCCCTGTGGGTGATTCCCATCCTGAGGGTGCTGTTTTCCTGCCCCGCATTTGGAATTGAATCCTGGCTGCTAAAGCTCGGCCCAGAGACAGGGATGGGTCTGGATTAACACCCAAGGGGTCTTGGAGCCGAGTCAAGAGCAGGTCTGGGAGCAGCTCGTGGTGCTGCACTGCCCAGAGAGCCTTGGGAAGGGTCAGCCACTCCTGGCACTGCCAGGGACCAGGACAGGGACGTGGAATTTCTCTCCTTCCCTCCTTGTCTGTCCTGGTCCTGTCAGCAGCCAAACTCCCTGGATTCTGCTCTGGCCAGCGCTGCCCTCGGTGCCAATTTCTCCTCAATAAAATCCTCAGGGAAAACGTGCCTGGGACAGGGCAGAGCCTGTCCCTGCTGGGAGGGGGACACAGTTGGGGGATGTTCCCTGCTGCAGGGACGCTCCCACGGGAGCAGCAGGACCCAGGTGCTGCCCTGAGGGGAGAGTTTGTCCCAGGAATGCTTGAAACGCTGCTGAAGGACCAAAGTGCTGGCTCAGCCAGGGGAGAGCCCAGTTCCTGCTCCCAGTGTGGAAGTGCTGAATCAAGGGGTGCCTCTGGAGTGGCAGGGATGGCTCCAACGCTTTCCCTGGAGCCATTCCCACAATTTCAGAGGGAGGTGGAGCCTCTTCCTGCTGTGGCTTCGCTGCTCAGGCTGAGGGGATGGATCCCTGTTCTCCCTCTGCTCCCGCAGGATGGAGTGCCCTGGAATGGATCCCAGGGGTGGTGGGGACCCAGCTGGGAGCAGGGGGACAAGGTGGGACCCAGATCCATCCCGGTGCCCTCTGTCTGTTCCTGGCAGAGGGGGAGCATCTCCAGCAGTGCCCAGCTCCGTGTCACTGTCACCCTCCTGCAGCTCCCAGTGCCATTTCTTCCTCTGCTCCCCTCCAGCCCCTCTCCCTCCTGCTCCTTCCTTCCCTCAGGCCCTCCCCCACATTCCTCCCTCCCTCTTCCCTCTCTCCCTTCAGCCACTATCCCTGAAATAAAGGTAAAATGCCTCTCTGTGGGAACTCTGGTGCTCCTGGGGGTGGGATGGGCATTGCTTGGGGATTCTTGGTGGATGTTGGAACATCCTTGGGTTAAAATTATCACAAAATTGTTAAATCACTTGATTTCCTGAGGTTCCTGGCAGTGTGAGAACGGGAATGGTTCATTCCTGCACCCGCAGTCGTGGTGTGGCAGCTGAGTGGATGCACAGGAGTCTGGCACTGAGAATCCCAGGCTGGGCTGGGTGGGAAGGGACCCCAAAGCCCCTCCAGTGCCACCCCTGCCATGGCAGGGACACCTCCCACTGTCCCAGGCTGCTCCAGCCCCAGTGTCCAGCCTGGCCTTGGACATTTCAGGGATCCAGGGGCAGCCCCAGCTGCTCTGGCAATCCCAGCCCAGCCAGGAATTCCTCATTCCCAATCTCCCATCCATCCCTCTGGCAGTGGGAGCCATTCCCTGTGTCCTGTCCCTCTGTCCCTTGTCCCCAGTCCCTCTGCAGCTCTCCTGGAGCCCCTTCAGGGCCTGGAATGAGCTGGAAGCTCTCCCTGGATCCTTCTCCTCTCCAGGCTGGGCATTCCCAGCTCTCCCAGCCTGGATCCCTGGGATCTGAGGGGCTCTGAGTGCAGCTCTGTGCACTCCTCTGGGCTCTGCAGCAGCACCAGGAGCTCCCGGCTGCTCTCCCAGCGCTGTTCCCTCATTCCCGGAGTGCCCAGGGGCACCCGGGCGCTCCTTTGGGCTCTCCCACGCCGGAGGCTGATCCCTGCCCGTTCCCGGGGCTGGCACGGCGCCGCCTGGGAAGCTCCAGCTGCTCCTGGGAAGCTCCAGCCGCTCCTCTGGGAAGCTCCAGCCGCTCCTCTGGGAAGCTCCAGCCGCTCCTCTGGGAAGCTCCAGCCGCTCTGGGAAGCTCCAGCCGCCCCGGCCGGGCAGGTTCCTCCGGCTGCGCCGAGCCCGTGTCCCGCCGCCGGGCGTGGAGCGAGTCCGGGCGGCGGCGGCGGCGGGAGCCGCTTCCAGCTTCCCTCCGTCCGTCCCGGGAAGCGCCGGGAAGGCTCCGAAGGAGCCATGGCCGGAGCGCAGGAGCCGCCCGCGGCTCTCTCGGACATCCAGGTACGTGCGGGGCGCTCCGGCGGGCCGGGAGCGGTCGGGTGAGCGCTGCGGTCCCGTTCCGACAAATCCTCCCCGAGGGAGCTGCCCCCGGTCACCGGGCACCGGCCCAGGGTGGCACGGCCACCGGCAAGGAAGGGCAGGGCTTCCGCTGCGGCTCTTCCCCGGCTCCTGCCCCGCTGCTCCCGGCGCTCCCGACCCGGGATCCGCTCCGGTTCCTCGGCGCCGTCGGGAGCCGCTCCCAGCGCGGCCGCGGGCGGGACGCGGCTTCTCGGCGCTCCCCAGCCCCGGTGAGGGGAACTCAGCAGGAGATCCCAGCGGGAAAACTCGGGGGAAAGGAGCAGGGAAGCCCCGCCACATGCATCCACCGCCGCGGGGCTGCTGAGCCGCCCCCGGCCCCTCCGCTCCCCGGGAAGCGCCTTTGCCCGGCCAGGGGTGGCCGAGGGACACGGTCCGGCCGTGCCCAGGGTCCCACATCCACCTCCCGTGGGGTTCGGGCCGGCCCCGCTCCCCCCGTGCCTCCCGCAGGTCCTGGTGCTGACCGGCGTCACCCTCCCGGCCGCGCTGCTCAGGTGGGTCCTGTCCCCTGTCCCTGTCCCTGGGCTGGCACCGCGGGTGGCAGCGGCTCTGCCGGGACGTTCATCGCCCGCCCCGTCCCCTGCAGCCTCCTGGGCAGCGGATCCGTCCTCGCTGTCACCTCCTGGCAGGGGCGCTGCTGCCACATCCAGGTGAGTGTCACCGGCCCGTGGCAGTGTCACTGCTGCCACATCCAGGTGAGTGCCACCGGCTTGTGGCAGTGTCACTGCTGCCACATCCAGGTGAGTGCCAGCGGCTCCTGGCAATGCTGCCACATCCAGGTGAGTGCCACCGGCCTGTGGCAGTGTCACTGCTGCCACATCCAGGTGAGTGCCACCGGCTCCTGGCAATGCTGCCATGTCCAGGTGAGTGCCACCGGCCTGTGGCAGTGTCACTGCTGCCACATCCAGGTGAGTGCCACCGGCTCCTGGCAGTGCTGCCACATCCAGGTGAGTGCCACCGGCCTGCGGCAGTGTCACTGCTGCCACATCCAGGTGAGTGCCACCGGCTTGTGGCAGTGTCACATCCGGGTGAGTGCCACCGGCCTGTGGCAGTGTCACATCCAGGTGAGTGCCACCGGCCTGTGGCAGTGTCACTGCTGCCACATCCAGGTGAGTGCCACCGGCCTGTGGCAGTGTCACTGCTGCCACATCCAGGTGAGTGCCACCAGCCTGTGGCAGTGTCACTGCTGCCACATCCAGGTGAGTGCCACCGGCTCCTGGCAATGCTGCCATGTCCAGGTGAGTGCCACCAGTTCCCAGGGACACAGGGCTGGGTGTGGCCCCAGCTAAGCCCGGCTCCAAGCCGAGCTAACACCGGGTTTAAAGCCCCAGGCAGGGAGGAGGAGGTAGCAGCAGGACGCCCCGGCCCCCGGGAGCTGCCGGGGGCTGCTGCCAGCGGATCTAACGCCGTGCCCTGTCCCCCTGTCCCCAGCTGCGCCCCCTGTTCCTCCTGGCCCTGGCAGATTTCCTGGGTGCCGCGGCGCTGCTGGGCACGGGAACCATCCCGCTGCTGCCGGCCTCCCTCTCCGTGCCCGCCTACGCCGCCTGTCCCTACGGGCGGATGCTGACCACGGTACGGGGACACTGCTGGGGACAGCCGGGCCCTGCCTGCGGCTGCAGCGTCCCGGGGTGCTGTGCTGGGGTCCCCTCCTGGCGAGGAACCTCTGCCGCGGGTCGGGGAGTGGAGCACGAGCAGGACAGGGGGAACGGGGGTGTCGGGGGGCAGAGGGAAGGTGGAAGGTGGAAGGGGCCCTGGTGGCGCTGGACACGGCGGGACCCCCGGTCCCTTTCCCTCCCCTCTCCCCCTCTCCCCCAGACCTCCTACGCCGTCTCGTTCCTCATGGTCGCTGTTTACGCGTACGAGTCGCACCGCACCGTCCTCGGGGGGCGAGCGCGGCCCCCGGCAGCGCTGCAGGTCCGTGCCTGGCCCGGGCACAGCCGGGACAGCACCGGGGAGCGGCGGAGCGAGCCGGGGCAGCCGCTTTCCCCGGCAAGTCGGGATTTCCCGGTCCTGGCGGAGCTGCGGCCGCCCCTCCAGCCCCGGTTCTCGGCGGTTCTCCCGCAGGAGCGGAGCCGCTGCCTGGAGAGCGCCTGGCGGGGAATTCCGTACGTCCTGGCCTGGTGGGTGCCCGCCGCCGGCCCCGCCCGGGACTCTCCCGTCCCTTCCCGGTACCGGTACCGGCCCCGCCCGGGGCTCTCCCGTCCCTTCCCGGTACCGGTGCCAGCCCGGGGCTCTCACCCGTCCCTTCCCAAGGCCGGTACCGGCCCGGGGCTCTCAGCCGTCCCTTCCCAAGGCTGGTGCCGGTACCGGTACCGGCCCGGGGCTCTCAGCCGTCCCTTCCCAAGGCCGGTACCGGTACCGGTACCGGTGCCGGTCCAGGGCTCTCACCCGTCCCTTCCCGAGGCTGGTGCCGGTACCGGTGCCGGCCCGGGACTCTCACCCGTCCCTTCCCGAGGCCGGTGCCGGTACCGGTACCGGCCTGGGACTCTCTCCCGTCCCTTCCCAAGGCTGGTACCGGCGGTGACTCTCCTGGCTCAGCTGCTCTCCCGCGGCACCTCCGCCGCCGCCATCGCGCCCGTGGTGCCCCGGCCCGGCTCCAACGACACCTTCAGCCTTTACTGCTCCAGGTACGGCCCCTCCGCCCCCGCCCCGCCCGGGGCATCGCCGCGGGACCCCGGGGGAGGCTCTGGGAGCTCCAGCACCGCTCTGTCCTTGCAGCTGCCTCCTCCTGATCCGCCCGAGCCAGGACATTTGCTCCCAGGTGGGCGCTGCCCCTCCCCGCGGGGCCGGGGGGCTCCGGGGCCGCGGGGGTCGCTGGCCCGGCCCCGCTCATCTCCCGTTGTCTCCCAGTCCGGCGGGGGCAGGAACGCGGGGCTGGAGGAGAAAATCATCCTCCTGCTGTACCTGCTGCTGGTGCTCGGCTGCTGCTCGGTGAGGCCGCGGCTCGGGGGGCGGCACGGGGGGTCCGCAGCGCCCCGCTGAGCCCCGGACCCCCCCAGCTCCTGTACCGGCGGGTGCGGCTCCGGTGCCGCGGGAACGCGGCGCTGCCGCTGCTGAGCCTGGACAGGGACGGCGGCTTCGGGGGCAGGAGCGGCCGCAGCGTCAGCAAAGCCTCGCTGCACTTCCAGCTGGTTTTCCTGCTCTGCTGGACGCCAGGCAAGGCCAGGGGGGTGTCCCAAAGCCCCGCAGGGTCACACTGAGGGTGTCCCCAGCTCCCCCAGCCCCGCAGGGTCACACTGAGAGTGTCCCCAGCTCCCCCAGGGTCACACTGAGGTGTCCCCAGGTCCCCCAGGGTCACACTGAGGGTGTCCCCAGCTCCCCCAGCCCCGCAGGGTCACACTGAGGGTGTCCCCAGGTCCCCCAGCCCGGCAGTGTCACACTGAGGGTGTCCCAAAGCCCCCAGCCCCGCAGGGTCACACTGAGGGTGTCCCCAGCTCCCCCAGCCCCACAGGGTCATACTGAGGGTGTCCCCAGCTCCCCCAGCCCTGCGGGGTCACAGTGAGGGTGTCCCCAGCTCCCCCAGCCCCACAGGGTCACAGGGAGGGTGTCCCAAAGCCCCCAGCCCCGCAGGGTCACAGTGAGGGTGTCCCAAAGCCCCGCAGGGTCACACTGAGGGTGTCCCCAGGTCCCCCAGGGTCACACTGAGGGTGTCCCAAAGCCCCCAGCCCCGCAGGGTCACAGGGAGGGTGTCCCAAAGCCCTGCAGGGTCACAGGGAGGGTGTCCCCAGGTCCCCCAGCCCCACAGGGTCACAGGGAGGGTGTCCCAAAGCCCCCAGCCCCGCAGGGTCACAGGGAGGGTGTCCCAAAGCCCTGCAGGGTCACAGGGAGGGTGTCCCCAGGTCCCCCAGCCCCACAGGGTCACACTGAGGGTGTCCCAAAGCCCCCAGCCCCGCAGGGTCACAGGGAGGGTGTCCCAAAGCCCTGTAGGGTCACAGGGAGGGTGTCCCCAGCTCCCCCAGCCCTGCAGGGTCACACTGAGGGTGTCCCACCAAGGAATGTCCTTCTGTGTCCCACCCACAGCCTTCCTCCTCACCATCCTCTCCTTCACCAGCATCAGCCCTGCCTCGCTCTTTGTCCTCTACGTGTCCACGGTGAGTAAAGCCCCTTTTCAGGGCTCCCAGGTTGGACATTTGTCCCCATCCCACGTGGGAGCTGTGACAGCCCTTGGGCACACCCTGGGCAGGGTGAGGACACGGCCCTGGGCCCAGCGCGGCTCTTCCCACTGGATTTTGGGTTGGGATTTCAGCCCTTGGCTCTTCCCAGGGCCTGGATGTGCTTTAATTGGCCACACCAAGAGGAATGTCCCCCCGTGTCCCGTGCCAGCCCGCTGGGCTGTGCCTGCTGGCACCGGGAGCCCTGACCCTCCGTCCCTGTGTCCCCCAGGCCCTGAGCGTGTCCCTGCAGGGCTTCCTGCACAGTCTGGTCTACGGCTGGATGAGGGAGAACTTCCGCAGGGACGTGCTGGCCCCGAGCCCCTCCCTGCAGAGCCCGGAGGGGCTCAAGGCTTTCTACGACGATTCCCTGGGGGCTGCTCCCTGAGCTCCCACCTCATCCCCATCCCATTCCCTGGGGGCTGCTCCCACCTCATCCCATTCCCTGGGGGCTGCTCCCTGAGCTCCCACCCCATCCCATTCCCTGGGGGCTGCTCCCACCTCATCCCATTCCCTGGGGGCTGCTCCCTGAGCTCCCACCCCATCCCATTCCCCGGGGGCTGATCCCTGAGCTCCCACCTCATCCCCATCCCATTCCCTGGGGGCTGCTCCCACCTCATCCCATTCCCTGGGGGCTGCGGGATTTGCACATTCCCAGCAGCTCAGGGAATCCCGGAATGGTTTGGGCGGACAGGGACCCCAGAGCCCCCCCAGTGCCACCCTGCCATGGCAGGGACCCCTCCCACGGCTCCCGCTGTCCCGGCAGGATCCCCTGGGTGCAGCCCCTTGTGCCTGGAGTGGTTTGGGGAGGGCACAGGAGGGGCACCTGCAGCCCCTCCCTGCTGGAGACCCCCGAACTTCCACAGATCCACCGGGACGGTCTGCAGGATCCTGGAACCTGAGGCTGGGCTGGCACTGGAGGGGCTTTGGGGTCCCTTCCCACCCAAACCATTCCAGGACAGTGGGATACTGGGCTTGCAGGAGATGGGGTCTGGCCTCCTTGGGGGGAATGCAAAGCTAAAAATACATCCCTGAGGGAGAATTCCCGAAGGAGGAAGTTCGGGCTGTTGAGGAACAAGAGATGGTGGAGTCCCCACTCCAGGAGGGATCTCAAAGCCATGTGGATGTGGCACTTGGGGACACGGTCAGTGGTGGCCTTGGCACTGCTGGGAATGGTTGGACTCGATGGGCTTCAAGGTTTTTCCAAACCAAAAGCCTCAGTGATTCTGTGATTCTGTGATTCCGTGCCTCGGGAAGGGCAGAGGGACACACAGCCACCCACAGGTGCTCTGGAAAACCGGGATGGCCACGAGTGACCAAGAGCAGGGACAACCATTCCCAACCCAATAAACCTCCCCAGCCTCCGAACCAGGACCCAGCGTGGCTCCAGGGTTTTTCAGACTAAGATTTCCTACTTTGCAGGAGGAGGAGCAGAGAGGATGGAAACAGCACAGCTTCCACTGGGAGCTGCCCCAGTCAGGGCAGGAACAATCCAACAATCCCACCTCGTGCAGAGGCGCTGCGTTTGGCCCCTCCAGGCTGCCACATCCCTCCCAAACCCTTTTTTTAGGTTAAAATTGCCCCTGGCTGGATGCCCTGCCCCGGTGGTGCGATGCAGCTTTGCGGTACCGATGCCCTGGTTCCAGCAAATCCATTCCCGAGGCAGGAAGGGGATCCCAGGCACGGGAGCTCCTCTGGAGGCAGGGCAGGGCAGCAGGCTGTGGAAATCAGCTTCTCCAGGTTTTATTGGGAAGGGGCTGGCAGAGCTCTCCCAGCACCTCGGCAGAGCCCCAGCCCCGCTGTGTCCCCGGAGCTCAGGCTGGGATTTCAAGCAGAATAAATGGGATTTGGGGCCAGCTCCTCCCAGCAGCCATTCCCAGGCACTCCCAATCCCTGCGGATGCTCCAGCCCCTCCTCTGGCTCTGCCCTGGAGAAACAGAGCAGCAATTGTCCACGTCCAGCAATTCCTCCTCCTGCTCCCACGGCTGGCCAGGGGCAGGGATGGCATTGTCACCTCCTTGTCACCTCCTCACCGTCCTCAGGAGCTGCCCTGAGCGCAGCCCCGCAGGGCAGGACGGGGCTGCGGGAATGGAGGATCCCGGCACGGGAATGATTCCCGAGGATCCCAGCATGGGATTCCCAAGGATCCCGGCACAGGAATGATTCCCGAGAATCCCGGCACAGGAATGATTCCTGAGGATCCCAGCACGGGAATGCCGAGGATCCCAGCACAGGAATGATTCCCGAGGATCCCAGCATGGGATTCCCAAGGATCCCAGCACGGGAATGATTCTGGAGGATCCAAGCACGGGAATGATTCCCGAGGATCTCGGCACGGGAATGATTCCGGAGGATCCCAGCACAGGAATAATTCCCAAGGATCCTGGCACGGGATTCCTGAGGATCCTGGCACGGGAATGCTGAGGATCCCAGCACGGGAATGATTCCCGAGGATCCCGGCATGGGAATGATTCTGGAGGATCCCGGCACGGGAATGCCGAGGATCACACCACAGGATTGATTCCGGAGGATCCCGGCACGGGAATGATTCCCAAGGATCCCAGCACGGGAATGCCAAGGATCCGAGCATGGGAATGCTGAGGATCCCGGCACAGGAATGATTCCCGAGGATCCCGGCACGGGAATGGTTCCCAAGGATCCCAGCATGGACACGGATGAAGTGCCCGCAGCCCCGGGTCCCTCCTGCCCTGCCCAGGGCCGGTTCCGCAGGCCCAGCCCCGGGGCAGCTGCGGGAGCTCCCCACGATCCCGATCCCAATCCTGATCCCGATCCCGGCCGGAGCTGCCCCAGCACTGGGAGCAGCCGGGACAGGCTGGGAAGGGTGTCCTGCTCCAGGAGCCCCCGCTGGGCTCAGGGGTGGCGCAGCACGGTCTGCAGGTCCTCGGGCAGCGAGCCGATGACGGTGTCGATGTAGAGACTCACCCTCTGCAGCGTCTCCTCCTTCACGGGCAGGTGCTGGCACCGAGCCCTCACCTGGGGAAATGGGGATGAGCAGGGGAATGGGGATGAACAGGGGAATGGGGATGAACAGGGGAAATGGGGAAATGGGGATGAACAGGGGAATGGGGATGAACAGGGGAAATGGGGAAATGGGGATGAACAGGGGAAATGGGGATGAACAGGGGAATGGGGATGAACAGGGGAATGGGGATGAGCAGGGGAATGGGGATGAACAGGGGAAATGGGGATGAACAGGGGAATGGGGATGAACAGGGGAATGGGGATGAACAGGGGAAATGGGGATGAACAGGGGAATGGGGATGAACAGGGGAATGGGGATGAA
Source organism: Taeniopygia guttata (assembly GCF_003957565.2). Lineage (NCBI taxonomy): Eukaryota > Metazoa > Chordata > Aves > Passeriformes > Estrildidae > Taeniopygia > Taeniopygia guttata. The sequence continues at coordinate 836,342 of NC_044212.2, read as the reverse complement.
CAGGGGAAATGGGGATGAACAGGGGAAATGGGGATGAACAGGGGAAATGGGGATGAACAGGGGAAATGGGGATGAACAGGGGAATGGGGATGAACAGGGGAAATGGGGATGAACAGGGGAATGGGGATGAACAGGGGGAAATGGAGATGAACAGGGAAATGGGGATGAACAGGGGAATGGGGATGAACAGGGGAAATGGGGATGAACAGGGGAATGGGGATGAACAGGGGAAATGGGGATGAACAGGGGAATGGGGATGAACAGGGGAAATGGAGATGAACAGGGAAATGGGGATGAAAAGGGGAAATGGGGATGAACAGGGGAAATGGGGATGAACAGGGGGAATGGGGATGAACAGGGGAATGGGGATGAACAGGGGAAATGGGGATGAACAGGGGAAATGGGGATGAACAGGGGAATGGGGATGAACAGGGGAAATGGGGATGAACAGGGGAAATGGGGATGAACAGGGAAATGGGGATGAACAGGGGAATGGGGATGAACAGGGGAAATGGGGATGAACAGGGGAATGGGGATGAACAGGGGAATGGGGGTGAACAGGGGAAATGGGGATGAACAGGGAAATGGGGATGAACAGGGGAAATGGGGATGAACAGGGGAAATGGGGATGAACAGGGGAAATGGGGATGAACAGGGGAAATGGGGATGAACAGGGGAAATGGGGAAATGGGATGAACAGGGGAATGGGGATGAACAGGGGAATGGGGATGAACAGGGGAATGGGGATGAACAGGGAAATGGGGATGAACAGGGGAATGGGGACGAACAGGGGAATGGGGATGAACAGGGGAAATGGGGATGAACAGGGGAATGGGGATGAACAGGGGAATGGGGGTGAACAGGGGAAATGGGGATGAACAGGGAAATGGGGATGAACAGGGGAAATGGGGATGAACAGGGGAAATGGGGATGAACAGGGGAAATGGGGAAATGGGATGAACAGGGGAATGGGGATGAACAGGGGAATGGGGATGAACAGGGGAATGGGGATGAACAGGGGCCTTTCCCCTTGCCCCGGCTCTGCCCGCTGCAGCTCAGGACTAACACAGGCAGCAAATGCTGCCCCAGCCCCGGGAGGGGAAGAACTTCCCTGGATCCTCCCAGCTTGGAGGATTTCTCACAAACTTCCCCAAGTTTCCCACCCTCCGGGGAGGGACACGAGGTTTTCCATGGCACAGGTGTGATCCGTGTCCCAGATTTCTCCCCAGCCAGACAGAGGGAGGAGTGCAGGGGGAGGGAGGGACTCACCAGCTTCTCCCGAAGCTTCAGCACCAGGTCCACGATCTCCACCTCGGACTTGTCCTTCATCCAGGCCACAATGTCCTAAGGAGAGAGTGGCTTCCCTCAGGGACACTTCCCAAGGGATTCCCCTAAGGAAAGCCTGAAGGTGAGCAGGGGTTCCTCATCCTCATTCCAGAAACAGTGACAGAGCCCCTCCAGTGCCACCCCTGCCATGGCAGGGACACCTCCCACTGTCCCAGGCTGCTCCAGCCCCAGTGTCCAGCCTGGCCTTGGACATTCCAGGGATCCAGGGGCAGCCCCAGCTGCTCTGGCAATCCCAGCCCAGCCAGGAATTCCTCATTCCCAATCTCCCATCCATGGCTGCCCTCTGGCAGTGGGAGCCATTCCCTGTGTCCTGTCCCTCTGTCCCTTGTCCCCAGTCCCTCTGCAGCTCTCCTGGAGCCCCTTTAGGTCCTGCCAGGGGCTCTGACCTCTCCCTGGATCCTTCTCCTCTCTGAGTAAAGCCAGCACTGGCTCTGTCCCCCAGTGCTTCACAGACACAGCCCTGTCCCTGTCCTGCCCTGGCCCTGTCCCTGTCACCCACCGCCTCACAGACACAGCCCTGTCCCTGTCCCTGTCCCTGTCCCTGTCCCTGTCCCAGCCCTGTCCCAGCCCTGGCCCTGGCCCTGGCCCACCCTGTCCCTGTCCCTGTCACCCACCGCCTCACAGATGGCCTCCAGGTGCAGGGCCTCGAGCTTCTGGGTCATCTCGCGGTGCCGCTGCCGGAACCAGCCGTCGAAATTGGGGGATTTGAAGAACCGCCTGTGCAGAGAGGTCAGGAATTGTGGGGCTGTGGGGCCCTGCAGCTGGCAGGGACAAACCCACCCTGTGCCCCACAGCTCCCTGAGGTGACCCTGGCTCCAGGGGCCCTGGGGCTGGCTCGGGGACACGCCTGGACATGGGCACAGCTGCCCAGAGCAGCTGGGGCTGCCCCTGGATCCCTGGAATGCCCAAGGCCAGGCTGGACACTGGGGCTGGAGCAGCCTGGGGCAGTGGGAGGTGTCCCTGCCATGGCAGGGTGGCACTGGAGGGGCTCTGGGGTCCCTTCCCACCCAACCATTCCATAATTCTATAATTATTGTTCCTGATTGCTTTCTGGGATTTTTTCGTTCTCCATCTCTGTGCATTTCCCATTTTCCTCCCTTGGATTTTTCTGGATTTTTCCCACTCCTGTTGCACCAAGTGTCTTCTCTGTCCCATCCAGAACCAAGAATCTGGGAAAACCCTGGAGCACGTCCCCTGCAGGATCCCCACTCGTTTAACACACACGAACCCCAGGGCTGGGTTTGCCCTGGGTTTGCCCTCCCTGAGCATCCTGGACGAGCCATGGATGAGCTGTGCAGGCCCAGCTGGGATCAGGGCTCCCTGTGGGTCTCACCTGTACAGCCCCAGCCAGTCCCCCTTGAGCACACAGGTGAGCTGGGGGCCAGCGTGCTCCAGGCTCTTCATGAAATCCTCCTGGCAGAACGGGCGGATCTGGGGGGGATTCTGCACAGGGAAATCCACGTTAGTCCGTGGGAATCCATGGCAGAGAATCCCAAATGAAACCAGGAAAACCAGGGCTGCACTTCCAGTGGGAAAGGTGCACGAGGCACTGAGGATAAAAGCACCCCGAGGTTGATCCTCACATGAGATTCCAGTAACTCAGCTCCTGGCAACACTGGGAATATCTGTCCCGAGAGTTCTTTCAACTTTTTAATGCATTTTCAAAGGAGTAAAACCCCTTTTGCTCCAACAGGGGAGGTTCCCAGCCCCTGTAACCACTGCCAGTCCCAAAGGGAAGGAGGACTGGGAAGTGCATCCTACCTTCCATGGGGTGATGGCCCTCTGCAGAGGCATCAGGCTGGCCATGTAATGCTCCTAAAACAGGAAAAGATAAAAATAAAAATAATCACTTATGGCTGAGGAGTGTCTTGTGGTGCCCAGAGCAGCTGGGGCTGCCCCTGGATCCCTGGAATGCCCAAGGAAATGTTGGATACTGGGGCTGGAGCAGCCTGGGGCAGTGGGAGGTGTCCCTGCCGTGGCAGGGGGATGGGATGAGTTTAAAGCTCCCTCCCACCAGCCACTCCGGGGTTCCCCACCCCGGGGTCTGTCACAGCGCTGCTCCCTGTCCCCCCGGGGTGTCCCTGCACTCACCAGGGGGATGATGAAGCTCTGGGTGAGCTCCAGGAGGTGCCGCCTCAGCAGAGCACTCTGCACCTCCGAGGGGCGCTTCCGCTGGATGCCCTGCGAGACACCCAGATCCCAAACCCAGATCCCAAACTGCAGATCCCAAACCCCAGATCCCAAACCCCAGATCCCAAACCCCAGATCCCATACTCCAGATCCCAAACCCCAGATCCCAAACTCCAGATCCCAAACTCCAGATCCCAAACCCCAGATCCCATACTCCAGATCCCAAACCCCAGATCCCAAACTCCAGATCCCAAACTCCAGATCCCAAACCCCAGATCCCAAACTCCAGATCCCAAACTCCAGATCCCAAACTCCAGATCCCAAACCCCAGATCCCATACTCCAGATCCCAAACTTCAGATCCCCAAATTCCACATCCCAAACTCCAGATCCCAAACCCCAGATCCCAAACTCCAGATCCCAAACCCCAGATCCCATACTCCAGATCCCAAACTCCAGATCCCAAACTGCAGATCCCAAACCCCAGATCCCCAAACCCCAGGTCCCCAAACTCCAGGTCCCCAAACTCCAGATCCCAAACCCCAGATCCCAAACTCCACATCCCAAACTCCACATCCCAAACTCCACATCCCAAACTCCACTTCCGAAACCCAGATCCCAAACTCCACTTCCCAAACTCCAGATCCCCTAACCCAGATCCCATAGCACAGATTCCACCCTCTACTCAAGCACATTAAAATTTCAAGTTTCACTACACAAAATCTGGGTTTTTTTCAGGCTTTTTTTTTTTCCTGATATCAATTCTTCCCACTCAGTTTATTGTTAGCAGCAGGATTTAATCCTTCATACCAGGTGGAAAATCCTAAACCCGGCCTGATGAACGTGTCCCAGTCTGGACTAGATCATCCCAAACTGTAAGTTCTGCTCCTTTGGGGAGCTCTGTCTGCTCAAACTGAGCTCTGGGCACAGTTTTCCCACCCAGGACAGAGTGGGAGTTGCCTACCTTTAGCAGCCTTTTTATCAGGGTTTTGTCTTTGTGAAGGAATGTTTTATAGGAAGTGTAGATTCCTGGATGGGAAAAACACAGCACGGGGAAAAAACCAGGAGTTACAAAGGGACACAGCTCCTTGCTGCCAATCCCCAAGGGAAGGGGCAGTCCTGAAGGATGCCCGAGGCCTGCACCCACCTGGTTTGGTGTCCAGGGTCTTCAGCTTGGCCAGTTTCTTCACCTTCACCTGCTTGGGCAGGTCTCCTGTCACACACAGCGGGGACAATCCAGGCTCTGTGCCTTCCTGCTGGGAGTGCACTTGGGGACACCCAGCCCAGCCTCACTCCCCACCTCCCTCCACCCTCAGGGGGATCCCAGCTCCCTTCCCTGCTGGAATTCTGCAACGAGGAGGTGCTAAAATCCAGCTCCTCACCCCCAGGGTTTCCTTGGCTTCCCAGTCAACAAAAGTGTTCCATAAAGGAGAGGAGGTTTCTCTCTCTCTCCCCCTCTCTCAATTTGCTGCCCAGGACGGGCCTTTCCTCTCCTGGAAGCTCCAGGACAGCAATTCCTGCTCCCCACACCCTGCCCCAGCTCCGTGCTCATCCTGCCCACGGCCACGGCCAGGGGTGAGCTCCTGTGGCTCTCCCAGGAGAGGGAATCACTGCCAGGGCAGCTCCCTGCAGCCTCCAGCTGCTCTGCCAGCCCCACAGAGCCCTGGGCCAGCTCACCTTCTGTCCTGAGCTCTCCTGGCAGATACCCTGAGCTCCCCTGACAGATACCCTGACACCCTGAGCTCTCCTGACAGACACCCTGAGCTCCCCTGGCAGCCACCCTGAGCTCCCCTGGCAGCCACCTGAGCTCCCCTGAACTCACCTGACATGCGGAGCTCGCCCACCCGCAGGATGTGTGGCCAGTGCTGCAGGGTCTTGATGAAGAAGGGGTTGGTGACGCCCACGACGATGTTGGGCCTGGAAGGAGGGGACAGGCTGAGGGCCGGTGGCTCTGGGCGTCCCTGGGGGCTGGTGGCAGGGCACAGGGGCACTCACGGGGCCTGGGTGCGCGTGGTGTACTCCTTGAACTCGCTGTCGTGGATGGTGAAGTAGGGACGGAAATCGCAGCAGTAACGCAGCGGGGCCAGGCAGCTGCAGGGACAGGCAGGGTCACCCTGGGCATGGCAGGGGCACCCTGGGCATGGCAGGGGCACCCTGGGCATGGCAGGGCCACCCTGGGCATGGCAGGGTCACCCTGGGCATGGCAGGGGCATCCTGGGCATGGCAGGGGCACCCTGGGCATGGCAGGGGCACCCTGGGCATGGCAGGGTCATCCTGGGCATGGCAGGGGCATCCTGGGCAGGGCAGGGTCATCCTGGGCATGGCAGGGGCACCCTGGGCATGGCAGGGTCATCCTGGGCATGGCAGGGGCACCCTGGGCAGGGCAGGGGCACCCTGGGCCAGCACAGGGGACAGTCCGTGCCCACACCGGGGCTGTGCCCACACCGGGGCTGTGCCCACACCGGGGCTGTGCCCACACCGGGGCTGCCACAGCCCAGGGGCCATCGGCCTCCTGCCCCCCTGCCCACCCTGGGCTGTGCCCAGCCGCTGGCACAGCTCCCCCAGGGCCTTTCCCAGCCTTGCAGCCCCCCTGCCCCAGCCTGGAGCGCTCCAGGGGCTGACCCAGGGCAGCACCCGGCACTTGGCCTGGCTGAACCTCTCTGGGGAAGCTCCAGGATTTTGGGGTTTTGTGCTAAGGCAGAGCTCTGGGCTGGGGGGAGAATGTTCCTCAGGGCTGGACCCATCAGGGGAGACTCCTTTGTCCTCCTCTCTATCCTTGCTGGAAAATGAGTGTGGAGTATTTGCAGTTTGTCTTGCAAAGCTTCCACGAGCGAGCTAAACCCAGCCCAGGTGAGCAGCACAGAGTGCATGTCGAGGGAAAAGCTGCCAGAATTTGCTGTCACAGCTCCCAGTCCCCCACAGCCTGTGGGGGTTACCTGGTGAGGGCCAGGACCATCTCTGAGGACATGGTTGGGGACGGGGCCATCACCACCATGGGCTCCCCCAGCAGCATCAGCTCCCAGAGCATCTGGATGTGGATCAGCACCGGCTGGAAGCACCTGGGACAACGGGGACAATGACAGGGTCACTCAGGATGGACCAGACACAGCTGTGGCCTGCAATGCCCCAGGTGTGGTCCTGCCTGGGAATTTGAGATCTAGGATGGACTTTCAGCATTCCACAGGGAAATCGGGTGTTTCTCAACCCGGTTGTTTAAAGGAAATGCTCTAAGCAAAGTCAAGTAATCTGTGATCAGAGAGTCATGGACTGGTTTGGGTGGGAAGGGACCTCAAAGCCCATCCAGTGCCACCCCGGGGCCTCCTCTGGGCTCTGCAGCAGCTCCAGGTGCTGCTGCTGTGTCCCCAGGCTGGGGCAGCCCTGCAGGTGGCTCTCACCTGGGCACAAGGGCAGGATCCCCCTCCCCTGCTGCCCACTGGGCTCAGCCCGGGGCTGGGGGGTTCTGGGCTGGGTCAGTTCCAGCTCTCACCCCCAGCACCCCCAAATCCTTCTCCCAGGGCTGCTCCGGCTGCTCGTGCCCAGCCTGGACGGATCCCAGGGGTTGTCCTAACCCGAGTGCAGCACCTTGGACTCGGCCTTGTTGAACCTCAGGAGGTTCCCGTGGACAGATGTTGGTTCAGAGTGTCTGAGACAGCAGGACACCCCTGGATTCCAGAGCATGGACAGGGAAATGGCACCTCCAGCGCTGGGAGTGCCTGGGACACTCCCCTGGGAGCTCTGGGCAGGAGCTGCTCCCCAGCCCGAGGAGGGGGACACAGCCCTTCCCCTGCCCCTGGGGCTGTGCAGGACACAGCCCTCAGCTCAAACCCTGCCCAGAACCCCAGAGGAGCCCCTGGAACGCAGCAGTGCTCGATTCTGCACCACCCCTCGGTTCAGAATGCTCCCAGCAGGGAGAGGGTTGGGAGAGCCTCTCACCTGAACAGATCCAGCTCATGAACGCTGGGGAGAACCAGGGGGGCTGGACACAGATTCTGGATGAGGAAGGGAGAGAAGGCTGTTAGTAGCTGTTAGTGAGCTGGGAGGAGGTGGGAGCAGCCTGGCTGGAGTGGCACCAGCCACAGGAACACGGCTCATGCCCTGAGGTGTGCGCAGGAGCAGGCTGGGCGCAGCACTCAATCCCAAACTAATTCCTGTCCCTACAAACTCGGGAAGATTCCCCTCTTTTCCAGATGGGAAAGGCTGCCCGTGTCTGCTCCTTTATTTCCCAGGGTTTCCTCTGGTGGCAGAGGGTTTGAGACACAGCAGAGCCAGTGGGGTTAGAGATGTGGCACCAAACCAGTGTTAGTCACAGCAGAGAAAGGGAAAGGCAAAGGAATCCAAACCACAGCTGAACCAAAACACTGCAGCAAGTTCAAAACAACTCCAGGGTGAAGGCAGGAGACCCAGCAGGGCCTGAACTCCCAGGAAAAGCAAGGAACAGTGAGTAATGCACCTGGACTGGGTGCAGAGAGCCCTGTGTGACTCCAGGCAGGAGAGCCTGGGGTGGAACTGCTGGGACCACAGGGATCCCAGGCCAAAGGGCTCCCAGCAGGATGCAGCATCCAGCTCCTCCCTCCGTGCCAGCCCCTCTCACCTCCTGGTTGCACTGCTTCACTGGGCTGGAGCCTGGCTTGTCCACCCGGGATGGGATCCTCACCTGCAGGCCAGGGAGAGCAGGGATGGGGTGGGATTGGCAGGGGACAAACTTCTCCAGCCACCAGCTCCAGCTGGAAGGGCTGTGGGGCACGTGGGGCGAACAGGGATTTCACATCCACGGCACACAGGTCCCCTCTGTGGCACAGCCCGGCTACCTGGATGACAACTCCCATCACGGGCAGGTTCAGGGTCTGCCCGGGCACCGGGGGTGGCCACTGGTCGATCTCGTTGCACACTGAGGGACACAGGGAAGGGAAGAGTTTCACCTGAGGGAAAATCCAGCTCAGCCCGGCATTCTGAAAGGGAATTATTCCCTGTTCCCAGCTCACACGTCCCCCTGGATTGTGGCAAACCCAGAGCTGACAAATCAGGATGAAATGACCCAGGCAAAAAGGGCCTGCTGGAGGTGCAGCAGCCTCCTGGCTTTGGGAACACCCTGCATCCAAACTGACAGCCCCATCCCCTCTCTCCCCACAACCCCTCCTTTACACCTGCTTATCTGCTCGGACAAGGAGACAAAGCTCTCCCCTGCTGGAATTTGCCCCAGAATGAAGCCATTTGGAGCATTCCAGCTGTTTTTCAGGAACCCCCAAGCTGGAATCCCTGCCCCCAGCTCACCTGCCTCCAGGCAGGGCTCCAGCTTGTCGAAGTATTCCGGAGCAATCAGCTGCAGCAGGCACTGGAACAGGTTCACGTAGGGAAGGCGGGACACGAGCACCAGGGACTGGGAATGGCACGTTTGGGGTCAGGACCCCCCTGACCCCAGCACTGCACGTTTCTGAACTGCTTGGAGAGGGATGAACTTGAAAAACACAACACTAAATCCACAGAGCAGCTCCCAAGCAGAGGTTTGGTGGAATTCTTGCTGGCACCTGCTCATAATACAGGATTTGGGAGAGCAAAGGGATGGGAGCATGGCCTGGCAAAAGAGCAGCTGGAGAGGGAATAAAAATCAATTGCTGGTAGGTTCAAAGCTTCCAAAAACCATTTCAGGTGGAGAAGCACAAAGGAGCAACTCCTGAAATGGGAACTGGACAAAGTCAAGGAATGGTGGGAATGGACAAAGGAACTTGTAATAACAAATTATGTCCAGCAAGGCCTTGTTTGCTCTAACTGGGGCTTCCTTGTGAAATAATCCCTGTTTTTTACAGCTGTCCCAGCCTAGCCCCACTGAAGTTTCATTGTTACACTGATTCTTCTCTTCCTCTAACCATTAATGAGTGCATTAATCAGGAATGGAGGAGTCATTCAAATACCTCCTGTCCAACCCCAGACTTGCCCATTTGAATTCAAACCTCATCCAAGGGTGACAATCCCTTCCCTGAGCAATCCCACTGTTCCAGTGGAAAACTCACTGTTTTAGTCGGGATGGAAAAACCGATTTCTGCGTTAGCAGGAGTCTAAAAGGAACTGCTGGAGGTGGAGGGCACAAAGCTCAGGACACTGCTGGGACTGAGATGTCCCCATGGACCAGCACAGGACAAGGGGGAACGGCCTCAGGCTGGGCCAGGGGAGGGGCAGGGTAGATTCCAGCAGGAATTTCCCCATGGAAAGGGGGCCAGGCCTTGGCTGGGGCTTCCCAGGGGGGTTTGGAGTGCCCATCCCTGGAGGTATCCAGGGAATTCCTGGAGGTGGCACTCAGGGCTCTGGGCTGGGGACAAGGTGGGGATTGGGCACAGTGCAGACTGGAGGGGTTGGGAGGGCTTTTCCAGCCGCAGGGACTTGGGATTCTGGACTCAGCACTGACCTTCTGGAAGTAGCCCCTCCTCATGGAGCTGTCCTTGACCTGTCGGAAGTACACGTACCCAAAATAGTGAGCAGCCTCTCGCTGCAGGGACAGGGAGGGACAGAAAGAGACAGTTAGGGACAGCCCAGCCCCACTGTCACCAACCCCTCCTGAGCCACCTTCTTGTTCTGACACATCCTAGCATCCATCCCAGCCCTCCAAGAGAGCTTTCCATGGGGACAAATGGAGAGAAACTGGAGCCAGGCTGGGAGAGCTGAGGCTGGAGCAGCCTGGGGCAGTGGGAGGTGTCCCTGCTTCAGTTCCCTCTCCCAGAACAACTGGTGTCTCCCAAATCCAGTTCCCTCTCCCAGAATAACTGGGGTCTGCCTATTCCTGGTTCACCTCCCAGAATAGCTGGGGGTCCTGCTGGCTCAGCTCAGTTCCCTCTCCCCGGTTCAATTCACTCTTTGATCCTCCTGGCCCAATTCCCTCTCTCAGCACAGCTTCCTCTTCCAGCAGTTCCTTGTCCCCTGACCCAGTCCCACCTGTGATCCCATTCCTGTCCCTGACCCAGTCCCACCTGTGATCCCATTCCCTGTCCCCGACCCAGTCCCACCTGTGATCCCATTCCCTGTCCCCTGACCCAGTCTCACCTGTGCTCCCATTCCCTGTCCCCTGACCCAGTCCCACCTGTGATCCCATTCCCTGTCCCTGACCCAGTCCCACCTGTGATCCCATTCCCTGTCCCGTACGGAAGGAAGGAAGTCCCTGTGCTGAACCGTTCTTGTCTCACTGTTCCCATGGCCAAGGAAAAGGAGGATTTTCCCCAGGGTCCCCAAGGCCACGGAACCCTCGGCTCTGCCCCAGCAGGACCCACCTGCAGCGTCAGCGGCGCCTCCCGGTTGTACCTGCCGTCATCCTGGAACGGGGAGCTGCGGGAGCCCCCGGCCTGGCGCAGCCGGAAGCTGAACTGGGTGTCCCCGAGGCCACCTGGGGCAGAGACAGCACAGGACACGGGGACAGCCAGCTGGGAATGGCCCCAGCAGGGCGGGATGGGGCTATGGGGAAACAAACACGGGACAGGGGCAGGAAAAAAGCAGAGAAACCCCAAAGGGGAAGGAAGAAAGGAAGGGAAAATGAAGGAAAAGGGAAATGGAACTATAGGAAAAGCTTTTCCCCAGCGGGGTGGGCAGCCCTGGCACCAGTGCCCAGAGCAGCTGGGGCTGCCCCTGGATCCCTGGAATGCCCAAGGCCAGGCTGGACACTGGGGCTGGAGCACCTGGGGCAGTGGGAGGTGTCCCTGCCATGGCAGGGGTGGCACTGAGGGGCTCTGGGGTCCCTTCCCACCCAACCCATTCCAGGATTCCATGAAAATGAAGAAACCCAACCTTTAAAGCCCCAGGGCCTGGGTGGATGAGCAGATTTATCTCTCACTGTCCCTTTGTGAAGTATAAACTCAGGTTTGGGAACATTTCTCTTGGAAATGCAGCTCCTGCTCCCAAACACAGGAATGTGACAGCTGCCACCCCTCTGGCCACACTGGGAATTTCCTTGGAGCACGGGGCAATCAGCACAAGGAGGCTCTGGCTGAGCCCCAGGGTGCTCCCTGCAGCCCCCTCAGCCCTGCTGCACCCCAGGGACTGTCCTTCCAGCAGGGACACTTCTGTCACCCACCTGAGTAGGAGTCTGGGAAGGACAGGTAGCAGATGCTCGTTTTCTGCAAAAAAACAACAGCCAGTGAGAGCCCCGAGAGCTGCTGCCAAAGGAAGGAGAAGGGGAAGGAAGGGTGGTTACCTCCTTCTCGGTGAGCCTGAAGTCGTGGGGGTACACCAGCTGCGGAGAGAGCAGAGCCTGTCAGCCCCGGTGCCCACAGCTCCACACACAGCTCCTCCTCCCTGATCCCCACACATCCCACAGGAGAGCCCCTGGGATGATTTCAGCTCTGAACCTGTCACTGAACCCGGTTCTGCTTGGATCTGGGGGCAGACTCAGAGGCTCTTGGCTTAGATTTATTGCTGAGAGCTGATGGCCGAGTGAATGAACAGCCCCAAATCCTCTGGGAGCGTTCCAGATGTGCCGACAGCTGTTCTGACAGGAGCAGGATGGGACACAGGAGGGACAGGGTGGAGAAGGAGCGGGGGAAGAGCAGGTGGGTGTGGGGGGATGCACTGCAGGGGGACAGCGGGAGGGTTCAACGGCCAGGGCTGGGACAAGCCCCACAGGGAGGAATTCCATCCGTGCTGGATTTGAGAACCTTGGAGGGTTCTTCAGCCTGGTTCTCATAAGCCATGGAGAGCAGGGAAGCCACAGAGTCAGGGAATGCTGGAACGGTTTGGGTGGTCAGGGACCCCAAAGCCCCTCCAGTGCCACCCCTGCCATGGCAGGGACACCTCCCACTGCCCCAGGTGCTCCAGCCCCAGTGTCCAGCCTGGCCTTGGGCATTCCAGGGATCCAGGGGCAGCCCCAGCTGCTCTGGCAATCCCAGCCCAGCCAGGAATTCCTCATTCCCAATCTCCATCCATCGCTGTCCTCTGGCAGTGGGAGCCATTCCCTGTGTCCTGTCCCTCCAGGCCTTGTCCCCAGTCCCTCTGCAGCTCTCCTGGAGCCCCTTCAGGCCCTGCCAGGGGCTCTGAGCTCTCCCTGGATCCTTCTCCTCTCCAGGTGAGCCCCCCAGCTCTGCCAGCCTGGATCCCTGGGATCTGAGGGGCTCCAGCCCTGCAGCAGCTCCATGGATCCCTCTGGAATCTCTGCAGCAGCTCCAGGTGCTGCTGCTGTCCCCAGGCTGGGGCAGCCCTGCAGGTGGCTCTCACCTGGGCACAGGGCACAGGGCTGGGGTGCTGAGGAGCAGGACGCCAGAGGCTGTGCTGAAGTGCAGGAATTGCAGCGGAGCAGAGAGGAGCTGGGCTGGGCCAAGCTGCAGCTCCCACAGCTCCTGCCTCTCCTGCCCTGGCTATAAATACCAGTGGCCCCGTGCCAGGGGCTGGGAGCTCACCCAGCTCTGGCAATTCCCGCGGATCCCTTGGCAAGGGCGGCACTCCAGCCGAGCCAACCAAATTCCCAATTAACAGCGCCGCTGCTGAGCCCTCACCAGAGCTGAGCTGTGAGGAACAGCCACGAAAATCCTGAGGCAAAACCACCCCCGAGCAGCTGCAGGGCCAGGCAGGCAGCATGGAGAGGGAAGGGATGGGGATTGTCCCAGGGCAGCACTTCCCTGCTCCCCCTGCTCTGAGCCACGGCCCCAACACATCCCTGCGGCTGGCACTAATTAATCCCACCCAAACATTTATCCTGTTAATTGCCAGGGAATCGTGGCCAGGAGTGGGAGCCCTGGACTGCTGATCCTGATCCATCAGGAGCCTGTGAATCCCAGGAATTGTGCTTTCCTCAATATCTGCTGCCTAACTCAGAGCAGGAGTTGGGACAAGCCTTCTGCTTCTCCTGCTGGATTTTGGGGGAGCTTTCTGCAAGAGAACAGTTGGAAAAGCAGGCTTTAACCTCCAGGGTTGGAACTGATGATCTCAGAGGTCTTTTCCAACCTTTATCCCGCTGGGATTCCACATCTCTGCTTCCCCTTCACTTTAACAATGATGTTTCTCTGTGGTTGGGGTGTGGGGAAATCACCAAACATCCAAAAGTTCAAAATCTCAAATCCAAGCCAAAAGGAATCCAAGCCACCACAACTTTTCAAAAGCCAAAAAAAAGCAAATGAAAAGGAAATCAGGATGTGTAGAAGTCTTCAGAGCAGCCCAAAAGGGCTTCAATCACATCCTAAAATGTTTATTTCATTATCTGAAGGTGGAGGGGGCAGAAATAGGAATTCCATTTAATTGCTAACTTAATTTGGGTTCTCCTTTCCAACAGCTTCTCCACTGTCCATGGAAGCAGAGTGGGAATCGCTGAATTCCAGAATCTTTGGGATCTCCCTCAGTGCCTTTTGAATTTCTGAATCTCTCGGAGCTGAATTTCAGAGACCCCCTGGGTTTGTATGGCCAGACCCCCTAAATTGGCACCCCCAGAGCCCCCCAAGCCCCCACAGCTTCTCCTCTTCCTGGCTTCCCTTCCCGGGTCTCACCCCTGCTCCTTCCCCTGGAACAGAAATCCACAATGTTTTCCAGAGGAAGAGGGGCGCTGGGGCTGTGTCATCCCCACTGACATGTTCCCAGTTTTCCTAAGTTATTTGTGCCATGTAAGGAACATTATTCCACTGAAACTTATGCAGGCAAAAGGAGGAAAAGAAGGAAAATTCCTTTCCAGAGATGAACAAACAACATTCCTGCATCCCTCACCCACAAAGGCAGACAGGTGAGAACCCACCTTTACATACCAAAACACAACTACAAAGCATTCAATTCACCATCCTAATTATTATCCCAGTATTCCTCCCTTTCTTGGGGTATCTCAGGCCAGGTTTTGTAGGAAAAAGGATCAAACAGGTGAAACTTGGGTCTGGAGGAGATTTTTTATTCACTTTCAGGCTTCAGGGAAATAAACAATGTAGTATTCAAGGCAAGGGAGCAGCAACAAGGTGGAGTTGGTTCCTCCTGCTTCCCAATCCCTTTGGAAGCTCCAGCATTTAAAATTGGGAAGGCTCAATCCTCTGAAAACCAGAGCAATCCCCCTAAAGAGGGCAGAGCAAGGAGTGACTCCCACAACCACACAAGAAATAAGAAGGAATTTGAGGTGAAGCCTCAGGTTCAGACAAATCCACGCTTCCCTGTTTCCTCAGAGAGCAGCCCCTGAGGAGCCCAGCTCCCCCCAACCCCTCCTGCAGGACCAGCACTGGGCATTCCAGGGCACTGGGGACAACTGCCCGGCCCTTCCCGCCCCAGTCCCACCCTCTGTGGCCCCACGAGGGAATCAGCTCTGCTCCAGCCCAGCCAGGGAACTTCCCTTCCCTGGGAATCCTGCATGTTCACCTCCCTGCCCTGCCTGCTGGGAATTTCTGTCTTTGGAATCCCGGCATGGCTGGGTGGGAAGGGACCCCAGAGCCCCTCCAGTGCCACCCCTGCCATGGCAGGGACACCTCCCACTGTCCCAGGCTGCTCCAGCCCCAGTGTCCAGCCTGGCCTTGGACATTCCAGGGATCCAGGGGCAGCCCCAGCTGCTCTGGCAATCCCAGCCCAGCCAGGAATTCCTCATTCCCAATCTCCCATCCATGGCTGCCCTCTGGCAGTGGGAGCCATTCCCTGTGTCCTGTCCCTCCATCCCTGTCCCCAGTCCCTCTGCAGCTCTCCTGGAGCCCCTTCAGGCCCTGGAATGTGCTGGAAGCTCTCCCTGGATCCTTCTCCTCTCCAGGTGAGCCCCCCCAGCTCTCCCAGCCTGGCTCCATGGGACATGTCACCCTTTATTCCATACAGAGGATCCATAAAGGTCTCTTGGATGCTGTCCCGGCCCCTCCCTGCCCCGTGCACCCCCCACCCCACAAAGATCCCCCTCACCCCAAATCTCTGCTCGGGTCCCTCTCCCCTCCCTCCCCTCCCTGTTCGCTGCCTGCACCCCAACCCTGATCCCCCTTTCCACACCCCCAGCCGTGATCCCGCTTTTCCCTCTCGATTCCTAATGCCGCTTTTCCCTCTGCACCCTTAATGCCGCTTTTCCCTGTCCATTCCCCATCCCCTTCGTCCCCATCCTTCATCCCTTTCCACTCCTCCATCCCTGCTTCCCTCTCGCCCCATCGCTGACCCCTCCGCACCCCCAGTCCCTGACTCCGCTGGTCAGCTCCCTGTTCCCCCTTCCCTCTCCCCATTCCCGAGCTCAGCCCCGATCCCGGATTCCCCCTTGCACCTCCCCCTTCCCGATCCCCGATTCCCCCTTCCCTCTCCCCATTCCCTCTCCCCATTCCCGATCCCCGATTCCCCATTCCCGATCCCCGATTCCCCCTTCCCTCTCCCCAATCCCTCTCCCCATTCCCTCTCCCCATTCCCAATCCCCCATTCCCCATTCCCGATCCCCGATTCCCCCTTCCCTCTCCCCAATCCCTCTCCCCATTCCCTCTCCCCATTCCCAATCCCCGATTCCCCATTCCCGATCCCCGATTCCCCCTTCCCTCTCCCCAATCCCTCTCCCCATTCCCTCTCCCCATTCCCAATCCCCGATTCCCCATTCCCGATCCCCGATTCCCCTTTCCCTCTCTCCATTCCCGATCCCCGATTCCCCTTTCCCTCTCTCCATTCCCGATCCCCGATTCCCCCTTCCCTGTCCCCATTCCCGATCCCCGATTCCCCCTTCCCTGTCCCCATTCCCGATCCCCGATTCCCCCTTCCACCTCCCCATTCCCGATCCCCGATTCCCCCTTCCACCTCCCCATTCCCGATCCCCGATTCCCCCTTCCACCTCCCCATTCCCGATCCCCGATTCCCCCTTCCCTCTCTCTATTCCCGATCCCCTCACTCTCCATCCCGGACCCCTGCCCGCCGCGTCCCGCCCCTCTCCCTGAGGCGGTGTTCCCGTTCCCGCGCCGCCGCGGCGCACCTCCATGGCCTGTCCCAGCTCCAGATCGAAGGTCACCACACACACGCAGTCGATCCAGGCGGCGAAGCGGCCCCAGGGCAGCGGGGAGGCGGCGGAGGCGGCGGCGGCGCGGCGGGGCCGAGGCCCGGCCCGGCTCAGCGCGTCCATGGCGGCGCCGCCCGCCCGCGGCCCGCCCCGCGCCGCGCCGCGCAGCGCCCCCTGGCGGCCGGGAGGACCCCGCCCCAACGCGCCCCCATTGCGCCGCGCAGCGCCCCCTGGCGGCCGGGAGGACCCGAGCGCGCCGCCCGCACCATCGAGACGGGAGCGCGCGCGCGGAGCGCCGCGGGCGGGGCCGTGCGGGTGTCATGGCGGCGGCGTGAGGGCGCTGAGGGACTCGGGGGTGTTGGACCCACGGCGGCTTCACCGCTCGGTGCCCGGCCCCTGCCTGCGCCTGCTGGGCCTGTCGGACCCCCGTGTGTGCCGGCCGGGGCCTGTCGGACCCCCGTGTGTGCCGGCCGGGGCCTGCTGGACCCCCGTGTGTGCCGGCCGGGACCCACCCCGCCGCCGGCCGTACCCTCCCCGAGCCCCCTTTCGCCGATTTTAGGAGCGCTCCAAACACCGTTTAAGAGACGCCGTTTATTCCCTGCCGAGCGTGAGGAGATTTGCACAAAGCAAGCTGACGAAGGGGTGAAAAATGGCATCTCTTCTACAGGAGAAGTTACACAAACCCGGCCCGCTGTAACTCGCACGCTCCACCTGCCTGAGGCACAATTCATGGTGTGACCTAACCTGGCCCGGCTGAAAGTTGACTTTTGCTTGAAAGAGAGTTCTTTTATTAAGCGGCTTCTATTGTAGAAGTTACCTGACGCCTCAGTTACGTTTACAAAGGTGAGAAGATGACATCAATTCCTTCAGGAGAGGTTTGCCCCGGCTGCCCCGGGGATGTTGGCAGAGCCGGGCACGGCGGTGTTCCCCAGGCAGAGGGCAAAGGGTGGCCCGGGATTGTTGGTTACCGTGATTTTTGTGGCATTCCAGGCACGTGAATGCCATGCAGGAGCTGCTTCCTGCTCAGGGGCAGCTGGGCAGTGTCAGGGATAAATCACAGCCCTGTGGCAGATCTGCTGAGGAGCACCCAGGCACTTTGGGGGGTTATTTATTGCCAGGCTCAGGCCCGGAGCAGAGCAGGAGTAGGACCACTGTAAAGTGTGAGAAGGAACAATTCCACCCTGGCAGTGCCCACAGCCAGGTTGGACAGGGCTTGGAGCACCCTGGCACGGTGGTAGAAGGTGTTCATCCCTGCCCACGAGAAGGGATGGGCTTTGAGGTCCCTTCCAGCTGAACCATTCCATGATTCCAGAGAGCCTAGAGGTGTCCAAGTGACCCCGAGTGTCCCGGCAGCTCCTGGCAGGAGCTGTTTTCCCCAGGAATTCCATGGCCAGGCTGCCGAGCTCTCCCAGCAGCATCGCCCCCGTGGGTTTGGTTATTTATTTTTGGCACTTCTTTGCCCCCCGCCCAGTGCTGTTTGTTCCGTTTCAGGCCTTTAATGTCCTTACCCGGCCTGTCCTGCCCCTGTTGAACTCCCCTGATCAGGGAGCAGAGGAGCTGCACTTAAACACTGTCCCATGAATTGCTAGTTAATGCTGATTGTGATTTATTAGCCTGCAACACTACATTTACACTTGCCACGCTTGAAGCTGATTCTTGTCACACAAGGGACAGGAGGAAAAGATAAGGAAAATATGAATTTAAAATATTTGACTTTTTTCCTCAGTAACTCTTTGTCCCACAATAAAAGTCAGTTTTAATCCTGTCCCAGGGGTCTCCCATGGCTGATTTCACGGCAGCCACACGAACATTCCTGCCTGGCCAAGCAGAAGAAAATTAACTGTGAATAAAAGGGGCAATTAAAGTGCTAAGAACGCCTGAGAAGTATAAAAGTGAGGGCTGGAGGGTTTCCATTAGGATGGGAGCAGAGCCCTGTACCTGAGCAGGGAACTGTCACAGGCAGAAGGTCACATCCAGCATCCCCATTCCTTCACAATTTCCCAGAGCCACAAGGCAGGACAGGCAGATGTTGGAATCACAGAGCCTGGGAATCCTGGGATGGTTTAGGTGGGAAGGGACCCCAGAGCCCCTCCAGTGCCACCCTGCCACGGCAGGGACACCTCCCACTGCCCCAGGCTGCTCCAGCCCCAGTGTCCAGCCTGGCCTTGGGCATTCCAGGGATCCAGGGGCAGCCCCAGCTGCTCTGGCAATCCCAGCCCAGCCAGGAATTCCTCATTCCCAATCTCCCATCCATCCCTCTGGCAGTGGGAGCCATTCCCTGTGTCCTGTCCCTCCATCCTTGTCCCCAGTCCCTCTGCAGCTCTCCTGGAGCCCCTCCAGGCCCTGCCAGGGGCTCTGAGCTCTCCCTGGATCCTTCTCCTCTCCAGGCTGGGCATTCCCAGCTCTCCAGCCTGGCTCCACAGGCGGTTTCCATGAACTGAGGACGTGCCCCAGGGCAGTTCTGCTTTGCTGTTGATGAAACCCCCAAGATCTCAGGTCTCCTTTGCCCAGCTCCCCCGGTACTGTCCCGGTTGGAGCCGTGCCCGGGGCTGCTGGTGCCGGCCAGCAGAAGGTGCAGAGCGGGATTTTCCCGGAGTGCTGAGCTTGGTGCCCTCGGGAGAGGCTGTGGAGGGTCCGATGGCAGGAGCCCCGATCCCAGAGCCCGGCTGAGCCCGGGGAGCTCCCGGCTGGGGCTGGACCATATTTGGGAAGCTCGGCGCTGCAGCTCTGGATGCTGCCGAGCTCGGAGCTGCCGGGGCTGCTGCTCATCTCCCCGGCAACCCGCAAACACAACATTGCCCAAGCCTGGCGGCTATAATTAACCCGGCCCGCAGGAGCGCTGCCCGGGCTGCCCGTGCTCCCGCACCGCCGGGCACTGCGGACAATGTTCCCCGGAGCAGCGAGGAGCATTCCCCGCAGCCCCGGGAACGCGGGGTGCCGCGGGCCAAGCAATGCCAGCTGCTCCTGGGGCTGTTGGTGCTCGGGCACTCGGAGCTGTGCGATTTCAACCAGGCCTGCTCGCTCGGCAGCCAGAGAGAAACGCTGGGGTTTGGAGAAGCTCCCAGAGCAGCGCTGGGTGCCCGGCAGAGGCTGTGGCTGTCCCCTCCTCCCTGCAGGGCTGCTCAGATTAATGTCAAACTGGCGCTGGGAGATCCTGTTCTGATGCCTGCTGGAGGCACCAGATCACGCCTCAATCCTGAGCCAAGAATAGATCCCAGAATTCTTCATCATCCACAGCCTATTCTGGGCCTGCAGCCTCCCACCCAGCGTGTGCCCGCTCCCGCTCCCGCCGGGAATCCTGCTCCAGAGCTGGGAGCTCTGCAGCCAGAGCGCTCCTTGTGCTCAGGGGCTGCCCTCGCACAGGGAACCAGGGAATCCAGGAGTGCTTTGGATCAAAGGGGTCCCTAATGCCACCCAGTGCCACCCTGCCAGGGACAGGGACGCCTTCCGTGAGTCCAGGCTGCTCCAGCCCCATCCAGCCTGGCCCTGCCACACCTGCTCAGCCCCTTGGGTCAGTGCTAGAAGAGATTCCAGCAGTTGTTCCCAGTGGGATCCAGTGGCCCGTGTCACAGCCAGGGCTCAGAACCATGGCCTGGGGTGTCTGTCCCTGTCCCTGTCCCTGTCCCTGTCCCTGTCCCTGTCCCTGTCCCTGTCCCTGCAGGGAGAGGGGAGCTGGCAGCTCCTGGCCCTGCTGCTGCCAAGCCCAGAGTTCAGCTGTATCTTAGCGTGTTCCAGAGGGCTGGAGCAGAGACGAAGGAAGCTGTTCCAAGGTTGGAACTCTAGAAATCAGCTGGAGGAGTCAGGCTGTACAACCCTGGCCCTCCTGGGAGTGGGAATAGACTCTGGGGGTGACTGGAAGATTTAGGAATTCGCCTGGATGGTTTCATCTTATCCCCAGAATCCACAATAAGCCACAAAAAATGCTTTATAAGCCCATTTCCCTCCAACAGACAAAACAGGGAAGTGAAACTCCTGAGGTTGTGCTATTTTTTCCCACATTAATGGCCACCAACGTGCTAATTACCACACTGGGTGCTGTATAAATTCTAGGAGTCCTTCACACTGGAAAAGCATCCATAAATGAGGAGTTTTACCCACTCAGTCATGGGGGACACCCTGGCCTGTGGCAGGGGGGTGACACGGGATGAGCTCCCTCCCAACCCCGACCATTGCAGGATGCCGTGATTCAGTGCCCCCGTCAGCAGGGCAGCACAAAACCATCCCTCTTTTCCCATGGCAAAGGCCACGTTTTCCCTGTAAACTTTTAACCACGTGCAGGAATCTCTGCAGGGTCAAGGCCCCGGCGAGAGCAGCGCAGAGCGGCTTAGTGGTAAATCTCATGGCAGGAATTCGCTTTGGAATGAAGGATTGGATCGCTTCCTGCTGGTTCCTGGAGGATGCTGGCACTCGGAAAGCAGTTTATCCACGAGACAGAGACAGATCCAGGCACGGCGACAGCGGATCCAGGAGCCCAGGCTGCCAGCATGACTCAGAGATCCCTGCTCCCTCTGTCTCCCTTTTCCCCTCCCTTCTCCATGCTCACTCCCACAGCCCTGGACGCAGTGGACCCTGTCCCCACCCCACTCCCCTGACCCCCATCTCTGGGGTCCCCCCTTGCAGTAGCACCAGAGCCACCTGAAGGCCGTGGCCACGGAAGGGCTCCCACTGTCCCCGTGTCCCCACAGCCGTGGGGTCCTGTCCTCGTGCCCCTCCTGCTCCCCGCAAGGCTGTGACCACCCCAGGGGCTGCAGCGTGCCCATCCTCAGTCTGTGGGCTGTCCCCTTGCCCCTGTCCCTGGGGCCACCCCACCCTGTCCCCCCCTTTGCCCCACCATCCCAGACCCCCTGTCCTCGTGTCCCCATTGCCATCCCAGTGTCCCCATGACTCTGTCCCTGTCACATCCCCGTCCCACCATCTCCCCGTCCCCAGTCCCCGTGGTCTCCATCCTCTTATCCTCAATCCTGTCCCTGTCTTCCCATGTCCCCGTTCCTGTCCCCCGTCCCCGTTCCAATGTCAACCGCATCCCATCCCCGCCCCTGTCCCCCCATTCGTGTCCATGTGTCCCCATCCTCATCCTCCTGTCCTCATCCCCACTCCCCCCACCATTCCACCCCACCATTCCCAACCCCATTCCCACCCCTGTCCCCCTGTCCTGTTCCACTGTTCCCATCCCGAGTTGTGATCCCCACCCCACCATCCTCATCCCCGTCCTGTGGTGTCTGTGTCCCCATGTCCGTGTCCCATCTTCAACCCCGTGCCCATCCCTGTCCCCATACCCATGTTCTTATGTCCGTGTCCCCATCCCCATGTCCCCATCTCCATGTCCGTGTCCCCAATCCCCGTGTCCCCATCCCCATGTCCCCATCTCCATGTCCGTGTCCCCAGTCCCCGTGTTCCCATCCCCGTGTCCCCATCTCCATGTCCCCATTCCCATCCCCCTGTCCCCGTGCCCATCCCTGTCCCCATACCCATGTTCTTATGTCCGTGTCCCCATCCCCATGTCCCCATCTCCATGTCCGTGTCCCCAATCCCCGTGTCCCCATCCCCATGTCCCCATCTCCGTGCCACATTCCCATCCCCGTGTCCCATCTCCGTGCCCACATTCCCATCCCCGTGTCCCCGTCCCCGTGTCCCATCTCCGTGCCCACATTCCCATCCCCATGTCCCATCTCCGTGCCCACATTCCCATCCCGTGTCCCCATCTCCGTGCCAACATTCCCATCCCCATGTCCCCATCTCCGTGCCAACATTCCCATCCCCATGTCCCATCTCCGTGCCCACATTCCCATCCCGTGTCCCCATCTCCGTGCCCACATTCCCATCCCCGTGTCCCCGTCCCCATCCCCGTGTCCCCATCCCTGTCCCCGTGTCCCCATCCCCATGTCCCATCTCCGTGCCCACATTCCCATTCCCATGTCCCCATCTCCATGCCCACATTCCCATCCCCGTGTCCCCATCCCCATGTCCCATCTCCGTGCCCACATTCCCATCCCCGTGTCCCCATCTCCATGTCTGTGTCCCCAATCCCCGTGTCCCCATCCCCATGTCCCATATCCGTGCCCACATTCCCACCCCCGTGTCCCCATCCCCGTGTCCCCATCCCTGTCCCCGCGTCCCCGCGGTCCCGCCCCGCCCCAGCCCCGCCCACCACATGGCCACGCCCATGACGACCACGCCCAGCCCGGGCCCCGCCCCCCGGGCTCGGCCCCGCCCCTCTCCCCCGCCCTGAGGGAGCCGCGGCGCCGCCGCCATTTTGGAGCTGCCGCCGCCGCCGCTCTGCCGCCGCTGCCCGCGTAGCCCCGGCCGGCCCAGCCCGCGGGCCCGGCCCGCAGCCCGGCCCGGCAGCGCCCGAGGGCAGCACGGCACCCGCAGGTGAGACCCGGCTGTCACCGCCGCCCTCGCGGGGCCAGGCTCGGGGCTGGGCCCGGCGCCGCGGACTGGGCCCCGCCGCCCCCCCGGCTCCGCTCCGGCCTCCCGGAGGCGCCCCCCGCGCTCCAGGGGTTCGGCACCCTTCGGGGGGTTCGAAACCTCCCCCGCCGAGCCGCTGTCCGGGGCCGGGCCGTGGTCCCGCCGCCTCGTTCCGTGCGGATCTGGGTTAAACGCGGCTGCTGTGCGCCTGACAGTTTCCTTTGGCCGTCTCCTGGTGCGCGCGGGGCGGGCTGGCGGGGCTGGCGGGGCTGGGGGCTGCGGGCTCCCGGCGCTCCGGGGTCGCACCTGGCCGGCCGGGAGCGGCCGGGGCTGGCGGGACTGGTGGCGGTGGCAAGGTCAGGGGTCAGGTCACCCTTCCTGGGGCTCGGATCCCACTCTTAGAGCTCCACGCGCACTCCCGAGGGTCTGGTCATCTTCTGGGGGCCCTCGACCCGAGGGTCACATCACCCCCCTGGGGGTCTGGTCCCTTTCCCGAGGGTCAGGTCCCCCTTTCGAGGTTCTTGTCCCCCTCCCGGGGGTCAGATCAGTCCAGGAGGTCAGGTCCCTTCCGGAGGTCAGATCACCCTTCTGAGGGTCTTCCTTCTTGGGCTCTGGTTCCCCTGCTATGGGTCAAGTCCCTCTCGGCTGTCTGGTCCCCTTCTGGAGGGTCAGATCCCCCTCCAAGGGGTCTGCTCCCCTTCCCAAGGGTCGGATCCCCTTCCCGGGGGTGTGGTCCCCTTCCCGAGAGTCTGGTCCTGTTCCCAGGGCTCCGGTCCCTCGCGGGGGTCACAGGAGGGGAATCAGTGGTCAGGGTCCCTCTCCCGAGGGTCTGGTCCCTTCCCGGGGTCAGGTCCCTGCCGGGGGAGACAGGAGGGGGATCAGCCTCCCACGCGTGTCACCTCCTGGGGACCTGCCCACCTCAGGGTGCACAGTTTGGCCGTAAATGTCACCGCGCTGGTTTTATTAACGACCAGAAACCGGGGTAGGAGTGGAGGCCCGGCTGGAATCACCACGAGATTGATCTGACAGGAAAGCGGCTCCTGGCAGAGGCTGGGAGGGCCCTGCTGAATTTGAGGGCCTTGTTTTGCACCAGCTAAAAAAAAAAAAAAACGAACTAGGAAGTGAAAAAGAGAAACTGAGAGAACTTGGAGGGGCCTAAGAGGTTTTTCCTCGCTTGATCCCCCAGTTGGAAATTCTTGTTTTAAAAACTTGAAGGTTGTTTTCATCGTTTTATTTTGTGTCTCAGAAAGGAGAAAGCGGTGATTCCAGCCCTGCCCAGCCCCACAGGTTTGAACCAAGCTCTTAGGAGCAGATTTGGGTTATAAAGCTCTGTTTAAAGCCTGATGAGAGAAGAAACATTTATGTTTTCTCTTATTACTCTGACACTTAAAAGCGAACATGCTGCCAAAATACTTCAGTGGTAAAAAAAAAACCCTTGGTGGATGGTAGTATAGGGATTTCCATGGCAACCAATGGTGATCTCATGGGAAGCAAAGTTAAATTTTGGGCTGTCAGTGGGAGCACATCGTGGCCTGGGTGACATTTGCTCGGCAGAAGGTGATGAGGCCTGGGTAGGAACAAACTGGTCTGAAACCAAGGCTTGTTCTCTATGTGTACACTGATATTCCTGGTGCTTTCTGTGCTTCCTTTGGCTTAATGTTGAAATCCAGGGATGTAGGACAATGACCTGGCTGGCAGTGGGGACAGATTGGTGATGCAGCAGCAGGTGCCTGTCGGGCAGGTGGTGCGGGAAAGGTTCCTGCAGAACCTCACACTGGGGGAAGGTTTGTTGTGGGATGCAGGAGCTGTGGAGCATCTCCTGCTCAGCCTGGTGTTCCAGGAGCTCTGCGTGTGCTGTGGGAGGGACAGGGTGAATTTCTGACTTCACAAATTGGAAACTGTCAAAAATAATAACGACGAGGCAGCACTGTGTGAGAGCTGCTGCTCGGGGGTTTGTTACCAGGAGAAAAGTGCTCTGTGGGCTTAGAGGATTTTTGGGAAGCTCCAGGCCGCTGTTGGCAGCGCTTCCCTGGGGAACAGGGGCTGGGGGACCCAGCTGTGTTCCAGAGTGGGATCCCCTGGTCCTGATCCCAGTCTTCTGATTGGATTGGGAGCCAGCTGGAGGGAATCCCATCCCTGCTGTCCCCCACAGTGAGATCCTGAGCGAGAAGGGGGTGTTGGTTCATTAATACTTCCTCTCCTCTTTGGTACAGAGATATCCCAGTGTTTTCCTGTGGTGCTTTTCTATGCTCTGTGCAGGGAATGCTTCATTTGAGATCTCCCCTGAATTTTCTGGTGGCAAAGGGGACCCAGCACTTTTCTTCCCTGAGCCCAGCAGTGGTATGGAGGAATATATGGTATGGAGGAATTCCAGCATCACAGAACCGTGGAATCTCCTGAGTGGGATCCAGCTCCTGGCCCTGCACAGACACCCCGACAATCCCAGCCTGGGCATCCCTGGCAGCAGTGTCCAAACACTCCTGGAGCTCAGGGGCTGTGCCCATTCCCTGGGGAGCCTGGGCAGTGCCCAGCACCCTTGGAAAAGAGCCTTTCCTGATGTCCATGCTATCCCTCCCTGGGTCCTGGAACTGGTCACCGGTGTCTGGGGAGAGCTCGGGGCTGGGAGCAGAGGGATGAGCTTTCCTGCTCTCCCTGCTGGCAGCCAGGTGTGCGTTCTGTGCTCGGGATCACGACTCCGTGGATGTCATCCAGCAGGATGGTTCAACAGGGGCTGCGAGTCAGAGTGCCTGAAGGGCAGGAGCTGCAGCTCAGCCATAAAAATGGGCAAACTGGAATGCCAGGAAATAGGAGAGTCGCTTGTTGCAGTAAATCTTGGGTTTGCAACAGGAGTAGAACAAGAATAACTGGGAAATTTGGGTGCAAATGGTGCAGGAGAAACAGGTGAGGTCGGTGAGCTGAGGGCAAAGGAGGAGCTGGGTTATTCAATCGTAGGATCATGGAATATCCCGAGTTGGAAGGGTCCCACAGGGATCATCCAGTCCGGCTCCTGGCCCTGCCCAGGACGCCCCAAATCCCACCCTGTGCATCCCTGGGAGTGTTGTCCGAGTGCTCCTGGAGCTCTGGCAGTCTCAAGGCTGTGCCCATTCCTTGGGGAGCCTGTGCCAGGTTGACAAAACTTCAGAGAACTTTACAGGGAGGAAGGTTTGTGGGAGGTCTTGTTTTGCTGGATGCAGAATTCCCGAAGAACTAATGTAGAGTGAGTTAATGAGTGACGGCAGCGCTGGGGCCGGGCTGTCAGGCACAGAGCCTCGACCGGGAGCAGCAGTCCCTCACTCCTGGCCCTATTTATAGGGAACACAGCCCTGCTCCCAGTTACATTTATGGGCTGCAGTGGATTTACCTCCTTTTCACAGAAAATCCACAGATGTTGGGGGTTTATGGAAGGCTCAGGGAAGGAATGTGGCCTCTGTGTGACCAGGAGTAGCAACAAAGACTCTTAAGTGTCTCCTTTGATTCAATATTATTGGAAGCAGGAGTGTGTTGTCTTTCCTGGCTGCTGCTGTGTTTCTCTACTTGAGCTTTTCTTTCTCCCTCTCTGCTCCCTGTCCCTCCCATCATCTTCCCCTCACTCCTGGTGGACTTCCCTGCTCCTTGTTTTGATCCTCCCCAGCCACTGGCACTGCAATAACCAATATTGACATTGTTATCACTGCCTGGACTATTTTTACCTGCGCCTTAACACTGGCTTGGAGGGAAACTTGGGCAAATAAATATCAGTTATCTCAGGAAATGAAGCTTTTTCAGCCAAGCTTGAAAATCTCAGACAAAAAAGGCTTGGATTCAGGTGGAATTTGAGTGCCACACATATTGCTGTTGGATGAGGTGTGGAAGTGGGAAGTTCCATCTTTGTGTTTCTTAGTGCCTGTTAGTCCCAGATGGAGCAGAGGCACCTCAAGAGTGACAGTAATAAATGTCTGCAGGGTCTGAAGCCTGACCAAAATTGTGATTTTTGTCAGAGGCGCCTTTAAACCAAGCCCCACGTGGCACTGAGCCGTGACCGGGGGCTGTCACCGCAGCGAGGGTGAGGTGATGGCAGGAGGAAGTGCAGCTCCTCAGCCTGAGCTGGCGGCTCTGCAGCTGCTGGGCTGGGGTTGCTCCTCGTCGTCCTCAGTGTCTCCTTGCTGTGTCCACCTGTTACCTGAGAGCACTCTGGGGGTGGCTGGCCCTGCTGACACGGTACCCACACACCCCATTCCTTCCTCTGGAGTCAGCCTGGGGTGCCTGAGGACACCAGGATCATCTGGGCAGGAGGGGAGGCTGGAAGGCGTGAGAAAAAAACCTTCTGGTGAAATGGCAAAGGGCAGGGAGTCACTGGGGGCAGGCAGAGCTCAGGGCGCTTCCCTGGCTGGGACAGAGTGAAAAGCTTCTCTGGCAGAGCTCTCCACAGACTCTCCTGAGCTGGGAGGGCCCACAGGGATCACAGATCCAGCTCCTGGCCCTGCACAGACACCCCAACAATCCCAGCCTGGGCATCCCAGGGAGGGGAGCTCCAGCAGCCTCAGGGCCGTGCCCATTCCCTGAGGAGCCTGGGCAGTGCCCAGCACCTTCTGGGGAAGAACCTTTCCTGCTTTCCAGCCGTTCCCTCACAGGGAGCCGAGACTGGAGCTGCCCCTGGGGATGATGCTGCAGCCTCTGAGGAGGTCTGAGCTCGCTCTCCTCCAGCTGGACATTCTGGGTGCCCTCAGCCGCTCCTCCAGACCCTTTGCCATCCCCACATCTCTCCTTTGGATGCTCCCCAAGGGCTTTAGTTGTTTTGTGTATTGAGGTGCCCAATCCCAGCACTGCAGCTGAGGCCTCCCCAGTGCAGAGCAGGACAATCCCCTCCCTTGCTGCTGTCCCTAACGCCCCTGAGACAGGGATGTCCCTCCTGGCACCAGGGCACAGCTGTCTCAGATCCCCCTTGCCATCCTCCAGGACCAGGTCCCTTCCCAGAGCTGCTCTCCAACCTCCCCGTCCCAGCCTGTGGGTGCATCCAGGGCTGCCTCTGCCCCGGTGTGGAATCCAGCCCCTGCCTGTGTTAAACCTCACACCGCTGGTGATTCCCAGCCCTCGGATTTGTCCAGGCCTCTCTGCCTTAGGGGAGTCAGCAGCTCCTCCCAGTTTTGTATCATCTGCAGACTTCCCTGGTGTCCCCTCAAGCTGCATCCAGGTCACCTGGGAAGGTGCTGAAGGGAGCTGGGCCTGAGCTGGAGCCAGGTGGAACTTTGGCTTTGCAGGAAACTTCCCAAACATCTGGAGTGCTGAGTCCAGGGTTTGTGTGGGGCTGACAGTGCCCGTGCTGCACTTCCAGGGTGCCTGTGCTGGGAACCTGGGCTTGCAATGGGGTTTCAGTCCTGTGGTTTGCTGCTGCTCAGAGCTCTGTGGCCCAGAGTGACACTGATGACTCCGGAGTCACTTTGATTTGATTTCCCTGGGCAGCTTTGGGAACAGTGGCAGCAGAGCAGAGCCTGGCGCTGGGAGAGGCACAGACCTGCAGGAGTGGGGATGGTCTGGCTGCTGCAGCCACAGGAAGGAAGAAGGAAATAGAACACAAGAAGCTGCTTCAGTTTCAGTTTTGCCTTTGATTTCTTGTGAGGACTGAGTTCTGTCACACCTCAGACAACGCACTGGTGGCTCTGCTGTGACATTTGGGGTTTTCGTCCATGTGGCAGTTTCTTCCTTTCCTTCCATTCTCGTAGCCCTGCACGGCCTGCAGCTCATTCCAGCTCCTTGCTTGGCTCTGCAGCGAGCTGGGATGAGAAGGTTGTGTTTCCTTAGCTGTTTATTTGTGTTCTCTTCCCTCAGCAGATCCCCCGGGACGCCGTTTAATTGAATTCTTTCATGTCAAGATGGATTTCTTTTCTTTGAGAAGGATAATTGAGCCCGTGAGCTCACAGATTGAAAAGTGTCCCCGTGTCCCCGAGGCAGAGGACGAAGGGCACAGTTGCACGGTGCCAGGAGCGGGCACAAGGCCAGGCTGCCCTGTGCTGGCACCGCGTCCGCGCGGATGGCAGCGGCAGAGCCGCGGGCGCGGGGCCAGCGCCGGGAGCTCCGCAGCTGGAGCGGCACGGCAGCGCTGGCACCAGGGACACACGGGGACGTGGGACCCAGGAAGGAGCAGAGTGACAGGGCTGGGGCTGTCCTGGGGATTTAACCAGGGCGTGGTTGGGTGGCACTGGCAGCGTCATGGTGCAACATGTTCCCAGTGTGGCTGTGCCGGTGCTGGGCTCACAGGGCTCAGACACCTCCCCTGCCTGGGAACTTCTGCTGCTGCCTCTGAGCTGCAGCTCCCGGCAGCAGAGGGACCTGGGGCTGCTGGAGTGAGCCCAGACAGGCCATGGCGGTGCTGGAGCCCCTCTGCTCTGGAGCCAGGCTGGGAGAGCTGAGGGGGCTCACCTGGAGAGGAGAAGGACCCAGGGAGAGCTCAGAGCCCCTAGCAGGGCCTGGAGGGGCTCCAGGAGAGCTGCAGAGGGACTGGGGACAAGGCCTGAGGGACAGGACACAGGGAATGGCTCCCACTGCCAGAGGGCAGCCATGGATGGGAGATTGGGAATGAGGAATTCCTGGCTGGGCTGGGATTGCCAGAGCAGCTGGGGCTGCCCCTGGATCCCTGGAATGCCCAAGGCCAGGCTGGACACTGGGGCTGGAGCAGCCTGGGACAGTGGGAGGTGTCTCTGCCATGGCAGGGTGGCACTGGAGGGGCTCTGGGGTCCCTTCCCACCCAACCCATTCCATGACTCTGCGCTCCTGCTTCACTGAACATGAGTCCCACTGCTGGAAGCTCTGCTGGGCGGTTGGAATATGGGGCTGGAATGTGATGGGATTGCAGCAGTGGGGCTGCAGTGGTGTTGACAACAGTCATGATTCTGTGTTAGTTAAGTCAAGCTCAGCCCAGGGAATGGAATATCCAGATTATCTTGAGAGCCCTCAGCCCCTGAGCCAGGACAGGCTCATTCCTGCTCATTCTGTACCATTTAGCAAATTGGAAAACACCAAAGGATGTTTTTTCAGCTTAGCTCTGCTGCTTGTTTCCTTTTTATTTTTCAGTTGCAAGATTGTTTTTCTTTGTGATCAGTTGTTATTTACTGCTTCTGCATTATGCTAGTCCTTGTTCCCTGCCGTAGTTGGAATGTGATGGTCTTTAAAGTCCCTTCCCACCCAAACCATTCTATGATTCCCTGATTTACTGTATCATTATTTCATGTTGCACTGTCCATGGTATATCCTAAATTTTCTTCCATGGGTTTCTAAGTGTTTCCCCTCCCCCCAGCAATGTTTTCCATACTCTGCCTTGGCTTTCCAGGGGCTGGAACCTCTCCCAAAGTTCCCACCTCTGTGATGCAAACCCCTCTTTCTGAGGTAACGGTTCAGGGTTCCTTTTTCAGTCAGTGAAGGAGCCAGGTGCTCATTCCCTGTCTGTGCAGGGGTCTGAAATAGCTGAGCTGTGCTGGAGAAGTGCTCCAGCGTTCCTCTCCTGCCCAGGGAATCTGTGTGACTGACTGGCATCAGTCATCCCCAGTATAAATATCTGCACTTGGCTGCGACCAGCCTGGGCAGGGGACACCTGCAGGGCTGGGACAGGGACAGGGACCTCCTCACCTGGCTCAGGCAGCCTGGGAGCTGCTCAGCACGAGAGATTGGGCTGGGTGCTCCCCGGGAGCTTTTCCAGCCTAAAATATTCCGTGACTCTGAGACGCTGATGTTTTGCCATGTCCAAACCCTGAGCTCTGCCTGGGAACCTTCTCCCTCTTCCACAGTGGGTGGAGGAGTTTGCTGCTGGAAGCAGGAAGGGATTCAGAACCATGGAGATCTCTCTAAGGCCAAAGAAGTGAACCAAATTCAAGTGTTGTTGTGCATTCTGCGAGGAGCGCGGGGCACAGCTCTGCTGCTCCTGGCGTCAGGAGGACGTGGAGC
Organism: Taeniopygia guttata; assembly: GCF_003957565.2. Taxonomy (NCBI): domain Eukaryota; kingdom Metazoa; phylum Chordata; class Aves; order Passeriformes; family Estrildidae; genus Taeniopygia; species Taeniopygia guttata. The sequence continues at coordinate 805,670 of NC_044212.2, read as the reverse complement.
TGCTGGGGCAGGTCCAGAGGAGCCCAGCACCTTCAGACAGAGACAGCCTGGGAAAGCTGGGAACGTTCAGCCTGGGGAAGGGAAGGTCATGTGGAGACCTCGCAGCACTTTCCAGGGTCTGAAGGGATCCGAGAGAGCCAGTGAGGGACCCTGAATCAGCACAGGAGTGCCGGGACACAGGGAATGGCTCCCACTGCCAGAGGGCAGGGATGGATTGGTTTAGATTGGATATTAAGAAAAAAGTCCTGCCTGGGAGGGTGGGGCTGCCCCTGGATCCCTGGAATGCCCAAGGCCAGGCTGGACACTGGGGCTGGAGCAGCCTGGGACAGTGGGAGGTGTCCCTGCCGTGGCAGGGGTGGCACTGCAGGGGCTCTGAGGTCCTTCAGGCAGAGGACAGGGTTTTCCCACCTTCTTCAGTGCTTCAGTGCCTGGCATGGGGAGGAGCCAAAGCTCAGAAGTTTGTCAATATTTTGCTGAGTTTTTCTTTCTGCTTTACAGAAAGTCCATTTAATTGTGTCTGGTCCCAGAGTGCTGTGTGTGGCTGGGGGCTCTGGAAACTCAAGGATGAAGCAGCAGAGGAGTTTCCAAAAGCTCTAAGGGGCTTTAGGGCGCCAGATGTTGGTGTGGGGTTTGGGATGTGTTGCCAGCCGTGACTGCGCACCCCTTTCATGCCTGGTACACTGTAACTTCCTCTTGCAAAAGAGGCAATTTCAGCCCTTCTGTTTTTCCTTCCCTTCTGTCACCTTTTTTCTGACACATGACATAACTGGTGCAGGGCAGTGATGTTAATGTGAGGAGTGCTTCCAGTGTGTCCATGGCTTTCCTCTCCTGCTTCACCCTCCATTTCCAGCAGCAGCTCTGCTGAGGAATGTTGTCTCTTGCAGGAAAAAACGGCCACTTCAGCTTCATTTTTGACAGGTGAATTTTGGGCATGAACAGCAATTTCTTTATGGGTAGGGTGGTCAGGCCTTAACAGGGGCTGCCTAGAGAGGTTTGGAGTCCTTGTCCCTGGAAGTGTCCAAGGAATTTCTGGAGGTGGCACTCTGGGCTCTGGGCTGGGGACAAGGTGGGGATAGGGCGCAACTTAGACTGGAGGGGCTGGGAGGGCTTTTCCAGCCTCAGGGATTTTGGGATTCTCAGAGCTTCTTTGTGCTTTTCTTAAATACCTGGAAGCACATGCTGGAATGAAGCAGTACAGTTCCCAAGGACAAAACTGTTGAGTTATTTTTAGTTTTAGAAGAGAAAAGCAAGGAGGAGTATTGAGTGTATCCTTGGGTTTGGATTTGTGCTGGAGTTTTCCAGGGAGTGGTGAAGTGAGACGGGATCCCCTGGCAGGCACAGGAGACTTTGGCCATGTGGGGAGAATCCTGTTGTGTGATCCCAGTTTGTTTGGAGCTGTGGAGTGCCCTGGTCAGGAATGTGTTATTTTGGGAAAAGCAGGTGGGATCACCACCAGCCAAGCAGCAGGGCCGGTGCTGGGGGAAGCAGGAGGATCTCCACAGCCCTGGCTGAAAGGAGCAGCGCCCTGCTGGGTTCAGGTTTTGATGCTTCTGGGGCAATTCCTGCTGAGGAAATCACTGCAATTCCTGTGGGTTGGCCCATCCAGACTCCTGTGGGGGGATCATGGGATCCCAGGATGGTTTGGGACCTTAAAGCCCCTCTTGTTGCTACCCCTGCCAAGGGCAGGGACACCTTCACTATCCCGGGGGACTCCAAGCCCCACCCAAACCATTCCATGATCCCATAATCAAGAGAGCTATTGATGATCATCTGTGCAAGGTGGATGTTCAGTTATTTTCCCAATGTTGATCCAATCTCTCAAGTTCTTTATTAAGCTTGGAAAAATAAATGTCATCCTTTTCAGTCTTTTGAAATGCTCACCCGATAGATTCCATGGGTTTTATGAGTGGTTTTGGTTATGATTGAGGGAATTCAGTCACAGTGTGAGTGACTCCTTGGATTAGTGCTCCAGGCCCGAGTTGGATGGACATTTCGGTTGGAATGCTGTCCCCTTCCTGCTGCTCCGTCCTTCCCCACCTCCCTACCCTCCCTCCCTGCTCAGAATGCTGGAAGCCAGTTTGGGGAAATGATCCAGCTGAGTATATTTTTGCTGCTAATACTGCATGGCAAAGGAAACCCGTTTTTTCCCAGCAGTGCAGGTTTAATACCCAGCAAGCTGTGGCCTCAGATCAGGAGTGTGTGCTGCTGGTGTGGGATTCCCAGAGCAGGGTGAGCTTTGATGTTTCTTTGTCCAGGTAAAACCCATGGAACTCCTAAGGGTGGGTCTGAGAGTTCCCAGGGATTGTTTTCCTTTCAGGATGTTTTATGATGGATGAAGCCTGGCTCATAGAGGTTAAGTGGTGCCATGCAGGGAGAACAGCCTGGTGGTGCCTTGTCCTGGGAAAGATGTTTTACCCAATTCTGAGGAACTGGTTAAAGAGGGAGGAATTTCCCCATGGAAAGGAGTCAGGCCTTGGCAGGGGCTGCCCAGAGACCTTTGGAGTCCCTGTCCCTGGAGGTGTCCAAGGAATTCCTGGAGGTGGCACTCAGGGCTCTGGGCTGGGGACAAGGTGGGGGTCAGGCACAGCTTGGACTTGATGCTCTTTTCCAACCTCAGCCATTCTGAGCTCCTTCTGAAGAGTCTTTCTTTCTTTTAACTGCAAAACTTCTTAAACTTTCATGGACTGTATGTGTAATACCCGGAAAGCTTGAAGAAATGAAAAGGCATTAGTTCAGTGTCCTGTTTGAGGGCTCTGCTTTGCTGGGGCCTCGGTTCTGGGTCTGTTGGGTGGAGGAGCGTTGGAATATTCTGGTAGGAGCTGCAGTGTGTGTGACAGGCTGGGCTGTTCTGGTGCAGGTACAGCCACAAACTCACCTTGGGAGCTTTGAACTGGGATGAAGGACCAGGAAAGGAGCACAGCAGTTGTTTCACTGGGCCACTTGAGGCCGTGTGTTGATCAAATAGGCGTCTGTGGAACGGGCAGCCCTTGATCTCCCCATGGGGTGCAGCAGGAAATCTCAGTTTGCAAATGCTGGCCTTCAGTCTGAGTACAAAGAGCTGTCTTTTGTAACATCGCCTTAGTCTGTGTGGGCAGCAAAGATGAAACCAGCCAAGGTCCACGGAAGGACAGAGTGGGATTTCTGTGAAATGCTGCTCGTGCACCCCACTAAAAACTAGCAGCCTGCTCTGAGATCCCAGTCTGGTCATGAGCAGGGATTTCTGTGGGGCTGAGCTGTGGTGACCCAGGAGAAAACGTCACTTGTTGCTTAGAGCAGACAGAGTAGCCAGCCCTGAGCGGCATCAAAGTGATGGAGGCAGGCCGAGAGGGAGGAGCCTGGAGTCCTGCAAGGGATGGAAATCAACACTTCAAGCACGCCAGGACTTTGTTTTGCTAGTTTAATATTCAAATACAGTTGCAAATCTCACACTCAAAGGTTGATGTTTAATGAGAAGCCCAGAGTCCCCCCGGGGTTCCTTGGGACTGGTGTTACTTCCATGGAGCTGTCAGCATGGAGGAGCAACTGGAATACCAATCCTGCTGAATTATTGCTGAAATACAGATCACAAACTGGGAGATTCCTCTGCCCTCAGAGCCGATGTGAGCCCAGCAGCCCACAGAGGTGAATTTTAGGGATGTATTGAGCTCTGTGTGCGTTGAGCTGGTAAAAAAGGCTTTTTTTGTGCTTTTCTGTTCCCAGAGCATTTGGGATCCTTTTCTGCAGCTTTTTCCTGCAGCTTTTGAAGTACTGTGGTTTCGATTTCTTCGTGTCTGGGTGTGGAGCAGTTAATTAAACAAGTAACATTTAAATCAAGAAGCTGTGCAAATTCTGTCTTTAGCATGGGGTAGGGCAGCAATTAGGAGGCTGCTTAACGAGATACTGGGTGAGGATAAGGTTGATGATCAAAACAAGGTACTCCTGATATCATCTCTTTCTTTGGGAGCTTCAGAGGCCGGGAAGGATTAGAAGGAGCTCTTCATTTTGAGTGCACATTTGTCCAACACAGAGGCCTTCAAGGGTTTATTGCCAGGGGCAGATTTTGTTAAAGGAAAAACCCAGCGCAGCCCCTTTCCGTGCAGAGCAGCATCCCACTGTGCCTGTGCTTTCCTGCTGGGGGCCAGGGAACGTCGGGTGGCACTGAGCTGGGTGGGATGTGGGGCTCTGCAGAGGGATGGGGACAGGCTGGATCCATGGGGAGGGACAGGCTGGATCCATGGTGGGGGACAGGCTGGATCCATGGTGGGGGACAGGCTGGATCCATGGTGGGGGACAGGCTGGATCCATGGGGAGGGACAGGCTGGATCCATGGTGGGGGACAGGCTGGATCCATGGGGAGGGACAGGCTGGATCCATGGTGGGGGACAGGCTGGATGGATCCATGGGGAGGGACAGGCTGGATCCATGGTGAGGGACAGGCTGGATCCATGGTGAGGGACAGGCTGGATCCATGGTGGGGACAGGCTGGATGGATCCATGGTGGGGGACAGGCTGGATCCATGGGGAGGGACAGACTGGATCCATGGGGAGGGACAGACTGGATGGATCCATGGGGAGGGACAGGCTGGATCCATGGCGGGGGACAGGCTGGATGGATCCATGGTGGGGGACAGGCTGGATCCATGGTGGGGGACAGGCTGGATCCATGGTGGGGGACAGGCTGGATCCATGGTGGGGGACAGGCTGGATCCACGGTGAGGGACAGGCTGGATCCATGGTGGGGGACAGGCTGGATCCATGGGGAGGGACAGGCTGGATCCATGGCGGGGGACAGGCTGGATGGATCCATGGTGGGGGACAGGCTGGATCCATGGTGGGGGACAGGCTGGATCCATGGTGGGGGACAAGCTGGATCCATGGCGGGGGACAGGCTGGATCCGTGGCGGGGGACAGGCTGGATCCATGGCGGGGGACAGGCTGGATCCGTGGTGGGGGACAGGCTGGATCCATGGCGGGGGACAGGCTGGATGGATCCATGGTGGGGGACAGGCTGGATCCATGGTGGGGGACAGGCTGGATCCATGGTGGGGGACAGGCTGGATCCATGGTGGGGGACAGGCTGGATCCATGGTGGGGGACAGGCTGGATCCATGGTGGGGGACAGGCTGGATCCATGGCGGGGGACAGGCTGGATCCGTGGTGGGGGACAGGCTGGATCCATGGTGGGGGACAGGCTGGATCCATGGTGAGGGACAGGCTGGATCCATGGCGGGGGACAGGCTGGATCCGTGGTGGGGGACAGGCTGGATCCATGGGGAGGGACAGGCTGGATCCATGGTGGGGACAGGCTGGATCCATGGTGGGGACAGGCTGGATCCATGGGGAGGGACAGGCTGGATCCACGGTGGGGGACAGGCTGGATGGATCCATGGTCGGGGACAGGCTGGATCCATGGTGAGGGACAGCCAGGCCAAGTGCCGGGTGCTGCCCTGGGTCAGCCCCAGCCCCTGGAGCGCTCCAGGCTGGGGCAGGGGGGCTGCAAGGCTGGGAAAGGCCCTGGGGGAGCTGTGCCAGCGGCTGGGCACGAGCCCAGGGTGGGCAGGGGGGCAGGAGGCCGATGGCCCCTGGGCTGTGGCAGCCCCGGTGTGGGCACAGCCCCGGGCAGGGACTGTCCCCTGTGCTGGCCCTGCTGAGGGACCCCCTGGAATCCTGGGGGCAGCTCTGGGCCCCTCCTGCCAGGAGAGCCCTGGAGGGGCTGGAGTGTCCAGGGAACAGAGCTGGGAAGGGAATGGAGCCCAGGAGGGGCTGAGGGAGCTGGGAAGGGGCTGGAGCTGGGAAGGGGCTGAGGGAGCTGGGAAGGGGCTGAGCCTGGAGCCAAGGAGGCTCAGGGGGGACCTTGTGGCTCTGCACAAGTCCCTGCCAGGAGGGGACAGCCGGGGGGTCGGGCTCTGCTCCAGGGAACAGGGACAGGAGGAGAGGGAACGGCCTCAGGCTGGGCCAGGGCAGCCTCAGGGGGGATTTTGGGGAAGTTCCTCCTGGAAATGCTGTCCAGCCCTGGCACAGATGCCCAGGGAGGTTTGGAGTGCCCATCACTGTACTGGACGGCTTTGGAGGGCTTTTCCAGCCTAAATGGTGCCAGGATTTTGTAATGCAAATGCAGAGATCTTTTTAATTTGTCAGATGTTTAAGAATAATGAAGAAATTCATCTTCATAGCTCACAAGGGGAAAACAAAAGCAGATTCTTGGCAAACTGGTGAAATATTTTGGTTGAAATTTTATCTGTGAATTTTAATGTATCCAGGTGGTTTTCAATAAGGAGCTTGGGCCAGGGGATGTCTCAAGAAGCTGCAACACCTCTTTTGGGGCTGTGTGGCAATGATGAACCCACAGTGAGCTGGGATCACTGCCTCGAGGCCTCCGGTGTGTCCTGCTTTTTTTTCTCTATCAGGGATTCCATAAAGAATTGAGCAAATGAGCTGGGCAGGGAGCAAAGGGAATGGTGCTGAATGAGAATGGAGTTATGTAAAATCCTGATGTCCAAGGAGCTGTTTTAATTTTGTGCTGCCACTTGGGAGGGTGTCCCAGAGCTGCCCCTAGGTGGAGAACCTTCCACAAGTCCTGTCCCCTGGCTGTTCCTCATGGCTGGCACGGGATGGGCTCCTGGCATGGTGTAAATTGAGAGCAGAGGGGCTGGGTTCATGGAATTGTGGAATCCCAGAGTGCTGTGGGTGGGAGAGGACCTCAAAGCCCTTTCAGTGCCACCCATGCCATGGCAGGGACACCTTCCACTGTTCCAGGCTGCTCCAAGCCCTGTCCAGCCTGGCCTTGAGCTCCAGGATTTATGTAGGAAGCATTTCCTTTCTTCCTTTGGAGTTTCTCACCATCCTTGGTGCCTCCACCGTTCCTCTGAAGAGAAATCCACAAAGGTCTTGGATTCAATCTTTGCTATGTTAAAGATGAATATGGGAATTATTCCATCTTGGAAGCAGAGGCAGTGTATGTTCCTCAGGAGTCTGAGGTGGGAGCCTAAGGAGGTTGAGAGAGCTCTGAAATAACTGAGTAGCTCATGATTCTCTTCCCCTGGCAGACTGAATCCCAGACATACTGAGGCTGGAAAAGCCCTGTGGGATCACTGAGTCCAAGCTGTGCCCAGTGCCCACCTTGTCCCCAGCCCTGAGTGCCGCCTCCAGGAATTCCTTGGACACCTCCAGGGATGGAGGCTACAAACCCCCCTGGGCAGCCCCAGCCAAGGCCTGGCCCCATTCCATGGGGAAATTCCTGCTGAATTCCTGCAGGATGGTGACTTCTGTCTCCCTTGTCCAGCACTCACAGGAGGAGGACTCCGAGATGTCCGTGCAGCCCCAGTCAGGGCTGACCCGAGACATTCACAGGGTGCTCTGAATTTTGGACGGTGTTTGCTTCTCTCTCAAGAAAAGTTGGGTCCTTTTTAGGGAAGTGAAATTGTGCAGTTGAGAAATGTTGATAACCCAAATGATCCAATTTCTTGGGAAGAGCTTGGGGATAAAAATACTAGTGAGTGTAAATTGTTGTGAGGTGGCAGTGAGGTGTTATGTATGAGCCTGGCACTGCTCCTCGCCTGCTTTCCTGGGAGTGCTTGACAGGTCTGGGGATGGATCAGGGCTAGCTTCCAGCTGGGCTGAAGGGAGGGCTGTGCAGCAGGAGGTGGGAAAGGGCTGGGAATGACCCTGTCCCTGCCCTGGAGTCACCAGGCAGCAGTGGGACACCTGGGCACCCTCCATATCCCTGCAGGTGATGCACTGCCAGCTCCAGCTTCTCCCCAGGCAGCACTGGGCTGGGATACCCATAACAGTAATAACAACAACAGCAGCAGCTGCTCTGCTTGCAGGAGTGGGCAGTTCTCTGCCATCAGTAACTGCCCTGGGAAGTCCTGGGCTGTGTTTCCTCACCCAGGCTGCCTGACCTTGGGGACGGACCTGCTGTGGTCTGACTGGAAAACCACAGCAGCTGCCCGTCCATCCTGTGGTGTGCCTGAATTACAGAATCAGGGCGTCTCCTGAGCATGAGGGGACCCACAGAAATCACAGGTCCAGCTCCTGGCCACCCCACCAATCCCAGCCTGGGCATCCCTGGCAGCAGTGTCCAGAGCTCCTGGAACTCTGGGGCTGTGCCCAGCACCCTTGGAAAAGAGCCTTTCCTGTTGTCCATCCTATCCCTCCCCTGGCACAGCTCCATGGAGATTTGAAAAGATTTGGAGCAGGCTCTGGCAGCACAAGGTGCTGGTTCTGTGCTGGATCAGCTCCTGTGGAAGATTCCCAGAGCTTGGCCAAGAGTTTAAAATAGTAACTGGTCTTGGTGGCTTCTCCAGTTACCAGGATCATTCCAAGGATCTCATGATTTGCATATCGTTTTCCAAATGTCCACATACAGAGGAGAAGAAATTTGTTGTTGCTCTGACCCTGAGCTGTTGAAGGAAGACTTGAAATGATGTTTGCCAGGAGGAGTGGATTTAGGGATGAGCCGGGACTGGGAGCAGCCAGCAGTGTTTGGGCAGAGAGGGGTGGGCTGGCTGCTCCTCCATGGGGATGGAACAGGAGCTCCAGAAAACTGCCAGAGGGCAGCGATGGATGGGAGATTGGGAATGAGGAATTCCTGGCTGGGCTGGGATTGCCAGAGCAGCTGGGGCTGCCCCTGGATCCCTGGAATGCCCAAGGCCAGGCTGGACACTGGGGCTGGAGCAGCCTGGGACAGTGGGAGGTGTCCCTGCCATGGGCATCCCCTTGTCCTGTCCCTGCAGGCCTTGTCCCCAGTCCCTCTGCAGCTCTCCTGGAGCCCCTCCAGGCCCTGCCAGGGGCTCTGAGCTCTCCCTGGAGCCTTCTCCTCTCCAGGTGAGCCCCCCCAGCTCTCCCAGCCTGGCTCCAACCCTGGAGCAGCTCCATGGTCTCTGGACTCTGTCCAGCAGTTTATCTCAGCTCTTGTTTATTTACTGTTAGAACCAGTGGCTCTGGGAATATTTCAATTCCCATATTGTGATTGAGGTTCGGAAGAGTTGGTGGAAGGATCTTTTATTTATATATTTCTTTACTGGAAATGAGGAAGCAGCAGAGCCCAGAGCCCATCCCAGTGAGCCCTGGGCTGTGTGGAGTCAGGAATGGGCTGCAGGAGTTTGTGGGTTAGAATTAATCAGGACTGTCTAGAGTGACCACCTTGGTCAGTTGGTGTTTGTGGTCACTTGGCCTTTCTGACTGAGCATTGGGGCAGTGCCTGGACGGTTTTATAGCTCTTCCAGTCTTTAAACCCTTAATTCTTGGCAGACAAGGAGGGTTAGGGAAGAGCTGAAGGTGTCGTAAAACCCCAAGTTCAGAAAGTCAATGCAGGTGTTGATGGTATAAAATCCCCAAAATGGGAAAACTTCTGGGCCATTTTTCCCAGTCTTTGAATCACTCACTCCTGCTGGAGAGAAGAAGCTGGAAAGTCCAACTGTTTTAGGCTGGGATTATTTTTTTCCCTTTGACTGTATTTAGCCATGGAAGGGACTGCCCAGGGAAGTTTGGACTCCCCATCCCTGGAGGTGTCCAGGGAATTCCTGGAGGTGACACTCAGGGCTCTGGGCTGGGGACAGGGTGAGCATTGGGCACAGTTTGGACTGGATGGGTGGAGAGGACTTTTCCAGATTCAGGAGTTCTGGGATTCTGTTGGGGCTGCTCTTAAAGCGGGTGGGAAGAGGCTGAATAAATCCCAAAATTTATGTGAGTGGACATTGAGTTTGTGGTTGTTCTTTTCTCCTGTCAGCAGCGCGAGTACCCTGGGAAATGCTGCTTTTATTTAATTCCAACAGCTCAAACTCTCTCTTTATCAGTGAAGTTCTTGAGGGAAGTTCTAACTTATATAAAAGGTTGAATTTAGCTCATCTGGGCTGATAGTTCTGATCAACCATGATAAAGTAACTGAGGCAGTGGGAAGACTTTAAATTTTGTTAAAAATAGCCAGGTTTTGTACATGCCTGTCCTTTTTCAAATGCTCCCATCCCACTGCTGCATCCTGGGATGTGCCATGGGATGTATGGGAAAGGCAGGAATGATGATGATTCATGTTTAAGGGTTAAATTGACCTTTTGAGTGTTTTTAATGAGGAATTCCTGATTATCCTCTTCCAGTTCCTTCTGCAGCCAAAGAGCCCTTTGCTTGTAGTTGGCTCAGAGCAATAGTGGGTATGGATTCAACTCGGGGAAGGGGCATTGCAGCCTCTGTGCATCCCTTCTCCCTGGGGAAGGGGTGTTCCAGCCTCTGTGCATCCCTTCCCAGCCTCTGTGCATCCCTTCTCCCTGGGGAAGGGGTGTTCCAGCCCCTGTGCATCCCTTCTCCCGGGGAAGGGGTGTTCCAGCCTCTGTGCATCCTTTCTCCCTGGGGAAGGGGTGTTGCAGCCTCTGTGCATCCCTTCTCCTGGGGAAGGGGTGTTCCAGCCTCTGTGCATCCCTTCTCCCTGGGGAAGGGGCGCTGCACCCTCTGTGCATCCCTTCCCAGCCCCTGTGCATCCCTTCTCCTGGGGAAGGGGTGTTCCAGCCTCTGTGCATCCCTTCTCCCTGGGGAAGGGGCATTGCAGCCTCTCTGCATCCCTTCTCCTGGGGAAGGGGCGCTGCACCCTCTGTGCAACCCTTCTCCCGGCTTCCCTGGACCAGCAGGCGCAGAGCAGGAGGAGCCCCTGGCAGGGAGGGTCAGGGGGGATCTCAGAACAGGTTCTTCCCCAGAGGGTGCTGGGCACTGAGCAGGGCATGGTTCTGGCCCCACGGCAGCCCAGGAGCGTTTGGACAGCGCTCGCAGGGATGGGATGGGATCGGTGGGTGTGTGCAGGTGATCCCCGTGGATCCCCTCCAGCTCAGGATATTCCATGACTCCATGAGTCCCAGGACAGCTCTGTGCTTCCATCCATGTACCAGCCGTTTAATTGCTGGCTCCCTGAAGCAGAGGGGCGCAGGGAAGGATCCAGGCTCTGCCAGAGCCCGTCCCTGTCCCTGCTGGGTGGGCTCAGGGATCCTGGTGCAGGCTCTGGGATGGGCCCTGAGCCCCGTGCCCAGCAGGGATGTGTTACACACGCAGCACCTGGCACACGTTCTCACAGGAACAGCCACAGGAGCGGCGGGTCTGCTCCTCCTGAGCTCTGCAGATCCTCCAGCAGGGCTGGTCCAGGTGGAAGGTCCCTGAGGAGAGCTTGAGAGAGGAGCTGGGATATATTGAACAGTTGTTCATGACTTGCTAATGTGTCAATGCTTTTCCAAAGGCACTGGAGAGGTTTTTAGGGGTTTTAGTCTGCTGAGTAACGAGCTTTCCTTACTTGCCTGAGTGGATTCCGTGGAAAGGCTGTGGAATATCTTGGGCCCATCTGTCCTAAGGCGTGGAAGGTGTGGCCAAGGTAGGGAAGGTGGGCTCTGTTCACGAGGTATTGGCACACAGATGTGTAGAAAAGCTGCTACACACTTGGATTTCATTCATGTGCTTGGAGCTGAACCATAGCCCTGAAAACTCCGGCCCCATCCCTGGCCGTGTCCCAGGCCAGGTTTGACCCTGGGGCTTGGGGCACCCTGGGACAGTGGGAGGTGTCCCTGTCATGGCAGGGCTGGCACTGGGTGAGCTTTAAGGTCCTTCCCACCCAAACCATCCCATGGTCCCCTGATTTATACAAAATGGACCTCCACTCTTGATTGATATTTTCAATTTGTTCATATTTTTGGGGCCGTGTCTTTCCAATGACAGCCACAGCTCTTTGTGTATATTTGGGATATTTGGGACCAGCTGCTGTCTCATGGAAGCAGCTGCAGATCAGCAGCCTTTGAACTCCTTTGGGTTCTGCTCCCACTAAACTTTGGGTGAGTTCTGTGGGCATTTGGCCAACGCTCCTCCTGCGGGGGACACGGCTCCGTTTCTGCTGCTGTGTCGGTCCTGGCACATCGGCGGGTTTGGCTGCTGTGGGAATGAGCTGGATGTGAGGGAGCTGCGATCAGCAGGAGTGTGTCAGCCCTGGCCCCTGAGGAGCAGTGCCAGCAGCTGCTGGTGTCACCAGGCGTGTTCCGTGGCCAGCAGATGTGTCCTGGTGACACAGCAGTGACATGGGGTGGTGGCAGGAGTGCTGGCTGAGGTGACACAGCAGTTACAGGGAGTGCTGACTGTGGTGACACAGCAGTGACATGGGATGGTGGCAGGGAATGCTGACCGTGGTGACACAGCAGTGACAGGGAGTGCTGGCTGTGGTGACACAGGGTGGTGGCAGGGAGTGCTGGGTGTGGTGACACAGCAGTGACAGGGAGTGCTGGCTATGGTGACATGGCAGTGACAGGGAGTGCTGGCTGTGGTGACACAGCAGTGACAGGGAGTGCTGGCTATGGTGACACAGAGTGACATGGGATGGTGGCACACACTGGGCTGAGGTGACAAAGCAGTGACATGTGATGTTGGCAGGGAATGCTGGCTGAGGTGACACAGCAGTGACATGGGATGGTGGCACACACTGGGCTGTGGTGACACGGCAGTAACCCGGGATGGTGGCAGGGAGTCCTGGCTGTGGTGACACAGCAGTGACAGGGAGTGCTGGCTGTGGTGGCACAGCAGTGACACAGGGCTGGCTGTGGTGGCACAGCAGTGACACAGGGCCGGCTGTGGTGGCACAGCAGTGACACAGGGCCAGCTGTGGTGGCATGGCAGTGACAGGGAATGCTGGCTGTGGTGACACAGCAGTGACACAGGGCCGGCTGTGGTGACACAGCAGTGACACAGGGCCGGCTGTGGTGGCACGGCAGTGACACAGGGCCGGCTGTGGTGGCACAGCAGTGACACAGGGCCGGCTGTGGTGGCATGGCAGTGACAGGGAATGCTGGCTGTGGTGACACAGCAGTGACACAGGGCCGGCTGTGGTGACACAGCAGTGACACAGGGCCGGCTGTGGTGACACGGCAGTGACACAGGGCCGGCTGTGGTGGCACGGCAGTGACACAGGGCCGGCTGTGGTGACACAGCAGTGACACAGGGCCGGCTGTGGTGACACGGCAGTGACACAGGGCTGGCAGGAGCGCTGGCTGTGTCCAGGTGTCCCTGGAGGCTCTCTGGAGCCGTTCCCGTGAGGATGTGCTGGAGCTCGGGGCTTGCTGGGCTCGGCCAGGCCGGGTCCCTTGGTGTCCTGGCTCTGCAGGGACCTGCACTGCCTGTGACAACTGATGGAGAGTGGCTCAGGTTGGATATTCAGAACAAATTCCTGCCTGGCAGGGCAGGCAGGCCGTGGCACAGCTGCCCAGAGCAGCTGGGGCTGCCCCTGGATCCCTGGAATGCCCAAGGCCAGGCTGGACACTGGGGCTGGAGCACCTGGGGCAGTGGGAGGTGTCCCTGCCATGGCACGGGTGGCACTGGAGGGGCTCTGAGGTCTCTTCCCACCCAAACCATTCCAGAGCTCCATGGCTGTGGAGTGCACAGCCAGCTGAGACTGAGACAAGTTCTCCCTTCCAAACCCATCTTTGCTCCCTGGCCCTGGAGCAGCTTCTTCTGTGCATGGTGAGAATTCCATGTGTATTTCTTCCATGGCTCTTCCAGCCTTGAGCTCTCCAAAGCATCCATGTCCATTTAAGCCAGAGTCGTGCAGAATTTTATGGAACTCCTGGCGTTTGCGGCCCAGCAGAGAATTGCTGAGGATGTTCTTGTTGGAGGTGTCCCTGCTCATGGCAGGGGTTGGGCTGTGCTCCAGGGAACAGGGACAGGAGGAGAGGGAACGGCCTCAGGCTGGGCCAGGGCAGCCTCAGGGGGGACAGCAGCAGGAATTTCCCCATGGAAAGGGGGTCAGGCCTTGGCAGGGCTGCCCAGGGGGGTTTGGAGTGCCCATCCCTGGATGTATCCCAGGAATTCCTGGAGATGGCACTCAGGGCTCTGGGCTGGGGACAAGGTAGGGATTGGGCACAGCTTGGACTGGATGGGCTGGGAGGGCTTTTCCAACCTCCCTAAGTCTGGGACTCTGTCAAAGACTTTGGGACACAGATTCCAGGGAAAAAGGCATTAAAGTTTAGAAATAAAATCCTGAACAATTTTTGTTCAGATCAATGTCCTTGGTTTGGGTGAATGTTGTACCTCCGGTTATGTAATCACTGATTGGATGATGAGGAAATACATTTATTTTCACATTACATTTAATTTCCATATGATGTGGGGACCTGCTGCTGGTTGGTCTCCATTTGGGTGTACCCCACAGCACACCAGGAATTCCTGGATTTCAAGATTTCAGTGCTGCAGGACGGGGGGAACTGGGATAACTGGGAGCATCCTGAGTGGCCTGCTGGTGATGCCTTGGCAGGGGCTGTCAGTCCCTCTGATCTTCCTTTGTGCTGAAAAGTTCTGTGAAAGTTCATTTAGGGAAAATTGAAAAACCTCTGGCCCTCAGGTACCTTTGGTTATTGGTAATTTAAAAAATCTTTTCCAGGATTGGAAGCTTGCAAAGCAATTCACACTGGATGAAATCCATTTCCTGAAGCTGGGTCTGTTCCAGGAACTGTAACCCAAATGTTTCTCCGTTCGTGGAGGAGAGTTCACATTTGAAGAAACTTCTATTGAAGGTAGGAACATCTTCCTGTCCTTTTCTCTTGGAATGGTTTGGGTGGTCAGGGACCCCAGAGCCCCTCCAGTGCCACCCTGCCATGGCAGGGACACCTCCCACTGTCCCAGGCTGCTCCAGCCCCAGTGTCCAGCCTGGCCTTGGGCATTCCAGGGATCCAGGGGCAGCCCGAGCTGCTCTGGCAATCCCAGCCCAGCCCCTCTCCACTCTCCCAGGGAAGGTCCAGCAGCTTTTCTTGGAGATGTATAAAAAGTTCAGGAAAGCTGTGGAATTGCCAGGATTACAATGGGTGTCAGCTTGGAAGGTGAGAATTCCATGTAGATTCCACGCCAATGGAGGGAATATTTCTGCATTTGGGTTGACTGAGCCCCCAAACCTCCTTCACTGGAGGCCTTTGGTGCCAGATTTTCCCTTGGTGAATTTATAACCAAGCAGAGATGGTTAAAAATACCCAAAGAACAGTTTGTGAGGAACACACCGAGCCCAGCAGTGCTGTCACTGCAGTGTCACGTAGGTTGAGCATTCAGATGGCTGCTCCCAACTCCGAGATTCAGTGCTGAAATCCCAAAATCCCAAAATCTCTGGGGTTGCAAAAGCCCTCCCAGTCTATCCAGTCCAACCTGTGCCTGACCCCCACCTGTCCCCAGCCCAGAGCCCTGAGTGCCACCTCCAGGAATTCCTTGGACACCTCCAGGGAATGGAGGCTCCAAACCTCCCTGGGCAGCCCCAGCCGAGGCCTGACCCCCTTTCCATGGGGAAATTCCTGCTGCTGTCCCCCCTGAGGCTGCCCTGGCCCAGCCTGAGGCCGTTCCCTCTCCTCCTGTCCCTGTTCCCTGGAGCACAGCCCGACCCCCCGGCTGTCCCCTCCTGGCAGGGACTTGTGCAGAGCCACAAGGTCCCCCTGAGCCTCCTTGGCTCCAGGCTCAGCCCCTTCCCAGCTCCCCCAGCCCCTCCTGGGCTCCATTCCCTTCCCAGCTCCCTCAGCCCCTCCTGGGCTCCATCCCCTTCCCAGCTCTGTTCCCTGGACATGCTTCAGCCCCTCCAGGGTTCTCCAGAGCTGCCCCCAGGATTCCAGGTGGGAAAATCCTGATGTGTAAAAGAAACTCAGATTTTCCCCTCTTCTATGTCCTGGTTCTGTGAATGCTTCACTCAGAGCTCCACTGTAGAAGTTACGCCATGCAGGACTGAGAGATTTAAAATCTAATGGGAAAATTGGGGTCTTCACCCTTTTGCAAGGCCCTACTCTGGTGACTGGAAGGCAGAGCCCCCTCAGTGTCATTCCTGGAGGGAAAATGGGTTTTTAGGAGGCCAAAGTCCAGTCTGTCCTGTAGCTGAGGTTATGCAGAATGCAACCAGCCGAGGATCAGGCATGGGGACATTTTTGGATGCTGGAAAAAGCCAAAGAAAGGGATGGAGAGAGTTCTGTGTGCAGAAATGAGGATGTGGGTTAGGTTAAAAACAGCCTTGTGATCCTGGCTATGGAATCACGTGGTGCTGCTGGATCATCTGGGAATGTGGCACAGGGACACGGCTGAGCCCAGCGGCTGCGTGTGCAGAGTGTGGGCTGGCACTGCCCAGGGTGTGTCCCCCGTGTCCCTGGGGAATGACAGCCACTGCCTGCTGTTTGTGCTAATGGCTGCAGAGGGACTGGGGACAAGGATGGAGGGACAGGACACAGGGAATGGCTCCCACTGCCAGAGGGATGGATGGGTGGGAGATTGGGAATGAGGAATTCCTGGCTGGGCTGGGATTGCCAGAGCAGCTGGGGCTGCCCCTGGATCCCTGGAATGCCCCAGGCCAGGCTGGACACTGGGGCTGGAGCAGCCTGGGGCAGTGGGAGGTGTCCCTGCCAGGGCAGGGGGGCACTGGAGGGGCTCTGAGGTCTCTTCCCACCCAACCGTTTCAGGATTCAGTGAATTCTGTACCTGGTGCTGTGGCCAGAGCAGGACTGTCAAGGGTTGTTGAGGAGCTGAGGTGAGACCGTGAAGGGCAGAATTGGAAGAGGAAATGTTAAGCAAGAGGAAGAGCCCTGGAAGAGTCTCCTAGGAGTGGTCTGAACAGTGCCGTGGTTTGGTGTAACTCACAGCTTTTCCAAAATTTCAGGTATTAGGAAAGCAAAGTAAAAAAATCCATCATTAATAGAGCTCACACAGAGAAAGATTGGGATACCAAAAGGGCAAATTAGGGTTGGGGTAGGAGTGGATGGACATGGGGGATTCAAAGTGCAGTGCCCCAGGAACGACCCTGAGGGGCTGGAGTGTCCAGGGAAGGGGCTGGAGCCCAGGAGGGGCTGAGGGAGCTGGGAAGGGGCTGAGCCTGGAGCCAAGGAGGGGCTGGGGGAGCTGGGAAGGGGCTGAGCCTGGAGCCAAGGAGGCTCAGGGGGACCTTGTGGCTCTGCACAAGTCCCTGCCAGGAGGGGACAGCCGGGGGGTCAGGCTGTGCTCCAGGGAACAGGGACAGGAGGAGAGGGAACGGCCTCAGGCTGGGCCAGGGCAGCCTCAGGGGGGATTTTGGGGAAATTCCTTCCCCAGGAGGGTTGGAAAGCCCTGGATGAAGTCCCCGTCCCTGGAAGTGTTAAAAAAACGTGTGGATGTGGCGCCTGAGGACACGGGGTGGTGGTGGATGGGGTTGATGGTGGGACTCGATGGTCTCAGAGGTCTCTGCCCTCAGCGATCCCGTGGCCATGCGCAGTAGGTGTGGAGCAGTAACCGGTGCTTTCCTGCCCCCAGGCAGTCGTGTCCCATCACCATGTTCTGGAAGTTTGATTTGAACACAACGTCACACGTGGACAAGCTGCTGGACAAGGAGGATGTGACGCTGGAGGAGCTGATGGACGAGGATGACGTCCTGCAGGAATGCAAGGCCCAGAACCGGCGGCTGCTGGACTTCCTGTGCCAGCAGCAGTGCATGGAGCAGCTGGTCACCCTCATCACCCACGAGCCCCCCGTGGACATGGACGAGAAGGTCCGATTCAAGTAGGTATTGGATCCCTGCTCCCCGGGACATGGCAGCCAGGGATCGGGGCTGCAAGCAGACATTGCGCTGGGTTCCATCCCACCGCTGCCCTGGCACCTCCTGGGAGGGAGGCTTTGAGCTCTGGGGATGTTCCAGCATTCGGGGTTTGGAGGGGATTGGTTTGGTTTTGGTGGTTTGACGTTGAGTTGGTCTCCAGAAAAAATCCTGTTTCAGGTAATGTCTCCCAAAAAACATAGCTCAAGTAATGTCTCAAATGATAAAAAAAAAAAAATCCTATCTCAAAATCCTATCTCAAATAAAAATCTTTTCTCAAATAAAGTCTCAAAAAAATCTTATCCCACTGTTCCCTGAAAATCCAAAGCCCCTTGAGTAAGTTTTTATAGGAAAGGGAAGCACAAGAGGTAGAAATCTCTGAACTCAATGGGTTTCCAATCCCACAGAATGAAGTGAGCTGGGAAATGAATAAAATCTGGGATATTTTCAGTGTGCTGCAAGTCCAGATCCTGCTGATTTCAGGGATCACAGTTCCAGGCAGGCCCTGCCTCTGCTCAGACCACGCTGAGCTCCTCACAGGGGTTTGCTTCTCACCAATGTTGTGTTTATGGATTTTTTTACCCAATGTATACTCAAAAATATTGACATTTGGGTTTGGGGAGTTTGTTTGCTTTTGTGAAGTTTATATAAAAATAAAAGGCTGCTCTGGCTATAAATAAATGAAACTGGGCAGGTTTTTCCTGGTGGGAATGGATCAGGGCTGGGGTTGGTGGAAAGCCACAGAAGTGCCACGTTCAGGTGTGGTTTTGGGTATGAGTTGATAATGGTGTGAGGTGGCTGTTCCCAGGTGAGCGAATGCCTGGGAGTGCGTGGGGTAATAACTTGGAATATCCTGTGGCTGCTGTGCAAGGGTGAATTTGGGACCCACCCTGCTCTGAAGGGACCCACCTGCAGAGCTGCCTCAGCCTGGGGCCAGCAGCAGAAGGACCTGGAGCAAGTCCAGAGGAGCTGCTCCCTGGGCTGGAGCCTCTCTGCTCTGGAGTCAGACTGGGAGAGCTGGGAATGTTCCCCTGGAGAAGGGAAGGATCCAGGGAGAGCTTCCAGCACATTCCAGGGCCTACAGGGGCTCCAGGAGAGCTGCAGAGGGACTGGGGACAAGGCCTGAGGGACAGGACACAGGGATCCAGAGGGCAGGGATGGATGGGAGATTGGGAATGAGGAATTCCTGGCTGGGCTGGAATTGCCAGAGTAGTTGGGGCTGCCCTTGGATCCCTGCAATGTCCAAGGAAAGGTTGGAGCAGCCTGGGACAGTGGGAGGTGTCCCTGCCCATGGCAGGGGTGGCACTGGAGGGGGTTTGAGGTCTCTTCCCACCCAATCATACCAAGATTCCCTGATTGTTATCAAACAGGTGAAGAATGAGGGAAGGGGGGGACAAGGACAAAGGTTTCAAGAAGGAAATTCCTGCTGGGACACCGAGGGCTGATGTTCATGGAGCATTTCCTGGCAGCACTTGGGACTCCCAGGCAGAAAGGGGACTTGGGGCTTCCAGGCCCAGAAGTGTCTGCAAAGCCTGGACTGGGGAAGGAGGGTTTGAGCTCATTAGAAATCAGGGAAGCTTTTGGGGTAAATAAAAGCTGAGCAGGAAGAATGGACTCTGTGTAAATCCAGATGGAATCCCACTTGTGGCTCTTTGGGAGAGGTTATAAAAGTTGGTGGAGTGGAACAAGGAGAAACTTGATAGCTTTGGAAGGATCTGGGGCTCAGGATATGTGGAGAGGGGATCATCCAAGGGCTTTATCCCTGGAACAGTGGGAGATGGAGGTTAATAAATTTCAGAGGGGAAACTGCAAAGAGGAAAAGTCCCTGGTAAATCCCCATCCAAGCAGAACTTGTGGAAATAAACACCCAAAAGGAGGCTGGAGCAGGAAAGGAGAGTGTGAATCTTGGATCTGCCAAGGAGCTGCTGAGCCCAGGGGTGAGGGAAGCTCAGCTTCCAGGGGTCGGAGGGGCAGTTTGGGTGAGGTGAGTTCCCTGCAGCCTGGAAGCCTCCAGGGGTGGGATGTGGTGCCAGAACGGGAATGGTGAGGGGTTGGATCAGACCTGGGGCTGTGAGAGCTGCAGGAGCAGAACCTGCCGGGACAGGGAGAGCTCCCATTTCTCCCCTGTGCATGGGATGTGTATCCCAGGGAGGCTCCACACGCAGATCTTTAGGAATTGTGGATGTTTTTTGCATGGAATGAGCCAGGAAAAGTCCCCTCGGGACTGTAAAGGATGGAAGGGCTGGGAGGTCCCTCTGCGGTGGTGACAGTGACATCCTCAGCCTCAGCTCCTTGGGCAGCACCAAGCCTGGAACAGCAGCAGCAGGGCCTGAGGGGCTTTTGGAGCCTCCAGGGCTGGAACTGCAGGAACAGGAGGAGGCTGCTGGGGAAGGCAATGGTGCAGGGAAAGGGTCCCTGCTCCCAGCTGGCCTGGAAGTGTTTTAGTGGCTGGTGGGGAGTGCAGAGCTTGGATTGCAGAGATTGGGAAAGATCCTTGTGTAGAAACCTGGTGTGGTCACAAGTCACTAATAACCCACTGTGGGAAAAGTGTTCTTACCAGAGGGAATCAGTCATGGGGTGGGCTGGGTGGGAAGGGACCCCAAAGCCCCTCCAGTGCCACCCTGCCATGGCAGGGACACCTCCCACTGTCCCAGGCTGCTCCAGCCCCAGTGTCCAGCCTGGCCTTGGGCATTCCAGGGATCCAGGGGCAGCCCCAGCTGCTCTGGCAATTCCAGGTCTGTGCCAGGGCCTGCCCACCCTCCCAGGCAGGAATTCAATTCCTTCACCTCCCGAGACCTTTGCAGAGGGCAGATCTGCAGAGTTCCCATCTCACCTGGGGTGGCTGTGGGTGTGTCGCTGCAGGTATCCCAACACGGCCTGCGAGCTGCTGACCTCGGACGTGCCGCAGATCAACGACAAACTGGGCGGGGACGAGACCCTGCTCAACATCCTCTACGACTTCCTGGACCACGAGCCCCCCCTGAACCCCCTCCTCGCCAGCTTCTTCAGCAAGACCATCGGGAACCTCATTGCACGGAAAACAGAACAGGTGGGGAAGGGATCTGTCCCGATCCAGGCAGTTCCCCGGCACTGCGCTGCCCGTGCTGTGTCCCTGCTGGGAGCTCATGGTATTCCTGGAGTTGGGTTTAAGGTTGGAGGTGAAATGGAGTCTCTGGAAAGTTCTCAGAATTCCTCAGTGCAGGGAGATGCTGGTGTGGACAGACTCTTCCCAGAGTTTTGGGTTGGGATATCCCCATGGAACAGCTAAAGCTTCACTTTTCATACCAAGGCATTTTGAGGGTCGTCAGAGTCATCCCAATCCATAAACGAGGCCTCAGGCTCATCCTTTTGGAAGGAGTGCTGAGGTATGGGCTGAACAGGGATTCAGGAATACTCACATCCCAGTAAATGCTGGGGTTGTAAATGCTGCCTGGTAGGGAGCTTGAGAGGGAAGGGAAATTCTCCAGCTTCACTTATTTCCATGGCCCTGGGTTTTTCTGTGGTGCAGAGGGGAGAAAAGTTGGCAGAAAAGATCTGATTTGGTGTTGCCTTGGAATACGAATTATTGCCTTGCTCCCTGGAGAGTTTCCAACCCAAGGTCAGTGGTTGAGACACAAAGGAGAAGCTCCAGGAGTTGTGGGGGATTTGTGAGGGACTTGTGGGGGAGCTGTGAGGGAGTTGTGAGGGATTTGTGAGGGAGCTGTGTGTCCCGCTGGCAGCTGATGCAGGCTCCTGTTTCCACAGGTGATCTCATTTTTGAGGAAAAAGGACAAGTTCCTGAGCCTGGTGCTAAAGCACATCGACACCTCTGCCATGATGGACCTGCTGCTGCGCCTCATCAGCTGCGTGGAGCCCACGGCGCTGCGCCAGGACGTGCTCAACGTGAGGGCCTTCCCCTCCCAGCCCCGTCCCTGCCTGCCTCGGGCCAGATGGGGTCCGTGGGTGTTTCATCCCAGGAGCAGATCCACCCCTCTGGCAGCTCCTGTTCCCAGGGCTGGGGTCCCTCCGTGGGGTCCCTCAGCCCCGTTGTGGCTCCGGGGCAGCAGCCTGGGTCACTCCTGGCAGCAAAGGGGTTCCCACTCATTTTCCATGGAGCATCCTCTCCTTAGTCCAGCTGGAGAGCTTGGAGAAAAGGAAACTGTGTTCTTCCCAGTGTTCAGAAATTCAGACATTGATTGGGACAGTAATTAGTGTAATTCCTTACTGTGTTCAAGGAATCATAGAATTAGGGAATCCTGCAATGGATTGGTTAGAGAGGACCCCAGAGCCCTCCAGTGCCACCCTGCCATGGCAGGGACACCTCCCACTGTCCCAGGCTGCTCCAGCCCCAGTGTCCAGCCTGGCCTGGGACATTCCAGGGATCCAGGGGCAGCCCCAGCTGCTCTGGCAATCCCAGCCCAGCCAGGAATTCCTCATTCCCAATCTCCCATCCATGGCTGCCCTCTGGCAGTGGGAGCCATTCCCTGTGTCCTGTCCCTCTGTCCCTTGTCCCCAGTCCCTCTGCAGCTCTCCTGGAGCCCCTTCAGGCCCTGCCAGGGGCTCTGAGCTCTCCCTGGATCCTTCTCCTCTCCAGGTGAGCCCCCCCAGCTCTCCCAGCCTGGCTCCCTGGGATCTGAGGGGTTCCAGACCCATCCCTGGAAATGTTTTTCCTTGTAATGGAAGTTTTCTCATTTCCCAGGCAGCTGAGTTTGGGCATTGTTGGGATGAGTCTGGGGGATGTCACACATCCAGCAGTTTTCCTGGAACCAGGAGTGGGATCAGAATGGAAATGGAGGGCTGAGGCTGCGTGTGGGGCTGGGAGGGAGGAGTGGAAGAGAGCCTCTGGAGAGGACCTTCCTGGTTTGCGTGGGCCTGAAAGGGGGATAGGGAGTGGTTTGCATGGAGAACTGGAAGTTGTGGAGCAAGGTGAAGGCACAGTGACAGCTGTTCCAACATCTGGCAGGAGGTGGAATTGCTGAGCGTGAGCAGCAGGAAGAGCAGGAGCTGCTGGGAGAATGTGGTGGGGTTCTGCCACCACTGCTCAGATGAGGCTGTTTGTCCCTGGAACATTTCACGTTTTCCAGAGGGGTCTGTGGGTCGTTCATGGCAGGATGCAAATCCAGATCCATCCCCATCCATCCCTGTCCCTGCTTCAGGGATGGGATTAGGAGAGGGAAGGAAGGGCTTCCCCTTCCTGCAGAGCTTCCCAGAGCCCCTCTTGTTCTGAGTTCTTGGACATCCATTGAGGATTTTCTCTGCTGCTCTTTTCCCTACAGTGGCTGAATGAAGCCAGGATTATCCAGAGACTCGTGGAGCTGATCCATTCGAGCCAGGATGAGGATGTGAGTGGCACCAGGCCTGGGGATTTGGGGAGCGGGGTCCTGCAGGGTCTGAGAGATTTCTGTTTGCCTCGTCCCAGTGACCTGTGGAGGAGCCACCAGGGATGGCCTCGGGATGTCCCTTCATCTGCTTTTGACTTATTTTGCTCCCAGTTTCTTGGTTCTGCTGCCTCAGTTCATCTCAGTCCCACAGACAGTGGGGATCTCCCTTGGGATTAGGGAGGACTGTGGTGTTCCTGGAAGATTCTTTAAAATCAGCTACTTTATGCCATTTTCAAATCTTTCTAGCTCTGAGTAGGAATTCAGTGATAAAGTCCAGAAAATGTAGTTCTCTGAGCCCAATTCCCTCAGCTCATCCCAGGCAAATTTCCCTCTATGAGGGGAAAACTGGGAACATCCCTGTGGATTTCTGTTGGAGCAGATGCTGAGGTACAGCAGCTGCAGAGAGGCTTTGCCTGATGGCCAGAACCAGAGGATGAATTCCTCAAACACCTCTGGAAATTCCTTTTAAATCCCAGGAATTAAATGGTGGAGGGTTTCTCAAGCAGGAAAGCTGAACAGTGCGAGGAAGGGTGGGATATTTGTGTTATGGATGTGCAGATTAGCAGGATTGAGGAGAGAAAAAGAATCCTCATCCCTGAGCTCCTGAACTGCTCTTGGTGGTTGTGTTTGGGCCAATCTCCTTTGAGTGCAAAGCCTGCTGATGCTGCTGCTCCAGGAGTGTCCAGCCCTGAATAACTCCAGGGGGAGCAGGAATGGGATTGATCCCAGCCAGAGCATTCCTAGCCTGGCTGGCCTTGGCCCCAGTGCTGATGCTGCTCCTGTCCCTGTTTCCAGAGGCAATCCAATGCTTCCCAGACCCTGTGTGACATCATCAGGCTGAGCAGAGACCAGAGCACTCAGCTCCAGGATGTCCCGGAGCCAGATCCACTTCTCACAGCACTGGAATCGTGAGTACTGGGGGCACTGGGCATGCTGGGGGCACTGGGGGCACTGGGAGGGGCTCCTGGATCACTCTGTGGGAGCAGACAGAGCAGGGATGTTCCTTTGGAGCTGGAGCAGCTCTGAGTGGCCTCTTCAGCAATCTGGGGTGTGGGGCTCTGTCCAGAGGCAGGAGAGGGGGTCAAGGAGCCCAGAGGTCGCAGCCTGATCCAGAGTGAGGCAAAAATCCAAGGAATTCCAGCCTGGAGAAGGAAGGGTTGTGTGGGGACCTCACAGCACCTTCAGGGTCTGAAGGGATCTCAAAGGAAGCCAGAGGGGGATTGTTCATCCAGAACTGAAGTGCCAGGACAATGGGAATGACGTGGAGCCCACAGAGGGCAGGGATAGATGGGATCTTGGGAGGGAATTCCTGACTGGGAGGGTGAGCAGGGGCTGGGGTGGAATTGCCAGAGCAGCAGGGCCTGCCCCTGGATCCCTGGAATGCCCAAGGCCAGGCTGGACACTGGGGCTGGAGCAGCCTGGGGCAGTGGGAGGTGTCCCTGCCATGGCAGGGTGGCACTGGAGGGGCTCTGGGGTCCCTGACCACCCAAACCATTCCAGGATTCCCAGATTTCCCAGATAACATTCAGTGTGTACCAGAAGTGTTGTTTTTCCCAGTTTTGTTCCATTCCTGGTGTTGTTTCTTTGCTCTTTGCAATGAACATTCAATTATTTATGTCCTGTGTTTTCTGCTTCCTACTGTTTCTTTAAACCTAAAATCTCCTGGAGATTCTCCAGGAGACTGAAACAAAAAAGGCTCTTTTAGGCCTGGTGGTGACACTTTGTCAGGAAAGGGCTGGAAGGAGCCATGGAAGGGACAGGGGGTTCAAGTTCCCCTGAGATATTTCTGTCCACCCAGAGCTCTGAATTTATGTGTCATGGGGGATCTTTTCTCCTGGCCCAGGGCTGTCAGTTCCTCCATGACTGTGAGATAATTCCTGGGACAGGACCTGGTGTGCCAGTGGGAATGGGATGTGGCTCATCCCAGCACTGGGAAGCCACTGGGACCATCCTGGGCTTGCCATGGAGCTCCACCCCTACCAGAGCTGCTACACTTCCATAAATTTTTCATTTCCCTCACTGCTCCTTCAGGAATGAGGTAGATCCAGCCTTTGTGCCATGGCCTGACAGGATC
This sequence comes from Taeniopygia guttata, assembly GCF_003957565.2. Taxonomy (NCBI): domain Eukaryota; kingdom Metazoa; phylum Chordata; class Aves; order Passeriformes; family Estrildidae; genus Taeniopygia; species Taeniopygia guttata. Next base: position 780,727 of record NC_044212.2, on the reverse strand, counting down.
CTGTGCTAGGGAAGTGTTGACTTTTCATGGAACCCTGGAAGGGGTTGGGTGGGAAGGGACCTCAGATTCCCTCCAGTGCCACCCTGCCATGTCCCAGGCTGCTCCAGGCCCCAGTGCCCAGCCTGGCCTTGGACACTGCCAGGGCTGCTCTGGGAGTTCCAGCCCAGCCTCTTCCCACCCTCCCAGCCAGGAATTCCTCATTCCCAATCTCCCATCCATGGCTGCCCTCTGGCAGTGGGAGCCATTCCCTGTGTCCTGTCCCTCTGTCCCTTGTCCCCAGTCCCTCTGCAGCTCTCCTGGAGCCCCTCCAGGCCCTGCCAGGGGCTCTGAGCTCTCCCTGGATCCTTCTCCTCTCCAGGTGAGCCCCCCCAGCTCTCCCAGCCTGGATCCCTGGGATCTGAGGGGCTCCAGCCCTGGGGCAGCTCCGGGGCCTCCTCTGGGCTATCTCCAGCACTCCAGGTGCTGCTGCTGTTGGGCCCTGGAGCTGGAGGCACTGGAGGTCTCATCCCTGACTGGAGCCTGTGGTCTCTCCTCTGGTCTGTTCTGAGCCCTCAGAATTGAGGAGATGGGATTGCAGCTCCGTCATTCCCCCTGGGAAATCCCAGGACCTTTAATGAGGGCTGTGATTCCCTGCAGTGGGAGGGGTGAAGGCCATGGAAGGCATGGCTCGCACAGACTTTTTTGGTAATTCTAGGCTTTCTTCATAGTTTTTGAGAGGGGTGTGAGACCCTGCACTTCCAGGAACCATCTCCAGAATTCCTGCTCAAAATAAAGGAGCATTTTGGGCAAAGGGCTTCTTTTGCTCTTCCCTTTCTTCTGAAGGTCACAAAGCTCAGTACCCTTCCTGGCCAATTTTCCCAGCATTACAGTGACCTTTTGGGTCTTGGATAACTTTTGTCATCCCTGAGTCAGGAATGAAGGATCAGCATGAAGGAGGTGGGATCAGGGAATGAGGCCCAAATCCAGGTTCAGGAGCTGCTGGCTGGGTGCTATAAAGGGAATTTGGTTCATTACAGAAAATTGCCTCCTTTACCTCCCCTTCTCTGCTGACAGAAGGTATTTAGATGCTCCTTATTCAAATAATGCTCCCTCATGAATTATTCACCTGGTTTCACATTTTTTTTCTCATATTTTATTTATACCCATAGAAAGGAGACTTTTTTTGAATCTTAGATAATAGTCAGGATTGGGCTGTGAACTCCAGGGGTGCTGGTTTTGGCTGGATGTGGAACTGGGGAAGGGACTTCCTGAGGTCTGGATTTTGGGGAGCTGTCCCTGAGGGATGGAGCTGGGATGTGGTGGGGAGCAGGAGCTTCAGGAGCTGGAGCAACAACTGACAGAACCAGAGGAGACAGTCTTAAACTGTGCTCAGGGAAATTCAGGTGGGATAGCAGGAAAAAGCTTTTCCAGAAAGGTGATAAAGTTCTGGGGTGGCTGCCCGGGGAGGTGGTGCAGTCACCAGCCCTGGGTGTGTTTGAAAAGCCTGGATGTGGCACTGGGTGAGGTGAGCTGCTGGGGCTGGGCTGGGCTCGATGCTCCTGGAACTCTCTCCCAACGCAGGGACTGTGTGATTGTGTGAGCTGGGGAGCAGGGCTGGCCTCAGCCTCCTGTTCCTCCCACCCATCACTCCTGGTCTGGCACAGCGCAGCGGGAAGAGTGGGATCTTCCCTTTGCCCTCTGTGGTTGCCCAGACAAAGCCTCGGGGTGCAGCAGCCCCAGCCCCGTGTGAGTGACCCCCTGTGTCCCCAGGCAGGAGTGTGTGGAGCAGCTCCTCAGGAACATGTTCGACGCGGAGCAGAGCGAGACCTGCATCGTGAACGGAACCCAGGTGCTCCTGACGCTGCTGGAAACACGGCGCTCCGGGTGAGCGGGACCGCCGGGACCACCGGGACCACCGGGATCACCGGGACCACCGGGATCACCGGGATCACCGGGATCACCGGGACCACCGGGATCACCGGGACCACCGGAACTGCTCCGGGGCTCCAGCCTGGGCTGGGGGCACACAGGGACAGGCACTGCCCAGACACAGGGAATTGCTTCAAGCTGGGAGAGGGGAGTCTTAGATGGGACACTGGGAGGGAATTCCTGCCTGGCAGGGCGGGCAGACCCTGGCACAGGTGCCCAGAGCAGCCGGGGCTGCCCCTGGATCCCTGGCGGTGCCCAGGCCAGGCTGGACACTGGGGCTGGAGCAGCCTGGGACAGTGGGAGGAACAAACATTTGTTAGGTAGCTTGCTCAGCCATTCCCTTTGGAAGTGTTTGGGAATTTGGAGCCCCAGGAAGCACTTTGGGAATGTGGTTTGCCAGCTCTGCTGGGAGGTTATTTCTGGTCAGCTCCTCCTGAGCTCGGCACAGGTTTGGTTGTGTGAGGAGCACCTGGGAAATGATACCAATACTATTGCAGTATAATAAATAATAGAAATAACTAATATAATAGAATCAATACCATGCAGGTGTGGGAATCTGTTCAGGAACTGAATATTACTATTTTTTATCCTTATTTTTGAAGAGAAAACCACTGACATGGCCAGTGTGACTGGAGGCTCTTTAACAAAATCTGCACCTCTGGATACTGGGGCAGTTCTGGGCCCCAGGAGAAGGAAGATGGAATGCGAGAAGTGTAGAAAGTAAATGGTTTTAGTAGAATTGCTGATTAAGCACCCAGATGGGCACTGGTTTAATATCATAAAGTCCCAGAATCCTAGGATGGAGTGGGTTGGGAGGGACCTTGAGGACCCTGGTCTCATTTGGTTGTTCAGAATGGGAAGAGGAAATGGTGAGTGACTCCGAGTGAATCCTGGTGTTCCCTCAGAGTGGAAGGCCTGATGGACTCGTACACTCAGGGATTCGAGAGGTCTTACACTGTCAGCAACAGCATCTTACACGGCATCCAGCCCCGGCTCAAGGACTTCCACCAGCTGCTGCTGCACCCACCCAAGGTACCGCTGGCGTTCCCAGGAGTCCCGACAGCTCCAGCAAGGACACGTGGCCAGGGAGGGGAAAGCCACATGCAGATTCTGTAACTGGAACGGGCAGGGATGGGCAGCAGGAGTCTGCACCAGGAATCTGCAGCAGGAGTCCGAGGGTTGCATTCAGGGAAATCTTTGGGACTGGGGGATTCACTGGAGATGGGAAGGGATGGAGAGGAAGGAGCTTACAGTGGATAGCTGTATTTTCTGGTTTGAAAGTCAAATCTCCCAGTGACCCCAGAACTATCCTCCTGGGAAGGTGGTTTAGGTTTGAGAATGCTGAGAACATTCCTTAAATGGGTGGGCTCTGTTAAATCCGAGAGTCCCCGAACAGGTGGGGTTGTTGGGGATTGTCCAGTGCAGCCGCCTGCGGGGCAGGGTCACCTGGAGCAGGTGACACAGGGACATGTCCAGCTGGGTTTGGGATGTCTGCGGAGTGGGGCACTCAGGCCCTCCCTGGGCAGTGGTTCCAGGGCTCTGCCCCTCCGTGGAAAGCTCTTCCCGCTGGTGAAGCGGAGTTGCCACGGTAGAATTACAGCCAAGGCCCTGTAGGAGCCTGGCGCGCTGTGGGATGTTCTCCTCCCCTGACTGCCACCCCTGCTCCCCAGAAACCGGCGATCCTGACCACGCTGGGGGTGCTGGAGGAGCCGCTGGGGAACGCGCGGCTGCACGGCTCGCGGCTGATCGCGGCGCTGCTGCACACCAACACGCCCAGCATCAACCAGGAGCTCTGCAGGCTCGGCACCATGGACTTGTTACTTGTGAGTGTTGGCACCGGGGCAGGGACGGGGCAGCTCCTTCTGGGCAGGCCTTGTGCTGGCAGGACAAGTCCTGATATTTCCCTGCTCCAGCAAGGAGCGGATCCCTGGAGGAGCTTTTGGCATTCAAATATGACTGGTTGGGGTTTTGGACTGAGCCTCACACTTCCAATTCCATGTCAGTTCAGTGGAGAAGGTGTGAAACAGCCTGTGCTGTGCGTGTGAGCTCCTGGAATGATGAGAGATGAACCTGAGGCTGGAAAAAGCCTCCCAGAACCTGTGCAGCCTTAAGAGAACTAATTCCACCCTTAGCAGTGATTTAGTTCCTGTTTTTCCTAGGCTTCACTGAGCCCCAGCAGAGTTAGGTTGTTTAATTCAGTGTGTCTGTGCTGTGAGTGCTGTCTGTGTGAGAGGATTCCTGAGTGCTCCCTGCATTTATTGGGAGTATTCACTGATTTCCCAACAGACTGAGTGCCCTGGGAATGCAGAGCCCAGCCTGCAGTGAGTGCTGGCATGTAGCAGGAAAACCGTTTGAGTGGAATTGCCTGATCAAACAACAGCTTGAGCAACAATTTAATATCCCTGAGTCCAGAATCCTGGGATGGGTTGAACTGGGAAGATCCTTAAAGATCCCTGATACCATTAGAACCAGGAAAATTCATCCCAAGTAAACTCTTCCATCTCTTATTTCTCCTCCAGGATTTATTTTTTAAATACACGTGGAATAACTTTTTGCATTTCCAAGTGGAGCTGTCCATAGCAGCCATCCTGTCCCACTCGGTGCACGAGGGGAAGCCCAGCCCGGGGGAGCCGGGCAGCAAAGAGGAGGCTCCGAGCGGGAACGCGGCCCCGGAGCCAGCGGCGCCCACGGAGCCCTCGGGGCCCCCGGCCGGAGCCACCGAGAACGTCATGGTCACCCACGTGAGAGCTGGGCTGGGGTCAGCAGGGTGCCTGGGATGGGCTGGGGTCAGCAGGGGTCTGTGGGGTGGGATGGGGTCAGCAGGGGTCTGTGGGATGGGCTGGGGTCAGCAGGGATCTCTGGGGTCAGCAGGGGTCTGTGGGATGGGCTGGGGTCAGCAGGGGTGCCTGGGATGGGCTGGGGTCAGCAGGGATCTCTGGGATGGGGCTGGGGTCAGCAGGGGTCTGTGGGATGGGCTGGGGTCAGCAGGGTGCCTGGGATGGGCTGGGGTCAGCAGGGATCTGTGGGATGGGCTGGGGTCAGCAGGGGTCTGTGGGATGGGCTGGGGTCAGCAGGGGTCTGTGGGATGGGCTGGGGTCAGCAGGGATCTGTGGGGTCAGCAGGGATCTGTGGGGTCAGCAGGGATCTCTGGGGTCAGCAGGGATCTGTGGGATGGGCTGGGGTCAGCAGGGGTCTGTGGGATGGGGCTGGGGTCAGCAGGGGTCTGTGGGATGGGCTGGGGTCAGCAGGGATCTGTGGGATGGGCTGGGGTCAGCAGGGATCTCTGGGATGGGCTGGGGTCAGCAGGGGTCTGTGGGGTGGGCTGGGGTCAGCAGGGGTCTGTGGGGTGGGATGGGGTCAGCAGGGGTCTGTGGGATGGGCTGGGGTCAGCAGGGATCTCTGGGGTCAGCAGGGGTCTGTGGGATGGGCTGGGGTCAGCAGGGGTGCCTGGGATGGGCTGGGGTCAGCAGGGATCTCTGGGATGGGGCTGGGGTCAGCAGGGGTCTGTGGGATGGGCTGGGGTCAGCAGGGATCTGTGGGATGGGGCTGGGGTCAGCAGGAATCTGTGGGATGGGGCTGGGGTCAGCAGGGATCTGTGGGATGGGGCTGGGGTCAGCAGGGGTCTCTGGGGTCACCAGGGGCTCCCTGGGGTCAGCTGTTCCAGAGCAGGCACTTGTCTCAGTGTGGATTTGTTATTATTATTAGTCATTTTTATATGTAATTTCTAGTGGGTTTTGTTATAATTTATTGCCTTTAAAAATGATTTTTATAATTTATTATCAATTTTTAATGGGCTTTATTATTATTTATTATCTATTTTTTGTGTGTTTTATTATTATTTATTATAATTTGTAGTGGGTTTTATTATTTTTTTAAATCTATTTTTAGTGAGCTTTATTATTATTTATTATCATCTGTAGTGGTTCTCACAAAGCTGTGGTTGCTGTTGTCCCTTTATTTGCAGCATCCCATTAAAACTCCCCTCATTTAATGACCCTTTGAATCCCTTGGTATTTATTAAAATTATCCTTACTTATTATTAAAATTATCCCCATTTATTGTTAAAATTCTGGTTTTCTTAGTAAAAATTACTACAAATTTTGGACAAAAAACCACCCAAGGACATTGCAGCTGTTCGTGGTGGCTGGAAAATGCCAGCAGTGCTTTAATTCCTGCTGCTGGGAGGCTCAGGAGCAGCCTGGGGATGCTCCAGGTGTTGCTGCTCTGCTGGATCCTCTGGGAAATAGCCAGGAAGGAATTGGGCTCCTGGGCAGGGGAAGGGCCGGGCTTTGAGCTGCGAGGAGGAGCGAGGGAAGGAGCAGCAGGACCCACAGGTCTCCTTTGGGAAATCCGGAACCTTCTCCCTTTTCCCCGCAGCTGTTCCAGAAGTGCTGCCTGGTGCAGAGGATATTGGACGCCTGGGAAGCCAATGACAAAATCCAGTAAGGAATTGCTGCCCCGGGGCTGCACGCTGACTCTGGAATATTCTTGGAGAATTTCCTTGTTAATGGTGTCCAGACAGACTTGGATTTTGGTTGGGATTTGGAACTAGGGTGGTCTGCATGCTGACAAGCCAAATTCCCAAACAGACAGGATTTGAAGGCACGATGGGTTTTATGGGTGTTTCAAACACCCCATCCCAAACACTCGGTCTTCTGCTTTCCTGCTTTCTCAGGGAATCCCATGGAATATTCACTTCTTGAGGGTTTTTTTTGTTTTGTTTTGTTTTGTTTGTTTTAATTGCACAATTTTATTTTTCCTGGAGTAGAAGACTGTTGGAAGTTGGGATGGCCAGGCATTTGTGGCCTGGATTTCCTATTTTAGCTTGGATTTTGTGCTGATCAGAACTAAATATTCTAAAAGAACTAAAACATTAAACTGGAAATATTCCAGAGGCTTCAGTTTCTGTGTCCAGCTCAGTGTTTGGTCCTCCCTCTCTATTTTGAGCTCCTGGTTGCTTCCAAGGGCTTTGGAGTCCCACTGGAATTGTTTAGGCCATAATTGGTGGATTGAGATCTGGATTACATTTTTTTTGTTGGTGTGGTTTGGGTTTTTGGGTTTTTGGTTCTTTTTACAACCCCTTGTCCACATAAGGAATTTTGCTGGGCATTTCCTTGCCCAGTTCTGTAGAACCATAAATATCCCTGGGTGCTGCTTGGGAGTTTCCTTGATTGTACCAGAAAGGAGCCAGAGCTCATCCCAATTTCCTGCCAGAGTTCCAGTCACCCACCACACTGGAAAGAATCTGAATGGAAGGAAAAAAATAGGGATTTAAGCAGAGGAATCTCAGCTGGGGCTTTGGGAAAGTGGAGTTTCCAGGAAGAATCTTGGCCACTCTCAGTGGGCAGATGGAGACCAGCAGGGCCTGCCCCTGGATCCCTGGAATGTCCAAGGCCAGGCTGGACACTGGGGCTGGAGCAGCCTGGGACAGTGGGAGGTGTCCCTGCCATGGCAGGGTGGCACTGGAGGGGCTCTGGGGTCCCTGACCACCCAAACTGTTCCCTAAGCTGAGCACAGCTTCCCTCTGCAGGAAGGGAAGCAGGGAGGAGCCAGAGAAGGGGCTCTGTGTTGGGATCTGGTTCTATCCCAAGGGGAATCCCATGGTTGGATGGGAATGTCTTCTGTTCTGGGGGACTCACTGCTGCAGTCCCAGCCCCACCCTGGAGCTCTGCCAGTAGCTGTGCTGTAGCTCCTTAACTCTGGAGTTTTCTTCCCTGGGAATTACAGTCAGATTTATTCCTGCATCTTTTCCATGTGTAGCTCCTTGTTTGGAGCCCCTCCCACGTTACCTGAGCGGGAGGAGGGATCAGGAGGGAGCAGGACAAAATGTGTGGGGGACGAGCTCGTCCCATCCTGCCAGAGCAGGGCTGATCCCTGCTGCAGTTCTGCAGGGAACTCAGGATATGTGGGGCTGGAGTTCTGTAGCCATTGGGGCAGGAATACCAGGGCCACTGGGGCAGGAATGCTGTGGGCATTGGGGCAGGAGTTCTGTGGGCATTGGGGCAGGAATACTGTGGGTATTGGGGCTGGAATACTGTGGGCATTGGGGCAGGAATACCAGGGCCACTGGGGCTGGAATACTGTGGGCATTGGGGCAGGAGTTCTGTGGGCATTGGGGCAGGAATACTGTGGCCATTGGGGCAGGAATGCTGTGGGCATTGGGGCAGGAATACCAGGGCCACTGGGGCTGGAATTCTGTGGGCATTGGGGCTGGAATGTCAGGGCCCCTGGGGCTGGAATACTGTGGGCATTGGGGCTGGAATTCTGTGGGCATTGGGGCAGGAATACTGTGACCATTGGGGCAGGAATACTGTGGGCATTGGGGTGGGAATACTGTGGCCATTGGGGCAGGAATACTATGGCCATTGGGGCAGGAATTTTGTGGCCATTGAGGCAGGAGCTCTGGGGCCATTCCCAGGGCTCTGTCCTGGCTCCGTGTGTATCCTGGCTCCATGGGCATCCCATCCCAGCTCCATAGGTATCCCGGCTCTGTAGGTGTCCCATCTCCATTGGTGTCCCAGCTCCATGGGCATCCCATCCCAGCTCCATAGGTATCCCGGCTCTGTCGGTGTCCCAGCTCCGTGGGTGTCCCAGCTCCATGGGTATCCCACCCCAGCTCCGTGGGATGCTGGTTCCATGGGTATCCCGGCTCTGTGGTTATCCCGGCTCCGAGGGTAGCGGCTGCTCTCTGTTCCAGGGCAGAGGGCGGCAGGAGGAGAGGGAACATGGGGCACCTGACCCGCATTGCCAACGCCGTGGTGCACAACATGGAGAAGGGACCCATGCAGGCCCAGATCAGTGACTTCATCAAAGGTACCGCCTTTTCCTCCTCTCCTCCTCTTCCTCCTCCTCCTTCAGCTCCCCTCACTGCTCTCCAGGGAAAGATAACCCTTGGGAGCTCCTGGAAGGACTCACCTCAGGTATTTGCTCAAGAGCCTTTCCTGCTGGAAAGGATTCCCAGGGAAATCCCACAATATCCCATCATTTAAAGTATGGTGAGACCCCATTTGGCTGCTCTTGGTTTTCACACAGTGAGGTTAAGATCGGACAGTGGGAGGTGTCCCTGCCACGGCAGGGGTGGCACTGGATGGCTTGGAGGTCCCTTCCCACCCAACCCATTCCTTGATTCCATGGCTCTCCAAGGAAAGAGACACGAGGTGTCCCCAGAGGCCCCAGATGTGCTCATCAGAGATATTTCCATTGCCAGGCTGTGTCCATCCTGCCTTCACTGGACACACTTGGAAAACTGGTTTTGTCCCATGGGTTTGGGTGGGAGGAAGGAAGATTTTCCATTTTCCACATTTTCCATCCCCACTGCTCAGCCCCTGCCAGGCTGGGAGGGGGCACAGCTGGGCAATGACAATCTGGGACACAATCTTCTGCTCTTTTCTCCTTTTATTATTTCTCCATTTCCTTTCCTCAACCCTCAAGTTCTGCTCACTTTTGGGCTCCCATTTGTGCTGGGCTGGGAGGGATGGGAGGGAAGGGCCCCCCCAGTCCCCAGGAGAAAAGGGAAGACCCAAGCACAGCTGGAGCTGTGCTGGGGGTTGTTCCCAGCAAGGTGAGAGAAGCTGTGAGTCCTTAGCCCAGGTGAGTCCCCAGGGAATTCAGCTGGCTCAGAACTCCCATGGTTTTCTCCCCCTCATTCCAGAGCTGCCTGAGGACTGCAGGGGCAGGTGGGAGAGTTTCGTGGAGGAGACGCTGACGGAGACGAACCGGAGAAACACGGTGGATTTGGTGAGTTGGTCACTCCAGTGCCTGCTGGGCTTCCCATAACAGAAGAAAGGGGTTTTCCTGGTTTATTTTGCTGAATAACACTTCAAAGCAGAGCAGAAAGCATTTCCATAAGCATATTCCATAACAGTCCTTCAGCAGAGCTGATCCGTGGTGCTGAGCTGGTCCCTGGGACTGCTCGGGGCAGCTCCTGCCTGGGCAGGAGTTTGGGCTTTGGTGGAGCTGAAACATTGGAGCTTTTCCAGCTTTCCCTGGTTCCCTGACTGGTCTGTGCTTCCCCAGGTGAGCACCCACCACCTGCACTCCTCCAGCGAGGATGAGGACATTGAGAGTGCTTTTCCCAACGAGCTCACTCTCCAACAGGTGAGTTGGGAACATCCTCACTATTCCCAGGAAACTCGCTGCTCCGGTTGGCTTTGGTCCATCCTGCTGTGGAGCAGCTTCCTGAACTCTGCCCCCAGTCCATGTTCAGCTCCTTTGGGCTTTCCCAGAGCAGTTCCATGGCCTGGGATCCCCCTGGGAGCAGTGCAGGAGGCATCAGGCATGGGGGGAATCCCAGAGCTCTGTGTCACCCTGCTCTGGGAAGGGGTGGGAATGAGGATTTCACACACTTCTGTGTGAAAATTTTCATGCTTTCCTGGAGGAGCTGTTTCCATGCAGCTCCACTGACTGTTTCTGGAATGTCTCTGGGCACCCTGCTGATGGATTTTTTGGCATCCCTTCCCAGGCCTTCTCCGAGTACCAGATCCAGCAGATGACAGCCAATTTCGTGGATCAGTTTGGCTTCAACGACGAGGAGTTTGCAGACCAGGATGACAACATCAAGTGAGTCTGGGGGTGTTTGGTGACGGCACCGAGCGAGTCTGGGGGTGATCGGCATTTCAGCCTCTTGGCATCACATCCTCCCTCTGCTTCAGGTTTAGAAATGAGCCTTGTTACCCCTCCTCAGGTTGTAAACAGCTCCTTGTTTTCCAGGAGCCCAGCCCGATCTCCAGAGCCAGGTGGAGAAGCAAGGAAAAGTATTCCTTCATTTCAAAGAGAGAAATAAAGCAGGCAGTGGTTGTCCAGCCCTGGTCTGGAATGAGTTTAAAGGCAAAGCACAAGAGCAAACTCTGGGCAGTTAAACAGATCTTTTCAAAGGAATTAAATCCTTATTGGAAGGAGAAGTGAAGGGACGGTGCTCTGATGGAATCCATGGAAAATGCAGCCATTTTTCCCCTCCTGAGGGAGGGAGCAGGGATGATCAGGAGAGTGGCAGTTCAGGAAGACAGGAAAGGGGATTCAGTGCGACACAACTTGCTGAATCCAGAGCTCCAAATTTGCTGCTTTTACAGAATTCCTTTAATCCCATTAAAGCTGCAGCTCATCCTCTCTCCTTAGAAATGTACCTGGCACTGGGATTATCCCAGTGGCCATGACAGTCCTGAAACTGGGACCAGTTATAGACAGAGCAGTGCTCCAGGGGATCCCAGTGCTCCTGGGTTTGTCTCCATCCCAGGAATTCCTTGGGATCCAAGGCAGCACCTCTGCCCTTCCCATCCAGGGTTTTTCCTGAGCTTTAGACATGTCAGAAACTTCATAGGGCCGAAAAGTTTCAGAATAGAATCAGAATTGAATTGAACAGAAATTATTCCATTCTACACATAATTTTAAAAAATAAAATAAATAAAATAGACTTTTCACTACTGGCAAATATAGCCCCATGTGAGTGAGGGGCAGGGAGGAGTGAAATCCCTGAGGAGCTGGTGTCTCATGCCCGGTGTAAAATGAACATGAAGCTGGAAAAAGTCTGTGCTTGGGATGCTCTGGCTGTTTGTGATTGGAAGAGGAGAATGTACTGCCAAACCTGGAATATTCTGGGAGTGGTGCTCCCTGCCGGCTGTTTCCAGCTGTTGTACGCTGCGCTGGAAGTGAAGTGGAATATTTAAGGAGTATTAGTCATGTGTCAGTGTCTGTGGGATTGCAGGAGTACTGAACTGGAGACTCTTTCAAAGAAAATAACACTGGAAGAGCTGCAGATTCAGGGAGAGTGAACACTTCCTGATCCAGACTCTGGGAATTGGGAATTTCTGGGCCTGCAGCACCCTCTGCTGTTCCCACGGGGGGCTCCCCTGGCTTGGACTGGGAATTGGGTCATCCTGGGATATTCACATCCTGTGATATTCACAGAATAGCCACACCTCGGGCTTTGAGCCACGCCTGCATTGAGATTCACAGAATCCCAAAATCCCTGAGGCTGGAAAAGCCCTCCCAACCCATCCAGTCCAAGCTGTGCCCAATCCCTACCTTGTCCCCAGCCCAGAGCCCTGAGTGCCACCTCCAGGAATTCCTGGGACACATCCAGGGATGGGGAGTCCAGAGCCCCCCTGGGCAGCCCCAGCCAAGGCCTGACCCCCTTTCCATGGGGAAATTCCTGCTGCTGTCCCCCCTGAGGCTGCCCTGGCCCAGCCTGAGGCCGTTCCCTCTGCTCCTGTCCCTGTTCCCTGGAGCACAGCCCGACCCCCCTGTCTGTCCCCCAGGAAGCTGCTCCAGTGCCTGCCCTGCCGTGGGCAGGGAATGTCCTAGGCTGGGATAACCCTTCCCTCAGTGAGGGGACACCGTGGCCAGGGGCAGGAGTGGCTGTGCAGGGATCCCAGCCCAGGAGTGGCTCTGGTTCTGCTGCTGTCCCTCTGGGCAGCGCGGGCTCCTCGGTGCCACCCCTGAGGCTCTTCTCCCTCCTCCTGCAGCGCTCCCTTTGACCGCATCGCTGAGATCAACTTCAACATCGATGCTGACGACGACAGCGTGAGTGGGGATGGGGCTGGGGCTGCAATAGAGGTGCTTCTGGAAAGGTGCTGCTTGCATTCTGAGAGAACAGAGGTTTGGGGGGCTTTTAGCAGTGCAGGGGGGCCTGAGAGAGCCAGGCACTGCTCGGCCCCTCAGGGGCTTCTCCCAGGAAATGTTCCCTCTGAGACAGCGCCCCGGCACAGAGGGAATCTTCCTCCCTCCCTGCAGTGCCAGTTCCTAGAACCAGGGAATCCTGGAATGGTTTGGGTGGGAATGGACCCCAGAGCCCCTCCAGTGCCACCCTGCCATGGCAGAGACACCTCCCACTGTCCCAGGCTGCTCCAGCCCCAGTGTCCAGCCTGGCCTTGGACATTCCAGGGATCCAGGGGCAGCCCCAGCTGCTCTGGCAATCCCAGCCCAGCCAGGAATTCCTCATTCCCAATCTCCCATCCATGGCTGCCCTCTGGCAGTGGGAGCCATTCCCTGTGTCCTGTCCCTCTGTCCCTTGTCCCCAGTCCCTCTGCAGCTCTCCTGGAGCCCCTCCAGGCCCTGCCAGGGGCTCTGAGCTCTCCCTGGATCCTTCTCCACTCCAGGTGAGCCCCCCCAGCTCTCACAGCCTTAGATCATCTTTCTAGACACAGATTAGGGAAGCATAGGCAGAGATGGATTTCTCTTGGATCTAAACATTGCCAGGCTGTTCCTGGCCTTTCCTGGTCCCCAAGCAAAGCAGCAGCTGGACTGTGGTGACCCCAGGTGATCCCAGCTCCGGAGCTAAACCAGATTTGGTCAGCCCTGAGACTTGGGCTTAGAGCAGTGTCTCCAGAGACCCTCTGGAATGTGATTTCCCTTTGTCCTGCAGCCCAACGCCTCCCTGTTCGAGGCCTGCTGCAACGAGCGCATCCAGCAGTTCGACGACAACGAGGAGGAGGAGGATATCTGGGAGGAGAAGGACATCTCCTACGCAACCCAGGTCAAGTCCAGGACACGGTAAGGGGAAAGCAGAACCCTGATTTTTTCCCTGCTGCAGGGAATCTGCACATTTCAGTCCAGGCCAGGAGGAATTCCTTGGGTTTTGTGTCATTTTGGGGCTGTGAGGTTTTATCTGACACAACCCTGAACACTTTCCCTGCCACTTGTGCTGGGGTTTCTCCTCAACTGGAGACGGGAATTCATTAACAATGGGAGCACCTAATTAATGAGTCTTCCATCAAACACATTAAAACCTCCCACCCTTAGTGTGAAACACTTGGAATTTGCTCCTTCCCTCGTCCTTGGAGAGAAGGAGGAGGAGGAGGTGAGACTGAGGGGAGTGGGCAGAACATTTTTTCTCAGAACATTCAAATCAGGAAAGTGAGAACAAGAGGCCTCCCAGGGGCATCTCGACTTTGAAGTAATTTTTCATCCCTTTGACAGAGCCACTCATTAAAATAAAGTTATTTCCATAATTCCCAATCTGAAATATGATCAAAGGAAACAGGGAAAACTTTCAAGACCTCCCCATATCCTCGCCAAGCATCTACAGCCTCAGGTCCTGCCTGGGCACAGGGTGGGCTCCACGCCAGTGTCCGTCACCTCGCTGGGCACTGGTTTATGTGGTGTCCCAGCCCTGGCTCTGTCCTGCACCTCCAGGGAACGCTGCCACCAAAGCCCGTGGGAATCTGGGGGAATCTCTGAGCACCCACGACTGCCCTGAGCAGCTGGGGGAAATACTGTGGGGGAAACAACCCTGGAAAGGGCTCTGGGCTGTTTCCCCAGGGACAGGGAGGAGGAGCTGAGGGGTCTGGACGTGGCTCATTGCCAGTTCCTGTTCAGGTTTGGAGCCTCGCAGACGTCAGAGAGCTCCAAGAGTGACCTGGAGAACGGGGACCACGACGGCAGCGTGGACTCGGAGGAGGAGGAGGAGCGGCCGCCCCCCTCTCCGCACAAGGGCAGCACCCCGGAGCAGAAGGACTCGGACTCCTGCCAAGGTACCGGGACTGGGAGCGCGTCCCTGGGCCTGCAGGGATCACAGCAGCACTCACACACTGCCAGCTCCCCTGGACAGTGCCCCGTTCCTCCTGGCCAGGGGGAACGGGAAAGTCAGGGCTCACTCTGTGCCTCTGGAGTCTCTGGGAGCTGCAGCCCCACAGGGAGAATCCCAGGGAAAGGGTGCCTGCCATGGCAGGGCTTGGAATGAAAAGAGCTTTAAGGTCCCCTTGCACCCAAGCCATTCCATGGTTCTGCATTCCCTGAGTCCCAGCTCCTTCAGTGCAAATCCCAGTCAAGGCAGCAGTGTGGGGACGTGACCCGAACTCCTCCCATGCCAGGACAGGAGTTGTGTGCCCACCTTTGCCAGGTGTCTCCACACCCCCATCCCTGCCCGTTCTGCTTTTCCAGCTGTGCTTTGCTGGCTGCAAGCCCATCCCTACAGTGACTGGAGAAGTGCAAAGGGACAGGCTTTTCCTGGAATGCAGGAATGGTTTGGGTGGTCAGGGACCCCAGAGCCCCTCCAGTGCCACCCTGCCATGGCAGGGACACCTCCCACTGTCCCAGGCTGCTCCAGCCCCAGTGTCCAGCCTGGCCTTGGACATTCCAGGGATCCAGGGGCAGCCCCAGCTGCTCTGGCAATTCCAGCCCAGTTCCTGCTCACCCTCCCAGCCAGGAATTCTTCCCAAGATCCCATTAAACCTGGAGCTGGAAGCCATTCCCTGTGTCCTGTCCCTACAGGCCCTTTTTCCATCTTGTCTGCTCCCTTCAGGGATTTTCACAACTCTGTGTAAATGACACCATGGGAATGCTGGACACACACATGGTGCTGTCAGCAGAACAGCTCCAAGGGACAAAACATTTTCCCAACCATCCATTTTCCCAAGAACTTTTTGAGTTCTAAACCATTTTTTTCGCCTTTGTGTTGTCACTGTGAGCACCAAGCAGGGTTATCCCAGGATCCTGCTCTCTGCACCCCTTTGGAAGTGTCAGGTCATTCCAGTCCATTGGGAAGAACCAGTATGAATCTCCCAGTCCCAGTGGGCTGTGTGTGCGGGCCCAGTCACCCTCTGGAGACTCAGCTGGAATTTGGGATCAGTTTTGGGGATGCAGCCTTGAGGGGAGCAGCTCTCCCGCCTGGTTCTGTTCCTGCAGAGCTCTGCAGTCCTCCCTCTTCCCTGGGAAAAGCTAAGGAAAAATGCTATTCCAAAAGTGGGAATGTAGGACTGCAAGTAGTAAGTGGGACTAGAAGTGGAAGGAGGTTCTGGAGGAGGAATTGTCCAGGACTGTAAAAAAAGCAATGGGTGATTTTTAGGATCTTAAATATTGGAATGCATTGATCAGTTCTTTACCTAAAACCCAACCACTGGAGATGGAGAGAGCTTTTGGCAGGGAACTGAGGGACTTGGAGCTGGGAATCACTGACTTGGGGGATGAAGCTACCCACGGTGTCGTTTGTCTCCATGGAATGCCTCTCCTGGGGATAAACATCCACAGAGGGATTTCCATGGGACACAGGCGGCTGTGGAAGGGGGGCCCTGGGATGGCCCTGGGATGGGTTGGTCTGTCCCTGGGATCCCTGGGATGTCCCTGGGCTGGGTTACTGTGTCTGTGGGATCCCTGGGGTGTCCCTGGGATGTCCCTGGGTGGGGTTACTGTGTCTGTGGGATCCCTGGGATGTCCCTGGACTGGGTTGCTGTGTCCCTGGGATGTCCCTGGGATCTCAGGTGTGTCCCTGGCCGGGGTTGCTGTGTCCCTGGGATGTCCCTGGGATGTCCCTGGGATCTCAGGTGTGTCCCTGGCCGGGGTTGCTGTGTCCCTGGGATGTCCCTGGGCGGGGTTGCTGTGTCTGTGGGATCCCTGGGCAGGGTTGCTGTGTCCCTGGGATGTCCCTGGGATGTCCCTGGGCGGGGTTGCTGTGTCCCTGGGATGTCCCTGGGATGTCCCTGGGATGTCCCTGGGATGTCCCTGGGCGGGGTTGCTGTGTCCCTGGGATGTCCCTGGGATCCCTGGGATGTCCCTGGGCGGGGTTGCTGTGTCCCTGGGATGTCCCTGAGATCCCTGGGATGTCCCTGGGCAGGGTTGCTGTGTCCCTGGGATGTCCCTGGGATCTCAGGTGTGTCCCTGGGCAGGGTTGCTGTGTCCCTGGGATCCCTGGGATGTCCCTGGGCGGGGTTGCTGTGTCTGTGGGATCCCTGGGCGGGGTTGCTGTGTCCCTGGGATGTCCCTGGGATCTCAGGTGTGTCCCTGGGCGGGGTTGCTGTGTCCCTGGGATATCCCTGGGATCTCAGGTGTGTCCCTGGGCGGGGTTGCTGTGTCTGTGGGATCCCTGGGCGGGGTTGCTGTGTCCCTGGGATCCCTGGGGTGTCCCTGGGCGGGGTTGCTGTGTCCCTGGGATGCCCCAGGGGTGCTCCTGCCGCTGAGGCTGGGCTGGAACCAGGCTGTGGTGTCCCTAGGGGCTGGCTGGACGGCCGTGTTCGAGCCCGCGGGCCCCACGCCGCCCGTGGCCATGGACGTGGGCTCCAGCGTGTGGGACTCGGCCGCCCCGCCGAGCAGCGCCCCGGAGGAGAAGGGCTGGGCCAAGTTCACAGACTTCCAGCCTTTCTGCTGGTAAGAGCCACGGAATTCCAGCCCCTTGGGAACGGGGGAGTATTTGGGATGCATGTTGATGGGATGTCTGGCTGTAATCCTTTCTTCTTCCCCTTCCCATCATTTCCCTTTTACTGTTTAATGCTGTCTGATGATCCTGGACCAGGGCTCCTTTGTGCTTCCTGCTGCTTCCCAGTGCTCCTGACTGGGGAGGGACACAGCCCCTCTTTCTGTGTCCTCGGTGGGGTACAAAACCAGCAGATAAGGTGTAGAGAAATTCAGAACAGTGATGGGGAGGAAGAGCAGGGCCGGTGACTGCTCCTGGGGTTTTGGGAGGCTCTGGGATGGTCCTGGCTCCTTGCTCAGGGCTCTTCCCTCCCCAGCTCCGAGTCCAGCCCTCGCTGCAGCTCCCCCGTGGACACCGAGAGCGGCGGCACCGACAGGACCCCGGCGCAGGGCCAGGACAAGAACTGTGAGTGACACAGGGCCGCACGGGGGGCTCGCAGCTCCTGGGAGCTCTGCATGGAGCACCTGGGGCAGGAGAAACGTCCCTGCAGGGCCCCTGCCCTGAGCGTTCCCTGTGGGATCAGTGAGCGAAGCAAAGGCAAAAATCCCGAGGGTTTGCTGGGACAAAGTCAGCAGGGAAGGGATGGGTCTGCAATAAGTTGGAGCTGATATCACAGGGACACTTCATTTATCCCTGTAAGTGTCCCAGACCAGGCTGGACGGGGCTGGGAGCACTCTGGGGCGTGGAAGTTTTCCCCATCCACGGTGGCATGGGGTGGGCTTTGAGATCCTTCCCACCCAACCCACCCCATGATTCCCAGACCCTCTGCAGTGGCTGCAGGCCCCGTTCGACCCCTCGGGCCGTTCCAGGGAGCTTTCCCGAGGTTCCAGTGTGGGCTGTTCCTCCCCCAGCCAGCGCTGCTGCCTCTCCCTGCGTGTGGAACGCGTGCGGGACACGGAAGGCACCGCTGGTGGCCTTGGACAGCAGCTCCTCGGGCAGCTCCGAGAGCGACGACGACGACGACGACAAGGCCAAGGCTGGCACGGAATCCACGGCCACGGCACAGGAGCCCAGCAAGGACAGGGCAGCTCCCACCAGGTGGGAAGGGATCTCCGTGGGCTGGGATGGCCCCTGGGATGGCCCCGCGTGGCTCCAGTGTCCCCTCTGTGGGCTCCGTGTCCCCGTGTCCCCTGGGAACAGGTCCTGCCCCTGGCATGGCATGGGGGGGCTGAGGGACATTACAGCACAGGGTATTCCCTGATATTTAGCACAGGGTTATTCCAAGGAAGGGTTGGGGCACCTTTGGGCCACTCCAGTGTCACAGGAACATCTCTGTCCCTGTCCTTTGGGCACTCCAGTGTCACAGGAGCATCTCTGTCCCTGTCCTTTGGGCACTCCAGTGTCACAGGAACATCTCTGTCCCTGTCCTTTGGGCACTCCAGTGTCACAGGAGCATCTCTGTCCATGATCTGGGATCCAGCCCAGGGCAGGATCTGGGTGGGATCACTTGGAAAAGCAGAATAAGGGCTCCCATGGGATCCTCCTGCAGCCATGGTGGGGAGGTTTAACCAACACCCAGGTTCTCGTTTTCCCCTCGGTGTCAAAGGCAATCAATGATAAAAGCACCAGGAAAGGCTGGAGCAGATCAGGGATTGGGCAGTTTGTAGGAGTTGGATCCTCAATCCAGCCTGCTCCAAGCATGGGGGATGAGCTGCTGCCCAGCCCAGTCAGAACCTGCTGCATCCACAGAGATTTTACCCAGTTCTGAGATTCTGAGGTTTTTCCTCATACTCTTCCATGGATTTCCTTGTGTTTTTTACCGGAGTCCCTGGGTTTGTGCACCTGACTCAGGATCAGGCGTTTCCCTTCAGCAATGGTTGCTGACAGTTTGGGGTCATCCCTGGGTGTGCTCAGCCAGCAGCAGCTCCTGGGGGCCCGGGGAGCTGGGAAACCACTGGGATTGCAGAATTCCCTGGAATTAGGGCAGGAGTTACCACAGGGTCTGTTAGGTTGGAAGCAGCTCAATCTGAGAAATGCATTAATTCTCATAATTGCATTAATTCTGATACATACAGTTAATTTTGATAAATGCATTAATTTTGATAAACACATTAATTTTGATAAATACATAAATTTTTAAAAACACAGTTAATTTTGATCCATTTCAGTTGGATAAATGCATTAGTTCTGATAAATGCACGCTGTGTGCCTGGGAATGGCCTGGCTGTGGCTTGGTGGGAAGCAGAGGGTGAGGGAAGGCGCAGCAGTTCCAGCTGTGCTGCAAGCAGCCTCTCCTTCTCTTGGATTGTGTGGAGTTGGATCCACTGGATCTGATCCAGGCTGTGCTCCAGGCACTTTTCCTCCCCTGGACCATGGTGTGGCACAGCAGGACCTTGCCTGGGGCTGGTTCCCAGTGGGATCAGGAAATGTCCTGGGCTGGACTCACAGGGTCATTGGTCCAACTGCCCAGGACAGCCCAACAATCCCAGTGTTGTCCAGACATTCCTGGGGCTCTGGGGCCGTGCCCATTCCCTGGGGAGCTGTTCCAGTGCCCAGCACCCTTTGGAGAAAGAATCTTTCCTGATATCCCACCTAACCCCAGCCCAGCTCCAGCTGTTCCTGTTCTTGTGTCCATCCTCTTTGAGATGTTCTCACCTCTTCCCTGCTTTCCTGGCAGGACAGCAGTGTTTGTTCTGGGTTGGCACATTGGGAATGTTTTCCTCTCCAGACAAGTGTCTGTACCACACTCCATAGGGATAAAGCTTCCTGAACCTGCCTGCCTTTGCCTGCCTGCCCTTCTCCAGAGCTGATTCCATTGTGGCAAAGAGAGGAAACCCTGGAGCACCCACAGCGTCCCCTGACAGGTGTCTGTGGCTCTCCACAGCTGTGTCCATGGCCAGGGATCCCAGGGGAAGCAGTGGGAGCACAGGGGTAGTGCCACAGCTGGGCCTGGGGCTGCTCCAGGCCTGGGCTCCCAGTGGGAATCACCACCCAGAGCCTTCCCAGTGCCCTCAGCTCTCCCAAACCACTCTGCCTGCAGTGAGAATATCCATTCCTTACCACACTCCTTAATGATTCCAGGGAAATCAGGAACATTTTTGTGGGTTGTGACTCTCTCCAAGCACTTCCCCAAAACCCCGTTCCTGTTGCTGTAGGAACAGGTTTTCCATCTCCTTGTGCCCCTGGAATACTGGAATCCACACAGAGATCTCCAGTTCTCCTTGGAGCTGCTCAGAGACTCTGGGTTTTCCTTCCACTTGTCCCTGACATCACATGGAGGTCTTGTATCCTTGGAGCTGCCCAAGGCCTCTGTGGATTCCATGGAGAACCAGATGTTGCAGCCCAGCAAATCCTTCAGCAGTTCCACCCTCTGTGAGCCCCATCCCAGCTGCCCAGGGGGATCCTTAGGGAGATGCAGCTCAGGAATTGCTCTCAGCTTCCCAGTTTGGATCCCACTGCCCAGGGAGGTTTGGGATCCCATCCCTCCAGGGGTGTCCAGGGGACTCCTTGTTTGGGTTGTGTCACCCCTGGGTCTGGCCCTGTGCGTCCAGCTGGGATTTTCCAGGAGCCTGGGGAAGGCAGAGAACGCTCAGGTAACTCTGGGATCCTCCTGCCCTGGAAACTTCAGGGATTTGGCTTCAGAAGTTTCTCTGAGCCATGGAAATGTCGAGCTCCAGTTTTTTGTGTGGGAAGTGGTTTTCCAGCGATGCTCCTGGGAACACAGCTCCATCCCTGTGTCTTTCCAAGGTGTATTTTGGTACCTCTGAGGAGCTTGTGAGCCCTGGAGGAAAGGGAATGTTTAAATCTCATTGTTCCTCATTTTTATGGTTTTTTTTTTTTTTTTCAAGAGAAGTGCTCCAGAAATAGAACCTCAGTCTCCAATCTCCATCACATGTCCCAATTATCCAGCTGGGATTATTTTATTCCATAAACTCCCCCGGAGCTGGTGACAGGATTCCAGCTCAGCCATCTCCAGCTTTCCTCCCTTTTGGTGGAGGTTTGCTCTGGGAGACAGGGAGAAAGAATTGTTCTGGATGGAAACTGGGAAGAAAATAGTTCCTGGGGTAGCTCATCCTCTGCCTTGGAAGCCAAAAAATGGGATGTGCACAGAAATCCCTTCTCCAGCTGGAAATATGTGTGGGTTTATTCCAAACAAGAGATTGGGAGGATTTGTTCCTGCAGTTCTCTTTTTCCAGTATTTGAGCTTTGGTTGTTGGTGCCTCACTGGGGGCGTGGTACCTCTGTGGTCCCTGGAGCACCTTCAGCACGTTTGGATTCTGGACATCCAATCCCTGGAGTTTTTCCTCCATGGGATTGTAGGATCTGCCCCTAAATGCAGGATTTTCTGGGTGCCCCAGAAGCCTGGGGAGCCCCTTGGGCAGAGCCTGTGGAGCAGAGCAGTCTCTGTGTCTGTGCCTGAGCGGAGCAGGCTGTGCCATCCCACCCCTGGCAATGGGAATGGTGCTTTGGGAGCTCTCAGACTGCATTTGCAGCAGCAGTTGGGAATGCCTCCCTCAGGAGCTGTTCTGCTGTGTCCTCTTGGGTTTGGGACCCACAGCAGGATGTGCCCGCTGATTTCAGTCCCAGCTCATTGCCAGTTCTCCTTCCCCGTGAGGTCTTTAGACCTTTGTGAGGAGAGCAGGAGAAATTTTGTTTTCCCCGTTGGAATTGGAGCCCCGTTCCAGTGTGAGTCTGCTTTTCCCATGGGCTGAGTTCCGTTATCCTGTCCCATAGTGACTCCAAGGGAAAGGCTCTGGAGACGCTTCCCGTGGCCGACTCCGGGACGGCCGCGGCCCCCCGAGCCCGGAGCAGCGCGGCCACGCACACGGACGGGCACCAGAGAGCCGCCACTGCTGTCACAACTGCCACAGAAACGGCCACGAGAGACAGGTGAGGGCACAGTCCTGGCATGGCTGGGTGGGCAGGGACCCCAGAGCCCCTCCAGTGCCACCCTGCCATGGCAGGGACACCTCCCACTGCCCCAGGCTGCTCCAGCCCCAGTGTCCAGCCTGGCCTTGGGCATTCCAGGGATCCAGGGGCAGCCCCAGCTGCTCTGGACAATTCCTCATTCCCAATCTCCCATCCATCCCTGCCCTCTGGCAGTGGGAGCCATTCCCTGTGTCCTGTCCCTCTGTCCCTTGTCCCCAGTCCCTCTGCAGCTCTCCTGGAGCCCCTTCAGGCCCTGCCAGGGGCTCTGAGCTCTCCCTGGCTGAGCATTCCTAACTCTCAGCCTGCCCTCATAGCAGGGATGCTCCATCCCTCTGAGCACCCTGAATGGGGCTGGAAGTACACAGCTGTTAGGTCTGCTCCCACCCAGGCCATTCCCTGATTCCACGCTGATTTTCCCTGTGATATTCCATGCGGCACCGGGGGAGTTTCTCCACAGGGAGCTGAGAACTCTTCACTGGGCAGACAAAACACAGCCAGAGGGAGGGGCTCAGGTCCCAGCAGAAGGGATGAGGGAAGCTTTGGGAGGTTTCCCGGCGTGTCCCACGTCCCTAAGGCTGCTCCCTGGTGTCCCTGCAGGAGTGTCGAGGCCTTGCCCTGCGCCGAAGCCACGTTGAACGGCCCCGCTTGATGCCGCCGCCGCCCTGGGACATGTGTGAGCCAGGCCAGGCTGCTCCCTGGTGATGCAATTTGTCAATTCTTTTCTTTTTTTTTTTTTTTTTTCATTTTAATTTTATTTTTTAATAAATGCTGCATTGATGAGAGCGAGCTGGCGTTCAGGACCAGACACGCAGATCCAACAGCACCGATCCGTTCGGAAAGACACTCGGCATTGTCGAAATGTAGCATTGAGTTCAGTCCTCACGGGAATGACGGGCTCTTCCCAAGCCTTCTGCCTGATTTGAGTTGTCCCCTTCCCCGTGCCCCTGATTTTTGTTTTGGATTTGGGGTTCAGTGCTGTTTTCCCAGTGTTATTGCACACAGTATTCAGCTTCTCTTGGGAAGGTAGCAGGTCCAGCGGCGGCCGGGGCCAGCGCACAAATCCCGCAGCCGTGTGACCAAAGTTCCTGATGGAGCTGTCCTCGGGCAGCCTTTGCACCGCTTTGTAGAGCAATAAAGCCTTACCAGAAACATTTCACAGGAGAGGAGGAATGCCAACACTTCCGTGGGGGAGCAGGGAGGGCTCGCACTGGGCTGGCAGGGCCGGGGCTGTCCCGGAGTGACGCTGAGGCCCAACTGCGTTCCAGCACAGCTCCGGCTCTCCGTGGGCACGTGGTGGATCAGGGCAGGCTCTGGGCTGGGTCAGAGTGGCCTCTCCTGCTGATGTCCGTGTTGGCCGCAGGGGACCCTGCCCAGGAGGAGGTGACCAGGGGTTCACTGGCTCTTTGGAGACTGAATTGATGTATTTGCAAATGATGATGGAAATCCTTTTTCTGTTTGTTTTGTTCTGTTTTTAAAGTTTTTAATGGATGCAGGAACAGCAACACTTTTGCACTTTGTACCTGGTGATGACAGCGTTGGGGGAGGGCATGGGAGAGCCCTGGGGGACGTTGGGGTCCCTCAGGAGGATGGGAGAGCAGGGCAGGTGAGGGGAGCACCTGGAGCTGGGATGTGGGATGTGGGGCGTGCCCAGGCTGCGGACCCGCTCCCGGGAATGCCGTGCTGGTGCCGGGCTCTGAGCTCACTGCCAGCCCAGCCTGGGGGGCACATGAGGGGCACGGGGGGAGTTGGGCCACCCGGGCGGCTGAGCTGGAACCCCCTGGCATGTTTAATCCTGAAAAATCCTCCCTCTGGAGTAAAGGCTGGAGCTTGGCGCACAGGGAGCCAGGCTCCTGCTTTGGGATGCATCCCTGAGGGTGGGGAGGACCTCACATTCCCAACAGGGCAGCCTGGCTGCCTGGAAATCCCTTCCTGGTGTCCGCTGGTGGGATGTCCTTAGGTGGGCTGGGAGGGCAGTGAGGGGAACGAGGCGTTCCCACGGTGGAGCTGCTCTGTCGGGCTCCATTCCTGCAGCCCAGCTCAGCCCGGTGTGCCCAGCTGGGAAAAGGGATGGATCCCAGGAGCTGGGCGCTGGACCCGGCTGGGATCCTGGAGGCTACGGGGGCTGTGGGCCACTCGTGTGCTGCTGGCAGGGCTGGGCTGCCCCCAGCCCCACGTCCCTGGGAGTCAGGTGGTGCAGGGCTCTCGTTCTGGAAGTTTTCACTCGCTGCGTGTAATTTAAAGTTAGTAATTTAAAGTTAATTGCACTGGGAGGGAAAAATATCTCACTTTGTGCTTTGCTTCCCCCGCTTGGTGTTCAGGGATCGATCCCACTCCAGCCAGGACTCTCAGACAGGATCAGTGGCTTTGAGGTCCTGATTGGAAACACATTAAAGTCTTAATTTCCCAAGGATTGGTGCTAGAGTTGTGCTGGACATCGGTTTCCCTTCGGGCATTCTTGGGGTGCCAGAGCTGATTCCGTGGGAGCTGAAGGATCCACGTGCTGGTACAGCCTGGCTGGATCCGGGGGGATGCTCTGCCTGCCCCAGGGCAGCTGTGCCCGATCCGTGTGGGATTGGGGGATGAGGGGAATGCCCTCGGCAGGCACAGCTGGATCATCCCTTCCCGTGGGAGCAGTGCTCTGGGAGCTGTGATTCCACCTGGGCAGGGATGGGCCAGCAACAGCCCTGTGGTGGCTCCCAGAGGTGGGGCTGGCTGTGCCTGCCGCTGCAATTCCAGCCTGGCGTTCCTCAGCTTTGCCTTCGAGTCCCCGAGCGGCAGTGAGAGCTTTAATAATAATAATTATATTAATAATAATGATTATAATAATAATAATATCCTTGGGCATATCCAGATCCGAACACAGCTCATTACCGGGGGCTCATTAGTGGGTTAATTTATTACTTAGTGCTGAGACACATCACTGGGGCTTGGTCAGACCTGTGGAGATGCACAAATCCCACGGGTTTGGTGCCTGTGGATGATCCCTCCAGGGCTGGGGTTGAGGCTCTCAGTTCCTTGCACCTCTCCACTCCCCCGGGGTTGTTCTTCCCTCCAGCCAGGGCTGATCCAGACCCAGCTCCTGCTGCTCGGGCTGCCGGGGTCTGCAGCTCCTGGCCTGGCTCCAGTGGTTTGTGGGGAATCCAGGAATAGGAAATCCTTCTGAGGCAGAGCTTCCATCCCTCTGGAGACACGGCGGGTGTGTAGAGCTTGGAGTGTCCCACTGCGGGTTTTCCTTCTCCCTGTGCTCCGGGGAAGGGCTTCCCAGGGCTGGAGCAGGATCTCTCGGCTTCTGAGGATGGAATTCCCTGTGCCCCATCCCCTCGTGCCCTGCCCTGCCCGGCTCCGGGTCTGAGAGCTGAAGGCTCCCCCAGGCCCTGCTCTGCGCTTCCCTCCTGCCTCCTGCTTGGAATCCACACAGGGTGTCCGTGGGGCTGCTGAGGGTGTGGTGGGCACAGATCCGGGGCGTTCCTTGGGTGTTTGCCCACGCACACCTGGATCTCGTGGGAGACCTGGGAAGGGGCACTGGGAGCACAAGGGGCTGCGTTGTTATCCCCAGGGTCAAGACCAAAAGCAGCAAGGCCAGGTTCCTTTCCTGGGGGAAGGTTCTGGAATGTTCCTGCAGTGGCTGTGCCTGCCTGGGCATCGATCCCGGGATCCAGTGATCCCGCTGTGCCGGTGCTCCATGCGAGGGGAGGGGGCTCTAGGGCACAGTTAGAGCCAAACCCCATCCCTTTGGCAATCCCGGGAATCCCTGGATCCCGGCACGCCCGTCCCTGGGCGGATGTGGGGAGAACAGACTCCGTGGGAATGGGAAAATCCCGTGGTTTGGGAGCGTCCCCAGCCGCTGTCACTTGGGTGCTCCTTCCAGTGTCCCGCAGGGTTGGGAACCCAAATCCCAGTGTGGAGCTGTGATCCACGGCAGATGGAACCAGTGCTGGGATTGGGCATTCCTGGGGCTCAGGATGGGCTGGGGGGGCTCTGTGCCCCCTCAGTCCAGGGTTATCCAGAGGTGTGTCCCGGGGGAGAGCCTCTTCCCACTGCACCCAGCGCCCTGGAAGGACAGCCAGCAGCGAATATTCCGTCATTGCCTCAGCAATTCCACAGCCAAAAACTTCCCCAAGACAGAATTCCCTCTCCTCTTGAGGCAGGCAGAATCCCAGGAGTTCATTGGGGTCCTCTGTCCTCAGCAAAGCCCCCAAAGAGGGAAATTCCCCAATGTCCCAAGGCTTTGCTGCCCCTGGGATGCAATCCCGAGGTTTCATCCCAGGGTTTCATCAAGAACATCTCTTTGGAGAGCTTCAGGTGGGCAGGGAATGGAAACCCTGGGGAGCAGGGATTGGGGGAAAAACAATTACCAAAAAAAAAAGACAAAAAGCCCAGGGTTGCCCTCAGTGTCTGTTTCAAAGGGATTGGGCATCCCAGTTCCCAGACTTCCCAGTGAAAGTGCAGGGACATTCCCAAAGAACATATCTAAAGGAAATATCATTTAAATTACTTTCTTCTTCTCCAGTGGCATTCCTGAGGGGACCTTTCTGCCCCACTGTGTGGGCTGGGAATTGATCTGTCAGAAAAAAAGGAATTGATCTGAAAAACAAAATAATAATCTGTTGGAAAAACTGGAGTGTGGTGCTTAGTGAAGGGCTCAAGGTGTATCCCAGGTGTACCCAGGGTGTGTCCTGGGTGTGTCCTGGGTGTATCCCAGGTGTATCCTGGGTGTATCCTGGGTGTATCCCGGCTGTATCCTGGCTGTACCCGTCTTCCTGCTGTCCTGTCACTCATGGGCTGGCTCTGAACTGGTTTAAACTGGGGCTCACTGGGCTCTGAGAGGATTCCTGGTCCCTCCTCGCCGGCCGAGCTGCGTGTGTTGGGACTGGGAGCTCCTCCTGCGTTTCCCATCCCGCTGTCCTGGCTCCGTCCGTGTTTGGGAAGCTGTTCTTGCCATGGAACATTCTCCATTCCTGCTCCTCCTGGCTCCGTCCCGTGCTGCTGTCCTCTCCTGGGGGACAGGGATGTGTCCCCTGGAATCCTGGCCCTGCCCCGGGGAAGGGCCCGAGGCTGCCCAGCCCATCCCTGCCCTCAGGGAATGAGGTGTGCTGCTGCGGTGTGTCCATGGAAACCCGCATGGAGGGGTTTCCTTGTGCCTGTTCTCCCCTGGACTCCTTACCAGGACTTCTCCCTTGGCTCTGCCGAGATTGCATTTGGGATTGTGCTGCTCCCAGTCCAGAATGGGCTCTGGAATTTGGCAGTGTTAATGAATAATTGCCTGTGGTAATTAATGACATGTGGCAGTGGCAGCAGTGGTGCCCTCGAAGCTCCAGCATCCCATCAGTGAAAGTCTGAGATCTTTGGAAGATGGGTTGGATCAGTTCCTCTTGGGTTTGTCCTGGATAACGTTTCTGACTTTATCAGGAGTGCTGTTGGGTTTGAGCTGACAATGAGATCTTTGATCTGCTTTTTCCCTCCCTGGTGGGAAGTTCCAGCAAACCCAGGAGTTTTCCAGGTGTATTTAGGGCTGAACTTAGGGATAGGCAAATGGAAAAGGAACAATTTGTCTCCTCCCTGGTGGCTTTGCTCACCTGAATCTCTCTTACCTCATCCAGGAAGGGCTTTGTGGTGTCCCAGCTCTTCCCTGGATTTGTACAGAATTCCCAGTATTCCCTGGTGGTCCTCACCTCTCCCAGCAATGGGATGTTCCCATGGAAACTGTATTTTTGTATTTGATGCTGATGGGAAGAGAGGGATTTTCCTCTCTCCCCGTATTTGGGGCTTTTCTGGAGGGCAGAGCCTTCCCTTCTATTTTTGATTCCCTCAAATTCCTTGGACAGATGGAAACAAGGAAAAAATCCTTTCTCCTGTAGTTTTGATGCTCAGAGGCAGTTTTGCAGAACTTGGTAGGAATTCCGGGAATGCTGATGGGATTCCCCTGCAGGGGTGGGTTTGGTGCCTGTGGCAGTGAGGGCACTACCAGAGGATGCCCTTGGCTGGATCTCATGGATCCAGACGTGGAATGGAATTAGCCACAGGCACAGCAAACGTTCTTCTCTCCATGGAAGTGCTTCTCCCACTCTCCTCTTTCCCAGGCTGCTGCTGGAGAACCTCGAGTGGGGTGCTGGGGTTGCAACAGGGAATTCTGGCTGCTCCACTCCTGAGCCCAGAGCTGAGCCCGGAGTTCCCTTGTTCCGTGGTCCTTGCATGCCTTCCATGTCCTCCTGTGAATTCCTGGCACCCTGGAGTCCTTCCCTGGCCCTCGGAGTAATCCCTTGGTCCTCGCACTTCCCTGACCCTCACCTCTATTCCACGGTCCTTGCAGCTGTTCCCTGGCCCTGCATTCCCTGATCCCTGCAGTCAGTCCCAGCTCCCTGCAGCCATTCCCTGCTCCCTGCAGTTATTCCCTGTTCCCACTCCTGGCAGGGACTTTGCACGGACACTTCAGCTCTTTCCTGCTCCTTTCTCTCATCCTAGGAATGTTCAAACTCCAATCTGTGTCCCATTGTCCATGGCAGAATCTGGGAAAGTGTGGAAAATCCCAATCCAAATCCCTTCCCTTCCCTTCCCTTCCCTTCCCTTCCCTTCCCTTCCCTTCCCTTCCCTTCCCTTCCCTTCCCTTCCCTTCCCTTCCCTTCCCTTCCCTTCCCTTCCCTTCCCTTCCCTTCCCTTCCCTTCCCTTCCCTTCCCTTCCCTTCCCTTCCCTTCCCTTCCTTCCCTTCCCTTCCCTTCCCTTCCCTTCCCTTCCCTTCCCTTCCCTTCCCTTCCCTTCCCTTCCCTTCCCCTCCCCTGGATCCCGTTCATTTGCAGTGCATTCCCATGTATCATCACATCCCTGCAATTCCCATCCCTGCTCCTCCCTCCCTCCAGACCTGCTGCAGCTTTCCCAGAAAAGGTTCTGCTCCCTCAGCCCTTCCAGGCCCCTTGGATCCGGGAGCAGTTCCAGGGCAGGGCACTGCCCCACTGAAGTTCCACAGCAAGCCAGAGCCTTGGATTTAGTCTGGAAGGAGCCACCTCTTCCCATTCCAGCTTGGATCCAGGCCTCTTCCATCCCAGGAATCAAAGAAGGAAAACCTCCTGTGCCCAAGCCCATGGGTAACAAATCATTCCCAGTTCCACTGATCCAAGTGCCTTAAATCCATCCCCGTCCCAGCAAGGGATTTCTGTTCCCTGTGCTCCTCTCCCTGCACCTCACAGCTCCTTCTCCCAGTTTGTGCATCCCAGTGTCCCAGCTCATCCATCCCAGTGTCCCAGTCCATCCCAGTGTCCCAGTTCATCCATCCCTATATCCCAGTTCATCCGTCCCAGTTCAGGATTTGGTCACAGGAGCCCCCCGGGCCCCTTCCCGGCCCTTCCCTGGCTGGGGATGTGAGGATGCTGGTGGGAGTGGGGCCCTGTTGGAATTGCAGAGCAGAGAAGGAAAAGGTCCCTTGGGAATGCTCAGCCCCCCTCGGGCCGTGCGGGAGAAGCCGATCCTTTCCCAAGGGGTGGCGGAGATCCCATGGGAGTGGGGCCATGGGGTAGGAACGGGAATTCTGTGTCCCTTTCCTGTCTGCTCCAGAAGGATCCCAGGCTCCAGCCTGGGCATCGGAGCCATCTCTGACTAGTACAGAAACTGGCCTTGAAAGCAGCAGAAAGAAAGGATTATTCCCGATTTTCTGATGGAATGGAGTTAATGTTTAATCCCAAATATTTTATTGTTTAATGGAATTGAAACAAAAACTTCCTGGGCCTGTAAATATCCCCCCCCCCTTGGAATATAAACATTCCCCTGCTGGGTCTGGGGTTTGTGGAATAGAAAGGGATTTTCTGCCAGACAGTCCCAGAGAATTCCCTGATGAGCTTTTCCCTCTTCAAATTGTCTTTCCATCCCCTGGCAACCGACAGTGGCAAACACGGGGAATGCTCAGAGCTCTGGGTGGAGGGAACAGTGCTGGGATCCAGCCTTGGACCTGGGCACAGCGGGAGGGGCCGGAATTGGGAATTGCCTGCCTTGGCTTGGGTTTCCCTGCATGGGATCCCCTTTTCCTGTTCGGGATCAAAGGACACGCTGGGGGGCCGGAGCAGCCGGACTTCCTGGATTTATGGATTTATGGCCAATTTAGGAACAGGACCTGGCCCCCCACCCCATTCCCAAGGGAGCCAGAACCTTTCCTGGGGGTTTCCCATTTGGCTGAGGCCGTGACTGAGGAGGAGAGACCTTGGGATGAAAATCCTTGGGATTTCAGGGAAGGAGGTGGTTGGTTTGTCCCCCAGCCTTGGGCACAGGCAGGAACATCCCAGAGGGGATGGATCCATGGAATGGGGGCTGAGGGGACACTGGAGACAGGCAGGAGCATTCCAGAGGGGATGGATCCATGGAATGAGGGCTGAGGGGACACTGGGCACAGCAGGAGCATCCCAGCAATGGCAGCAGGAGCTGTACCAATCATGTTCCTGCCTCCTCCTTCCCTCCCCACTCTCCCATTCCCACCGTTTGCTGTAAATAGGGAATATTTATAAAAATTTATTGCAGAGATTTCTAAACTCACCCAAATCCCGTTTTTCCCAGAGCTTTTGGCTTTGCTGGGATCTCCTGGAGCAGGAGATTCGCACCTTCCCAATGGGCTCCAGCGCTGGTACAAATCAATCCAGTCCCAATCCCAATCCCAGTCCCAGTCCCGGGTGCTGGGCAGGGCTGGGAATTCCAGGGGTCCCAGGGCTGAGAACGGAGCGGCTCCTTCCCCTGATTTGATCCCTGTTCCATTTTCTCCGGGCGGGAGAGGCTGCTCCAGGCTGGAGCCATCCCAGGCTGTCCCTGGCGCTCTCAGAGGCCATGGAGTTTCCCTTTTCCTTCTTTCTGTCTTTGCCTTCCATGTCCAACCCGGCTGCGGCGTCAGTTGAGGGGAATTCGGGTGGAAATGTGGAGTTTTCCAGGCATTCTCCTTGCTGTGACATTTTCCAAACCTTTCCTTTACCCTGCCTGAGGCCTGGGATCCGCGGGGATGATCCCTGCTGCACGTCCCGGTCCCGAGGGGTTCCTGGTGGTTTTCCCTGGTGAATTCGCTCCAGCAAATCCCTCCTTGGCTCCGTTTCCCCCCGGCCTGCTCCGTCCATCCGCACTCGGAGTATCCCACGGTTGCTGTTGAGTTGGAGCCTCTGGAGCCGCCGTTCCGCGGCTTTTCCATCCCCTGGCTGGGACCCCCGGGCTGTGACTGTTAGCACAAAGCACAGACATCCCCGGGACGCCCCGGGGCCGCCTCCAGAGCCCCAAACCGATCTAAAAATGACCCAGGCTGGGCTGTTTGTTGGGAATAATCCGGATCTCCAGGAGAGCGGGGGGCTCTGGGACCACGGCGGTGCCCGGGGCTGGCAGGGCCATCCGGGCATCTCCTGAGGGAGATTCTGTCCGGGCTCCGTGCTCATCCCAGGGGATCCGTGCCCGTCCTGGGGGCTCTTTGCCCATCCCGGGGTCTCTGTGCCCATCCCGGGGGCTCCGTGCCCGTCCCAGGGGATCCGTGCCCATCCCGGGGGCTCTGTGCCCATCCTGGGGGCTCCGTGCCCATCCCGGGGGCTCCGTGCCTGTCCTGGGGGCTCCGTGCCCGTCCCGGGGGCTCCGTGCCCATCCCAGGCCGTGCCTGGCTCCTTGCCTTGGCTCATTTTGGGAGAAGGCCTTGGGAATGGCACCTCTGCCATCCCCACGTCCCGGCTGAGGCAGAGCTGATTCCAGGCTGTGGGATGGGAGCCGGAGCCTTCCCTGAGCACGGGAGATCCCATAAATCCAGCAGCCCGAGCAGAGGGAGGCACCGTGGCCGTGGGGATTCGTGGATTTGGGAATCTTGCGGGGGTCCCCAGCCCGAGCCCGGATTTTCAGCTCCTCTTCCCAAATCCTGCCGTGGTGTCCCGAGCTGAGTCTCCCTGAAATCTGCGCTGGCAGCGGGGACGTTGCCAATTCCCGAGGGAATTCCCGGGGCTGGGGGTGTCCCGGTGTCCCCCGGGAGCAGCAGCGGGGGGGACTCGATGCCTTTCTCCACAACCACCGGCCCCGCAAAGCAATAAAACCACGGAGGGGCCGCGGGGAGATCCCGGAGCCGCTCCCGGCCCGGGCGGGCACGAGGGCGATGCCGGGGGAGCCTTCTCACGATGCCAACTGCCCTTAAACTGGGATCCGGGTCTTTGTAAGCAATGTCTGTGTATTATGTGTAAATATGAGGGACAAATTTGAAATTACTGCCTTTTCCCTGTTTATTTTTCTGAGTAATTCCAGATGTACTTTAGTCTCTCTACTGTCAAAACTTTTATATTGTAAATCTGATGCTGGTGGCTTTTTTGGTTATTTTGGTTTTTGGTTTGGTTTTTTTTTTTTTTTTTGTAAAAAAGCGACCAAAAAAGAAAAAAAAAAAAAAAGAAAATAAGAAAAAGGAAAAAAAGTCTGCATCTCTCTATGTTGTCAGTTTTAGGCTGTAAATTCCAACTATCAATAAAAGTTCAAAATTCACGTGCCAGTGCTGGGTTCCTCCATCCCGCAGGACGCTGAGGGTCCCGAGGGGGCTCTGGGACGGTCAGGGCCGGGAGTGGGGCTGGACTCCTGATGGAATCATGGAATCCCTGAGCTTGGAAAAGCCCTCCAGGGTCACCAAGTCCAAGCTGTGCCCGATGCCCTCCTTGTCCCCAGCCCAGAGCCCTGAGTGCCACCTCCAGGAGTTCCTGGGACACATCCAGGGATGGGGAGTCCAAACCCCCCTGGGCAACCCCAGCCAAGGCCTGACCCCCTTTCCATGGGGAAATTCCTGCTGCTGTCCCCCCTGAGGCTGCCCTGGCCCAGCCTGAGGCCGTTCCCTCTCCTGCAGTGGGACAGGGCAGTGCCAGCGCGGTGCAGGGGTCCCTGTGCCGGGATCCCCGGGCCCTGCCCTGTGCCACAGCAGCTGAGCCTGTCCCGAGGCTCTGCCCGCTCCCGCTGCTCAGCGAGGCAAAAGGAGCGTCTCTCATATTAATTTTTTTATTAAATTCCGTTAGTTCTCTTTATAGAATAACCTTTTCCTCTAGGCACAAATACAATACAAGGACTCTGCGTGTTTGACACAATGTACAGAAACTTCAATAATCTACAACTGCTCAGGTAAGTTACAAAACCTCCGTGTTACACCTGCACAGCCAGGATGGGACAGAGGGACGGGGCGACTGTACAAAGAGCTCTGCACTGAAATAAAACGCTGGACTTTAAAAACGAGACGGGTGGAGGGGCTGGCCGAGCTGGGGGGTCAGTTCTGGGGGTGCTGGGGGGTCCCGGGCGGCCGTGGGGCCACAGTGACCCCACGGTGCCCTCTGGGGTCCCCCCGTGCCGAACCCCCAGTTCACAGCAGTGCGGGGGGGGGCTGCAGGAGCCCCTTCGGTACCGAGAGCCACCCCCGGCACCGAGGGGCAGCAGCAGAGGGGACAGCGGGGCTGGGACAGGGACAGGGACAGGGGGGCTGGGACAGGGACAGGGACAGGGGGGCTGGGACAGGGACGGGGACAGGGACAGGGACAGGGACAGTGGGGCTGGGACAGGGACAGGGACGGGGACAGGGACAGTGGGGCTGGGACAGGGGGGCTGGGACAGGGACAGGGACAGGGGGGCTGGGACAGGGACAGGGACAGTGGGGCTGGGACTGGGACAGGGGGCTGGGACAGGGACAGGGACAGGGGGGCTGGGACAGGGACAGGGACAGGGACAGGGGGGCTGGGACAGGGACAGGGGGGCTGGGACAGCAGGGCTGGGACAGGGACAGGGACAGTGGGGCCGGGACAGGGACAGGGACAGTGGGGCCGGGACAGGGACAGGGACGGGGACAGGGACAGTGGGACAAGGGACAAGGACAGGGGGGCTGGGACAGGGACAGGGACAGCGGGGCCGGGACAGGGACAGGGACGGGGACAGGGACAGGAGCTGCTCCCTCGGGCCCCCCACCCGGCTGGGCACAGGCAGAGCACAAAAGGGACACCTGGGGCAGGGTTGGAGGGAGGAGAGCCCTGAGGGCTGGGGGTGTGACCTGTGCAAAAGAGACCCTGCAGAGACCAGGTGGCACTTGCAGGGCCACTGTCCCAGCCCTGTGTGGCTTCAGCCAGAGGGGATCCTCATCCCCTGGGAGGGGACAGAGGGACACCCAGGAGGCTGCAGCGTTTGGCACCTCCCGCAGGGAATGTGCCCCCCGGGACAGCCAGCCTGGAGGTAGAGACTGTCCCAGGCAGGACAGGGACCCCAGCAGGACAGGCACCCCCCGGCCCGAGGAGCCTCCTGCCCGCTGGGAGCAGAGTGGCCACGGCCACGCTCCCCCCAGGGACACGGAGCCAGCGCCTGCAGCATCCCAACATTCCCATCATTGCCCTTGTTCCTGTGTACAGCTGGGAGCGGCTCCACGGGATGGTCCGGTACTCCTGCGCTGTCCCCTCTGCCATCCCGAGCTGCAGTCCCCTCTGCCATCCCCTGAGCTGCAGTCCCCTCTGCCACCCCCTCAGCTGAGGGCTCTGTCCCCTCTGCCATTGAGCTGCAGGGCTCTGTCCCCTCTGCCATCCCCTGAGCTGAGGGCTCTGTCCCCTGTGCCATCCCCTGAGCTGCAGGGCTCTGTCCCCTCTGCCATCGAGCTGCAGGGCTCTGTCCCCTCTGCCATCCCCTCAGCTGAGGGCTCTGTCCCCTCTGCCATCCCCTGAGCTGCAGGGCTCTGTCCCCTCTGCCATCGAGCTGCAGGTCCCAGCTCCAGCGGGACAGGAGTGGAGCCCAGGAGTCGCTCCCAGGCCGGGAGGGGCAGGGCAGGTTCCAGGGGGCTCTGGCGGACATGCAGGGGAGCAGGACCAAGGGCAGGACGAGGGGGCAGCTCTGCCTCCCCCAGCAGTGTGGGGTGGGGGCGTGGGGCGCAGGACCCCCGCCCAGGGAGCGGGGCCGGGGCACACGGAGGACACGGGGTCACGACACGGCTCAGACGGGGCTGGGGGCGGGACGGGGCCCCCGCCCGCTTCAACGCGAGGAATCCCTCCCTGTGCCACCCGCCCCGGGCACGGGAGGAAGGGCCGCTCCTCCTCTCCCTCAGTCCCGGGCTCGGCCTGGAGCCTGGCGCTGCCTGTGCTGCCGCTGCGGGCCCGGCAGCCGTGCCTGGAATCGCGGCTCCGCGAGCCGGGCTCACGCGTCCGACAGGCAGCTCTGGATGCGGTCGATCCACTGCTGGGCCAGCTGCACGTCCTGGGCGCAGAAATTGTAAACTCGTTTCGTCGTCTTCAGCTGCGGGCAGAGAGAGGCGGGGTGAGGCACGGCCCGCGGCGAGCCGAGTCCCGGGGCCAGCCCTGGGGACACTCACGTCGAAGAAAGCCTTCTCATCCACCGTCTTGGGGGCCCCCATGGTGGGGGTCCCCGGGGTGATGGACTCCACCTCGGCCAGGTCGATGACCCCCTTGCACTCCGTGTCCATCCGGCTGTCGTAGTACCGCAGCTGCGGGAGAGCGGGCTCAGGGCAGGGCAGGGCAGGGATGGGATCCACGGCGTGGGATCCATGGGATGGGATCCATGGGATGGGATGGGATGGGATCCACGGCGTGGGATCCATGGGATGGGGTGGGATGGGACAGAGACACAGGACAGACCCCGGGGCCCACCCAGTACCTGATGTTTGGTTTTATCCAGCACAAACCACCGAGACTTCCAGGGTTTCATGAAGGCGCCTTTCTTGTACAGAGACCCCTCGTAGGACCTGCGGGGCAGGAAGGGGTTGGAACAGCGGGGTCAGGGATGGGAACCCACCGGGATCCACGTCCTGTCCCGCCTGGGGGGATCCCCCTCCCACTGCCCCTTCCCAGCCCCTTCCAGCCCCGCCTGCCTGTTCTCGCTCTCGGACATCTGGAACTGGCTGTAAAGGGTGGAGGTGCTGCGGCGGCCGCCCGGCTTCCCGCTGGACGGGGTGGAGGTGCTGCTGGTGTCGCTGTCCAGGCTGAGGTTGAGCGTGGAGCCCACCCCGCTCTCCTGCAGGTACACGCCCAGAGAGCGCCGGTGGTGGGACAGCCCCGAGGACATCAGCAAGGAGCTGGGGGTCTGTGGGGAGGGACAGCGTGAGGGGGCTGGGGCTGAGCACCAGCAGCAGCAGCAGCAGCCTGTCACACCTCTGTCACAGTCCTGTCACAGCTCCCACCACACCCTGTCACACATCACAGCCACAGCCACACCCTGTCACACCCTGTCACATCCTGTGACAGTGCCTGGCACAGCCCTGTCACGCCCTGTCACCTACCCTGCTGCCCTCCTGCCTCCCCTCTGTGCGCTGGGACGCTTTCACCTTGTCCCACGTGTCCTTCCAGCGCTCCGGGACCTGCCCCAGCTCCATCTCCAGGTTGTGCAGCTCCTGTGGGGGAGATTCTGGCATCAGCCCCGGGAGGGACAAAACCCCTGGGGCCGCTGTCCCTGTCCCGCGGTCACTGTCCCTGTGCCGGGGTCACTGTCCCTGTCCTGGGGTCACTGTCCCTGTGCCGAGGTCACTGTCCCTGTCCTGGGGTCACTGTCCCTGTGCCAGGGTCACTGTCCCTGTGCCGGGGTCACTGTCCCGGGGTCGCTGTCCCTGTGCCGGGGTCACTGTCCCTGTCCCGAGGTCACTGTCCCTGTCCCGGGGTCGCTGTCCCTGTCCCGGGGTCACTGTCCCTGTCCCGGGGTCGCTGTCCCTGTGCCGGGGTCACTGTCCCTGTCCCAGGGTCACTGTCCCTGTCCCGAGGTCACTGTCCCTGTGCCAGGGTCACTGTCCCTGTGCCGGGGTCACTGTCCCGGGGTCGCTGTCCCTGTGCCGGGGTCACTGTCCCTGTCCCGGGGTCGCTGTCCCTGTGCCGGGGTCACTGTCCCTGTGCCAGGGTCACTGTCCCTGTCCCGGGGTCGCTGTCCCTGTGCCGGGGTCACTGTCCCTGTGCCAGGGTCACTGTCCCTGTGCCGGGGTCACTGTCCCGGGGTCACTGTCCCTGTCCCGGGGTCGCTGTCCCTGTCCCGGGGTCGCTGTCCCTGTGCCGGGGTCACTGTCCCTGTCCCAGGGTCACTGTCCCTGTCCCGAGGTCACTGTCCCTGTCCCGGGGTCACTGTCCCTGTCCCGGGGTCGCTGTCCCTGTGCCGGGGTCACTGTCCCTGTCCCGAGGTCACTGTCCCTGTCCCGGGGTCACTGTCCCTGTCCCGGGGTCACTGTCCCTGTCCCGGGGTCGCTGTCCCTGTGCCGGGGTCACTGTCCCTGTCCCAGGGTCACTGTCCCTGTCCCGAGGTCACTGTCCCTGTCCCGAGGTCACTGTCCCTGTCCCGGGGTCGCTGTCCCTGTGCCGGGGTCACTGTCCCTGTCCCGGGGTCACTGTCCCTGTCCCGGGGTCGCTGTCCCTGTGCCGGGGTCACTGTCCCTGTCCCGGGGTCACTGTCCCTGTCCCGGGGTCCCTGTCCCGGGGTCACTGTCCCTGTCCCGGGGTCCCTGTCCCGGGGTCACTGTCCCTGTCCCCGGGGCAGCGATGCCACCTCGAGCAG
Organism: Taeniopygia guttata; assembly: GCF_003957565.2. NCBI lineage: Eukaryota > Metazoa > Chordata > Aves > Passeriformes > Estrildidae > Taeniopygia > Taeniopygia guttata. Next base: position 743,357 of record NC_044212.2, on the reverse strand, counting down.
TTTGGAGATGGCGTCGGGCTCCACGCGGCTGCGGTTGTCGTAGCAGGGCCAGATGATGCGGCGCTTGCTCTGCGGGGCCGCCGTGTCCTGCCGCTCCGGCTCCTCCGCCGGCTCCGGCGGCCCCTGCGCCAGCTCCCAGTCGTACGGGGGGCCCTCGGACAGCGTCTCCTCCGTGTAGTAATCCCACACCTTCAGGTTGGAGATGTTGCTGTACGGCCTCAGCACCTGGCAAGGGGCAGGGGTGGCTCAGGAAGGGCAGCGGGGCCAGGCTGGACATTCCCGGCCAGACCAAGGGGACAGAGTGTCCACATGGAGAGCTGGGAGTGCCCAGCCTGGAGAGGAGAAGGATCCAGGGAGAGCTTCCAGCTCATTTCAGGGCCTGGAGGGGCTCCAGGAGAGCTGCAGAGGGACTGGGGACAAGGCCTGCAGGGACAGGACACAGGGAATGGCTCCCACTGCCAGAGGGCAGCCATGGATGGGAGATTGGGAATGAGGAATTCCTGGCTGGGCTGGGATTGCCAGAGCAGCTGGGGCTGCCCCTGGATTCCTGGCAGTGCCAAGGCCAGGCTGGACACTGGGGCTGGAGCAGCCTGGGACAGTGGGAGGTGTCCCTGCCATGGCAGGGTGGCACTGGAGGGGCTCTGAGGTCCCTTCCCAGTGGGCAAATCCCAAATCCAGCTGCTCCTTCAGGAAGGATCCTGGGGTGCTCCCAGGTGCTCCAGGCGCCCCCAGCTCTCACCTCCCCGTCCTCAGGTGCGTACAGGTAGTTGAAGAAGATGGGCGCCTTCTTGTTGAGGCGGTCAATGTAATCCCAGATGGATTTGGAGACCTGCTGGCCCTTCCGCTCGCCCTTCTCCTCGTACAGGAGCCCTGGGGGACAGAGGGGACAGCGGGTGTGACAGGGCAGGGCAGGTGCCACCGCCGGCCCCGCACGCCGCACTCACCCAGCTCGATGCGCTCGTAGTCCGAGTCCAGCAGGAATGTCCGGAAGCGGTTGGAAATGTAGTGGTAGCTGAGGAACTTCAGGTAGTACTGGCTGAACTCGAACTCCATGGGGAACTGCAGGTGGATCTGTGGGAGAGCCCCGGGATGGCTGGGATTCATGGGCAGGGGGTGGCCTGGGCCCTCCCCGGGGCGCTCCCGGGGCTCGGGGGTCCCACCCACGGGTGCTCAGGGGTCCCGGTGGACACTTGGGGCTTCCAGTAGGCACTGAGGGGTCCCTCTGGGTGCTGGGGCTCCCACTGGACACTCATGGACTTGGGGGCTCTTGGGGGGCACTCAGGGGTCACCCCAGTCACTCGGGGGTCCCCGGCCCGGGTCCCGGGGCTCACCTGGTGCACACAGTCCAGGAACTGGAGGAAGATGGGGGCGAAGCCGCTGCTCTGCCCCGCCAGGGTCTGGGCGCCGCGGTGGCTGAAGCGGTGGCCGAAGGACAGCCACTCCTTCTCCACCAGCAGCCGGAAGCCCTCCAGCGTGCGGTAGTAGGGGTCGGACAGGAGCTGCACCAGGGACACCACCTGCGGGGACAGGGGGCTCCAGGAGCTGCGGGGGGACGGCCACGGGGCCACCCCGGCCACCGCCGGGCTCTCACCTGGGTGGTGATGTCCCAGCCGTCCTCCAGACTGACCAGCACGGACGAGCCCGTGTCCAGCAGCTCCACCACCAGCACCGAGATCTGCAGGATCTTGTGGATCTGCCAAGGGCAGGGCCGGCAGTGAGGAGGGCACGGGGAGTTCTGGGCTGGCCGTGGGGGCAGTGTCCCCTTCTCCGGAGCGAGGCCACGCTCGGGGGTCACAGGGGCCACCACCAGCGCTCGGACACGGCAACAGGACAGGGGACCCTCACCCCTCCAGAGTGGGACCCCTCCCATGGCTCCACATTGGGCCGGTCCCCCTGCCCAGGCTCACCCTGGCACTGCCCCGGCCCAGCCCCTCTGGAGCACCCCCAGGTCCTGCCCAGCATTGCTGCCCAGAGCTGTGTCCAGCACCACAGAGCTGAGCTCTGCATTGTCCCACCTTGTCCCTCACAGCCCCCTGCGTGTCCCCAGGGCGTCCTAGCGCTGCTCTGCACAGGGCACTGGAGCCCATCCTGGCTCAGAGCCCCAGGGAGGGGAGGGCCAGGCCCTGGCCGTGGTGCCTGACCTGGGACAGCCACTCTGACTCCTCCAGGGAGCGCAGGTAGGCCACGCTGGGGTCGCTGGAGGGGCAGCCGGGCACGCAGGCCTTCATCAGCTTCTTGAAGCTGGCCTTGACCTGGCGCACGTCGAACACCTCGATGGGCACCACCTCCCAGTGCTGCAGCGGGTCCGGCTTCACACCCTGCAGAGGGACAGCGAGGGCTGGGCTGGCCTGGGCCACTGCCACCCTTGGGATCAGGGGATTCTTCGGCTTGGAAAAGCCCTCCCAGACCCTGGAGTTCAACCACACTCCCCAGCACTGCCAAGGCCACCGCTGACTGTCCCCAAGTGCCACATCCACATGGCTTTGAAATCCATCCAAGGATGGGGACTGCAAACCCTCCTGGGCAGCCCCAGCCGAGGCCTGACCCCCTTTCCATGGGGAAATTCCTGCTGCTGTCCCCCCTGAGGCTGCCCTGGCCCAGCCTGAGGCCGTTCCCTCTCCTCCTGTCCCTGTTCCCTGGAGCACAGCCCGACCCCCCGGCTGTCCCCTCCTGGCAGGGACTTGTGCAGAGCCACAAGGTCCCCCAGAGCCTCCTTGGCTCCAGGCTCAGCCCCTTCCCAGCTCCCTCAGCCCCTCCTGGGCTCCATTCCCTTCCCAGCTCCCTCAGCCCCTCCTGGGCTCCATTCCCTCCCCAGCCGGGTCCCTGCCCCGGTGGCCGTGCCGGGAGTGTCACCTTCAGCTGGGACTTGTCCCCGATGATGTAGAGCGAGGCGCGGTGCTGCCGCAGGAAGGAGGGCTCGGCGGGGGTGCCGTTGTGCTGGGTGCCCAGCAGGTCCTTCCCCGCCAGCCGGGACCCGATCTCCACGTTCAGGGCGTAGCTGCTGATGCGGCCGCTGGCCCGGATGCTGCCCCACTTCCCTGCGGGATGGGACGGGGCGGGTCAGGGCGGGCCCGGGGCTCGGGGGCTGCGCTGGCCCCGCAGCCCGGCCCGGGGGGACATGCCAGGGAGGTGCTGGGCACCAGGTTTGCTTTGGCTCCTTCTCCCTCTGGGTGCTGCAGGAATTCCTGCCCGCTGGATTCCGACCCCACTGGCTCCGTGTCCTGTCAGTGGCACTGTCACACCGCGCCCCAGCGTCACCAGGACCTGTCACCTGTGCCACAGCCCTGCCACCTGTGCCACAGCCCTGCCACCTGTGCCACAGCCCTGCCACCAGCTGCGCCCCGGCACCGCAGAGCCCGAGGAGCCCAAAGCAAACCTGGCGAGGCTGCCCGGTACTTACCTGGAGCAGCAGGGGGCTCGGGGGTTACTGGGGTTACTGGCCATTAGTGGTGGTGGGGGGGTGAGTGAGTGAGGGGGTCAGTGGTCAGTGGTCAGTGGTCAGTGGTCAGGCACACCCGGCCGGCGCGGGCGCGTCCGTACCTCGGGGCGTCTCACGGCCCTTCGGCGACGCGCACTTGGGGGAGGACAGGGTGATGACCCTGGCTCTGTGACCCAGCCCTGGGGGCACAGGACGAGAGGGACCTCAGCAAGGGACACGGAGCCACGGACAGGGAATGGGATGGAGGAGATGGAGGCGATGGCGCCGGGGCTGGGGCAGAGCCCTCCCTCCCTCCCTCCCTCCCTCCCTGCGGCTGCAGCCCAGGGGAGCACCTGCTTGTCCCAGGGAAAATCCTGCTTGTCCCAGGGAATCACCTGCTTGTCCCAGGGAAAATCCTGCTTGTCCCAGGGAATCACCTGCTTGTCCCAGGGAATCACCTGCTTGTCCCAGGGAATCACCTGCTCTTCCCAGGGAATCACCTGTTTGTCCCAAGGAATCACCTGCTCTTCCCAAGGAATCTCCTGCTCTACCCAAGGAATCCCCTGCTCTTCCCAAGGAATCACCTGCTCTTCCCAGGGGATCGCCTGCTTGTCCCAGGGAATCGCCTGCTTGTCCCAGGGAATCACCTGCTTGTCCCAGGGGAGCACCTGCTTGTCCCAGGGAATCACCTGCTCTTCCCAAGGAATCATCTGCTTGTCCCAGGGAATCTCCCGCTCTTCCCAAGGAATCGCCTGCTCTCCCCAGGGGATCACCTGCTCTCCCCAGGGAATCACCTGCTTGTCCCAAGGAATCACCTGCTCTTCCCAGGGAATCACCTTCTTGTCCCAGGGAATCACCTGCTCTCCCCAGGGGATCACCTGCTCTTCCCAAGGAATCATCTGCTTGTCCCAGGGAATCACCTGCTCTTCCCAGGGAATCACCTTCTTGTCCCAGGGAATCACCTGCTCTCCCCAGGAGATCACCTGCTCTTCCCAAGGAATCATCTGCTTGTCCCAGGGAATCACCTGCTCTTCCCAAGGAATCTCCTGCTTATCCCAGGGAATCACCTTCTTGTCCCAAGGAATCACCTGCTCTTCCCAAGGAATCACCTGCTCTTCCCAGGGAATCACCTGCTCTTCCCAGGGAATCACCTGCTCTTCCCAAGGAATCACCTGCTCTTCCCAAGGGATCCCCTGCTCTACGAGAGCTGCCCGGGGTTGGGGGTCTCGGCGAGGCCCCCAGGCAGCGCCCTCGCCCCGTCCTCACCTCCGCGGCTCAAAGTCCCAGGCCCTTCGTCCTTCCCTCCCATCACCTGCTTCATGAGCGATCCCAGCTTAGGCTGCTGCCTCTTGTCGGAGAAATCTGCAGCACCAAGAGAACGTCAACTCCCGGCTCCTCCCGGCTCCCAGGATCTCCCGGCTCCCCCCGGCTCCTCCCGGCTCCCGGGGCCTCGCAGAGCCAGGCAGGGCTGGGAGGAAGCGGCAGCAAGCGGAACCCCGGGGACACGGAGCCAGCGTGGGAGCAGCATCCAGCTGGACCCACGGAAAACCAGCCCTGGAGCAGCCCTGGAGCAGGGGGCTTGGCCCTGCCCGCGGTGGGTCACCCTGTGCCAGCCCTGCCGGGTCACCCGTGGCACCCCCCGAGCCAGGCTGAGCTCGGACACGTCCCCTCGCACCAGGGAAAGGCCTCGAAGCGGCTGTTGGGAATTCTCTGCCTTCAGGATCAGGAGCCCCCCCGGGCTCCCCAGAGCCCCCAGCCCCTGATGTGTCCACAGCGATGATGGGTGGGATGATGGGACAGCATGGATGGCACTGGGAAGGGACAGATGGCACCAGGACAGGACAGATGGCACCAGGACAGGACAGATGGCACGGGACAGCACGGGTGGCACCAGAGTGTGGCAGGGTGGGACGAAGCCCTGCCCTGCAGGAAGGGCCAGCTGGGAAGGGACAGTTGGCACGGGGCAGTTGGGAAGGGACACCTGGGCACAGACTTACCGGGGGTCCCCAGACCGACCCCGGCACCACGCGCTGGGGACACGCAGTGCTGAGATCCTGGTGGGACGGGCCTGTCCCCAGCTCAGAAAGCGCCCAGATTCCAGCACAGGCTTTGGCTCCCAGCACTGCCAGCCCCAGGGACACCGGGTTTCCCAAAACCCCCAGGGTTCCAGCACTGCCAGCCCCAGGGACACCGGGTTTCCCAAAACCCCCAGGGTTCCAGCACCCCCAGCTCCAGGGACACCAGGTTTCCCAAAACCCCCAGGGTTCCAGCGCCCCCAGCTCCAGGGACACCAGATGTCCCCAAACCCACTCCCAGCCACAGCCAGGGAGAGCCAGCTGAAGCTGGGAGCTCTGGAGAGGCTGTGCTGCCTGCTGGGATGTGGGAGCAGCTCCCTCGGGATGCACAGCAGGAGCCAGGGCTGGCAGGAGCCCACCTGGGCCCCCTGCCCCGTGCCCCCCTCACCTGCGCTGCTCATGTGGGCCGAGGTGAAGCCGCTGAGGGTGTTGCGCCCGCCGGCGTCCGAGTAGTGGGGCATGGAATTGATGACAGCCTGCAGGTACTTCTCCTGCTCCAGGCTCGTGGAGTCCGCCTGCGAGGGGCCTGCAGGGGACAGCCCAGAGTGTCACCTGCATGCCCCCAGCCTGTCACTGCCCAGGGCCAGGAGACCTCTGAGGGTCACCACCCAGAGCTGGGAGACCCCCCCAGTGTCACCACCCAGAGCTGGGAGACCTCTGAGGGTCACCACCCAGAGCTGGGAGACCCCCCCAGTGTCACCACCCAGAGTTGGGAGACCCCCAGATACCACAGCACCAAGTTAGGGAGACACCTGAGTGCCACCTCCCAGAGCTGGGGGTCCCCTTAGTGTCACCTGCCAGAGCCAGGGGACTCCCAAACATCACCACACAGAGCTGGAGACCCCTGGGTATCACCCCCTGGATCCTGGAGACCCCCAAGGATCACTGCCTCAAGCCAGAGCACCCCTGAGTGTCACTGCCCGGAGCCAGGGACCCCTGAGTGTCACTGCCCAGAGCCAGGGGACCCCTGAGTGTCACTGCCTCAAGCCAGGGGACCCCTGAGTGTCACTGCCCAGAGCCAGGGCACCCCTGAGTGTCACTGCCTGGAGCCAGGGCACCCCTGAGTGTCACTGCCTGAAGCCAGGGGACCCCTGAGTGTCACTGCCCAGAGCCAGGGGACCCCTGAGTGTCACTGCCCAGAGCCAGGGCACCCCTGAGTGTCACTGCCCAGAGCCAGGGCACCCCTGAGTGTCACTGCCCAGAGCCAGGGCACCCCTGAGTGTCACTGCCTGGAGCCAGGGCACCCCTGAGTGTCACTGCCCAGAGCCAGAGCACCCCTGAGTGTCACTGCCCAGAGCCAGGGCACCCCTGAGTGTCACTGCCCAGAGCCAGAGCACCCCTGAGTGTCACTGCCCGGAGCCAGGGGACCCCTGAGTGTCAATGCCTGGAGCCAGGGCACCCCTGAGTGTCACTGCCTGGAGCCAGGGGACCTCTGAGTGTCACTGCCTGGAGCCAGGGCACCCCTGAGTGTCACTGCCCAGAGCCAGGGGACCTCTGAGTGTCACTGCCCAGAGCCAGGGCACCCCTGAGTGTCACTGCCCAGAGCCAGGGCACCCCTGAGTGTCACTGCCTGGAGCCAGGGGTGATCCCACAGCCCCAGCTCCGTGTTCTGGCCGGGGCAGGGTGGGACACTCACCTGGGGTCGGGGCGTTCTGGGACTTGAAGAGGCCGACGACGCCCTTGCCGTGGAGGCCCCCGGAGCGCAGGAGCACGGCCTTGGTGCGGGAGTTCCTCCAGCACACCACGGGGAAGCGGCTCTGGCGGTAGCAGCGCGAGATGCGCTGGATCGTGTTGTCCTGGATGCTCTGCGGCACGATCAGCAGCCCGGGGTAGCTGCAGACACAAAGCCTCAGCATGGCAGGGCTCTCCTGAGCCAGCAGCCTTAGTGCCCACTCAGAGTCAGCACTAATCACCCTTCCCCACAGCCATGATTGCTCCTGGACCATTAAATCTCACTCTGAGCTGGGTAAAACCAGCCCTGACACGCTGCACTGAGCAAAGCCCGAGGGAGGCAAAGGCTGGACACTGGGGAGCTGGAATTCATGGCTCTCCAAGGACACAACGGACTGACCAGCACTCACAGCCCTCCAAGGACACAATGGACTGACCACACTCACGGCCCTCCAAGGAGACATTGGAGTAAATTAAGTCAAAGGCAACACCAAAAATGACATTTCAGCCACAGTGCTGGAAACCCCCCATGTGGGAAAAACATTACAAAAACACCAGAAAACTCAGGCTAATCATGAGAAGCGAGAAATCGATAATCACCAGAGGGCAGAACAGTGATTAATGCAGAAGATTGGGCAACACAGAACCAATGAATATTGGCTAAAAACGTATCAATAGCTGAGAACGTCGTGGGGCGCTGCAGACCGGGACTGGGTTGGCCAAGGACAAAGCGATGCCGGCACCGCTGGAAGGATTTATTGATCCCAGTGGTGTCTTGGTGACACCGGGATCTGCTGGGATCCGCAGGGATCAGCGGGGGAGGTCAGCAGGGATCAGCGGGAATCAGCAGGGATCCGCTGAGGGGATCCACAGGGATCCGTGGGGATCCACAGGGATCAGCAGGGATCAGAGGGGATAAGCGGGGACCAGTGGGGTTCAGCAGGGATCCGCTAGGATCAGCAGGAATCCACAGGGATCCGCAGGGATCAGCGGGAATCCACAGGGATGAGCAGGAATCCGCGGGGATCAGCAGGGATCCCAAGGATTAGCGGGGATCAGTGGAAATCCACAGGGATCCACAGGGATCATCAGGGATCAGCGGGAATCCACAGGGATCATCAGGGATCAGCGGGAATCCGCAGGGATCCACAGGGATCCGCAGGGATCAGCGTGGATCTGCACGGATCGGCAGGGATCCACAGGGATCCCCAGGGATCCTCAGGGCTCCGCGGGTTCCGCGCCCGGCCGTCTCACCTGCGGCAGATGGCGTACATGCGGTTGACGGTGGAGATGCGGAAGGGCTCGTTCTTGGAGCGGGTCAGGCTGCTGCTCAGCGTGCCCAGCCCCAGGCGCTGGTAGTCCCGGCAGCAGGCGCGCTCCACCACGTGCGTCATGGTCATCTTCTCCGACGGCCTCATGGTGCTGCTGGGCGTCAGGGTGCTCCTGTCCAGCTCCTCGGACACTGCGGGGACGCGGCGGGGCTGGGACACCTCGGTGCGTTCCAGAGTGGCGGGAGGGCGGCTTGGGGCAATGTCCCACCCTGCTGCCGTCACTGTCACCACCACCAGACGCTTGGGGGGTTCTCCAGCCAGCCTGAGACCTCCCTCCCCGCTGGGCTCTCTGCCTGGCCACTGCCAGCACCAAGGGCTGGGGCAGCAGCAGGAACCGGGAGATGCTCCCACCCTGCTCCCAGCGCAGGGACACCAGGGCTTCTCCCAGGAGCCACCGCTGCCTCCCCGGGCGGTCCCAACCTGAGATCTCGTCCTCGTTGTCCTCGGGGAAGTGCTGGCTGCCCCGCTGCTCCCAGGCCGGGGGTGTGTACTTCTTGCGGGTCACGTACTGCCGGCCGATCGTCCTCTTGGCGTTCTTCACCAGGTTCTTGGACAGTGTCCTGGGCACACAGGGACAACGCTGTCACCTGGGCAGCCAGAGCCACGAGCAGCCCTGGGCCTGGGTGGTCACTGTCACATGGGACGGGACGGACGTTGTGGGAATCCAGAGCTTCCCTCTGGCTGCCCTGGCAGGTCTGGGACCCTGGCAGGGGTCAGGAACCCCCCTGGACAGAGCCCCCAGAGACACTGGCTGTGATCTCTGTCCATGGAAAAGAGTTTTCAATCTCACAGGATGAATTACCAGCTCTGAGTGTTTGATATCAGTAATAATTAAGTGTGACACAGGTGCAAAAGTAAAATTTTAGGATTCTAGATTAGGGGTCCAAAGGGGACAAGATGGAGGAAATTGGGTGTGCCTTGTCCTTTTTCTCCTTCTTCATGCCCTCCATGTTTCACTGTGGTGTTGGCATTTTTCTGTTGGTTCAGGCTGGGGACACACTGTCCAACGTAGGTGACAGATATTGGCACGTTATTGTAAATCCAGCACAGGTAGTTTGTGGTATTTAATGTTTGTACCATCCCACTGAGGGCAGAGCCCCACACGCTGCCCTGCAGGACAGAGCTGCGGCAGGGCAGCAGAACATGTTAGAGATAAACAGAATAAACAACCTTGAAACAGCACAGACCAATTATGGCTTCTGCTTTGGCAGCGGGGCTGACAGACAGAGACTTTCTACAATCTCGGAATCACCAATACCCTCAGATTCCGACAGGACGTGTCACCTGCCAGCACCCCGGCCCCACAGGAGCCCCAGCTCCTGCCGTTCCCAAGGGATTTGGAGAGTTGGGAAGGTGGGATGGGGCAGTGCCCCACACTCTGGATCAGAGCTGCCACAGGCAGAGCCCCAGCTCATCCCAGGGGAGGCTCCAAATCACAGCAAGGGACAGGGACCCAGCACAGAGACCAGGGGATCCAGCACAGGGACATGGGGATCTACTGGGATCATGGAATCCATGGCAGGGACCTGGGGATCCACCACAGCTACCAGGGGATCCATGGCAGAGACACTGCCAGCCAAGCCTGGGCTCCGAGCTGCAGCACAACGCTACCCAGTCCTTCAACACTGAAGGACTGTGTCCCCAGGTCACCCGATGCTGCAGGACAATGTCCCTGAGTCACCCAGCACTGCAGGGCCATGTCCCTGCGTCACCCAGCACTGCAGGACAATGTCCCTGAGTCCCCCAGCACTGCAGGACAATGTCCCTGAGTCACCCAGCACTGCAGGACCATGTCCCTGAGTCACCCAGCACTGCAGGGCCATGTCCCTGAGTCACCCAGCACTGCAGGACCATGTCCCTGAGTCACCCAGCACTGCAGGGCCATGTCCCTGAGTCCCCCAGCACTGCAGGGCCATGTCCCTGAGTCACCCAGCACTGCAGGGCCATGTCCCTGAGTCCCCCAGCACTGCAGGGCCATGTCCCTGAGTCACCCAGCACTGCAGGACAATGTCCCTGAGTCACCCAGCACTGCAGGACAATGTCCCTGAGTCCCCCAGCACTGCAGGACAATGTCCCTGAGTCACCCAGCACTGCAGGGCCATGTCCCTGAGTCACCCAGCACTGCAGGGCCATGTCCCTGAGTCACCCAGCACTGCAGGGCCATGTCCCTGAGTCACCCAGCACTGCAGGACAATGTCCCTGAGTCACCCAGCACTGCAGGACAATGTCCCTGAGTCACCCAGCACTGCAGGGCCATGTCCCTGAGTCACCCAGCACTGCAGGACCATGTCCCCAAGTCCCCCAGGACTGCAGGGCCATGTCCCTGAGTCACCCAGCACTGCAGGGCCATGTCCCTGAGTCACCCAGCACTGCAGGACCATGTCCCCAAGTCCCCCAGCACTGCAGTATCGTGTCCCTGAGCCACCCAGAGCAGGAGCACTGTGTCCCCAAGTGCCCCAGCACTGTGTCCCTGAGCCACCCAGGCCATTGGAGCCCCTCCTCTGGGACACCTCCACAGGCAGGGAATGCCACTGCAACAAACTGCCACTTCCCAGTGTGACCATGTGGGGCTGGGGACACTGCAGGACAGGGGACATCTGCAGCTCCTTGGTCTCCACAGCTCCTGCCAGGAGGGGACAGCCGGGGGGTCGGGCTGTGCTCCAGGGAACAGGGACAGGAGCAGAGGGAACGGCCTCAGGCTGGGCCAGGGCAGCCTCAGGGGGGACAGCAGCAGGAATTTCCCCATGGAAAGGGGGTCAGGCCTTGGCTGGGGCTGCCCAGGGGGGCTTGGAGCCCCCGTTCCTGACTCCCTCTCCTGGCACAGGTACCTGAGCGAGGGGTTCTTCTCCTTGGCCTTGGGCTGCATGGCCTGCTTGGGGGACTGGCCCACGGTGAAGGCGAAGGTGCCGCGCACGTGCTGGGGGTAGCGCAGCTTGTGCAGGTGCTTCCGGAAGATCTCGGCGCTGTCCGAGGCCACCTCCTCGTCAAAGGCGATCTTCAGCAGCTGGGGGGCACGGGTCGGGGGTGACAGAGGGGTCAGGCCAAGGGGCAGCCCTTCCCAAGGGTCAGGGCACAGTTTGAATCCACCCAGGAGCACCATGGGCACAGGCTGGACTGAGGCTGCCCTGCCCCTTCCTGCATTCCCATTCCTTTTCCTCTGCCCATTCCCTTTCCTCAGTCCCATTCCCATTCCTTTATCCCATTCCCTTTCCCCTGCCCCACTCCCTTTCCCCTGCCCCACTCCCTTTCCCCTGTCCCATTCCCCTTCCTTTATCCCATTCCTTTTCCTCTGCCCCACTCCCTTTCCCCTGCCCCACTCCCTTTCCCTGCCCCACTCCCTTTCCCTGCCCCACTCCCTCTCCCCTGCCCCACTCCCTTTCCCCTGCCCCACTCCCTCTCCCCTGCCCCACTCCCTCTCCCCTGCCCCACTCCCTCTCCCCTGCCCCACTCCCTTTCCCCTGCCCCACTCCCTCTCCCCTGCCCCACTCCCTCTCCCCTGCCCCACTCCTTTTCCCCTGGAGCCTGCCCTCCTGCTGCTGGGTGTCCCTGTGCAGGGCAGGTTTGGGGGCTCTCTCCCAGCACGGGGTCCCACCTGGAAGGTGCAGGAGCGCAGCTGCAATCCCTCCTGGATGAACTGATCCGCCTGGGCCTGGATACTGATCTTCTTCTCTTTGGTCAGCGAGGCGATGGGGAAGGATCGGATCACCACCTGCTCCCCCACTGACACGGGACAGGAAGGGGTCAGTTCCGTGCCTGCCCTGGCCCCAGGCCACCCTCTGTGTCTGTCCCACCATGGACACGGTCCATGGGACACAGCAGCCAGAAACAACGAACCCCTGATCCCCAGGGATCACCAACCCTGCTCTCCAGGGATCACTGACCAACCCCTGATCCCCAGGGATCACTGACCAGCCCCTGATCCCCAGGGATCACTGACCAACCCCCTGATCCCCAGGGATCACTGACCATCCCCCTGCTCCCCAGGGATCACTGACCATCCCCCTGCTCCCCAGGGATCACTGACCATCCCCCTGCTCCCCAGGGATCACTGACCATCCCCCTGATCCCCAGGGATCCCCAACCCTGCTCCCCATGGATCACTGACCATCCCCCTGATCCCCAGGGATCCCCAACCCTGCTCCCCATGGATCACTGACCAACCCCTGATCCCCAGGGATCACTGATCATCCCCCTGATCCCCATGGATCACTGACCATCCCCCTGATCCCCATGGATCACTGACCATCCCCTGATCCCCAGGGATCACTGACCATCCCCCTGATCCCCATGGATCACTGACCATCCCCCTGCTCCCCAGGGATCACTGACCATCCCCCTGATCCCCAGGGATCCCCCACCCTCTCCCCTGCTCCCCATGGATCACTGACCAACCCCCTGATCCCCAGGGATCACTGACCATCCCCCTGATCCCCAGGGATCACTGACCATCCCCCTGCTCCCCAGGGATCACTGACCATCCCCCTGCTCCCCAGGGATCACCAACCCTGCTCCCCAGGGATCACTGACCATCCCCCTGCTCCCCAGGGATCACCAACCCTGCTCCCCAAGGATCACTGACCATCCCCCTGATCCCCAGGGATCACTGACCATCCCCCTGATCCCCAGGGATCACTGACCATCCCCCTGCTCCCCAGGGATCACTGACCATCCCCCTGATCCCCAGGAATCACTGACCATCCCCCTGCTCCCCATGGATCACTGACAATCCCCCTGATCCCCAGGGATCACTGACCATCCCCCTGCTCCCCAGGGATCACTGACCATCCCCCTGCTCCCCATGGATCACTGACCATCCCCCTGCTCCCCAGGGATCACTGACCAACCCCTGCTCCCCAAGGATCCCCCACCCTCTCTCCTGCTCCTCCCCGTTTCCCAAGGCCGCAGCCCCTCACCCAGGGGGTCTGTGGGGGTTCCCTTGAAGATGATCCTGTAGGTGGTGAGGAACACGGCTCCCTCTGCGGGGAGCAGGGGGGGCCCCCCGACGCTGCCCCCGGCCCCCTCCTCGCGCCCGTCCGGCATCAGGTACACGCGGAGCCCCTCCATCACACACTCCTCCCCCAGCAGCAGGGTGGGCCGCAGCAGCTTTGGCTGGGGGAACAACGGGGGGCTCAGTCTGTGGGGAGGGTCTCACAGCCCCCCCGGCTCCGCTCCCAGCCCAGCAGGGCATTCCTACCTTCTGGATGGGAGGCAGCCGCTTGCTCTCCCTGTGCACGGCATCCAGGGTCTCGATGTGCATCTGCACGATGTCTGTGGGACAGGGGGTGAGTCCTGCCCAAATCCCACCTGTCCTGCCTGAATCCCACCGTGTCCTGCCCAAATCCCACTCTGTCCTACCCAAATCCCACCCTGTCCTGCCCAAATCCCACCCTGTCCTGCCTGAATCCCACCTGTCCTGCCCAAATCCCACCTGTCCTGCCCAAATCCCACCTGTCCTGCCTGAATCCCATCCTGTCCTACCCAAATCCCACCCTGTCCTGCCCAAATTTCTATCCTGTCCTGCCCAAATCCCATCCTGTCCTACCCGAATCCCACCTGTCCTGCCCAAATCCCATCCTGTCCTACCCGAATCCCACCCTGTCCTGCCCAAATCCCACCCTGTCCTGCCCAAATCCCATCGTGTCCTGCCCAAATCCCACCTGTCCTGCCTGAATCCCATCCTGTCCTGTCCAAATCCCATCGTGTCCTGCCCAAATCCCACCTGTCCTGCCCAAATCCCACCGTGTCCTGCCCAAATCCCACCCTGTCCTACCCAAATCCCACCTGTCCAGCCCAAATTCCTATCCTGTCCTGCCCAAATCCCACCCTGTCCTGCCCAAATCCCACCTGTCCTGACAAATCCCACCTGTCCTGCCCAAATCCCATCGTATCCTGCCCAAATCCCACCTGTCCTGCCCAAATCCCACCTGTCCTGCCCAAATCCCACCTGTACTGCCCAAATCCCACCTGTACTGCCCAAATCCCACCTTGTCCTGCCCAAATCCCACCTGTCCTGCCCAAATCTCACCCTGTCCTACCCAAATCCCACCTGTCCTGCCCAAATCCCACCGTGTCCTACCCAAATCCCATTGTGTCCTGTCCAAATCCCATCCTGTCCTACCCGAATCCCACCCTGTCCTGCCCAAATCCCACCTATCCTGCCCAAATCCCACCTGTCCTGCCCAAATCCCACCTGTCCTGCCCAAATCCCACCATGTCCTGCCCAAATCCCATCCTGTGCTGCCCAAATCCCACCATGTCCTGCCCGATGCCCACCTGTCCTACCCGAATCCCACCTGTCCTGCCCAAATCCCACCCTGTCCTGCCCAAATCCTATCCTGTCCTGCCCGAATCCCATCCTGTCCTGCCTGAATCCCACCTGTCCTGCCCAAATCCCACCTGTCCTGCCCAAATCCCACCTGTCCTGCCCAAATCCCACCATGTCCTGCCCCAATCCCACCCTGTCCTGCCCAAATCCCATCCTGTCCTGCCCGAATCCCACTGTGTCCTGCCTGAATCCCACTGTGTCCTGCCCAAATCCCACCCTGTCCCACCCAAATCCCATCCTGTCCTGCCCAAATCCCACCTGTCCTGCTCAAATCCCACCCTGTCCTGCCCAAATCCCACCTGCCCTGCCCAAATCCCACCGTGTCCTGCCCAAATCCCATCCTGTCCTGCCCAAATCCCACCTGTCCTGCCCAAATCCCACCCTGTCCTGCCCAAATCCCACCTGTCCAGCCCAAATTCCTATCCTGTCCTGCCCAAATCCCACCTGTCCTGCCCGAATCCCACCTGTCCCTGCCCAAATTCCTATCCTGTCCTACCCAAATCCCACCTGTCCTGCCCAAATCCCACCGTGTCCTGCCCAAATCCCATCCTGTCCTACCCAAATCCTACCTGTCCTACCCGAATCTCACCTGTCCTACCTGAATCCCACCTGTCCTGCCCAAATCCCACCTGTCCTGCCTGAATCCCACCTGTCCTGCCCAAATCCCACCTGTCCTGCCCAAATCCCACCTGTCCTGCCCAAATCCCACCCTGTCCTACCCAAATCCTGCCCTCCCTTACCTGAATCCCACTCTGTCCAAATCCTACCTACCCTATCCAAACCCACCCTGTCCTGCCCAAATCTCCCCTATCCCACTTAAACCCCACCGTGCCTTTCCCAAATCCCCTGTGCCCCCAGATCCCGCCGTGCCCCCTCCCGCTGTCCCTGTGGGACCCCCTGGGCCCCCATGTCCTCACCCGGGATCATGACGTGCAGCCCCTTGAGGTGCTCGTTGGTGACGCCGCTCTCGGTGCACACCTTGTCCACGAAGCGGTTGATGAACCTGACCACGGAGTTGGCCACGTCCGAGCTCTCGGCGTCCTCGAAGCCGCTCTCGGTGTCGTAGCTCTCGGCCACGCTGCCCGCGATGCTTCCCGAGGGAAACGGGGAAGGGTCAGCCCCGGGCAGCCCCGGCCAGGGGCCGCTCCCAGCATGGACCCGGGACAGCTCCCACCCCTGATATGATCCCAGGAGAGCTCCCGCTCCTCACGAGACACCGGGAGAGCTCCCACTGCTGATATGATCCCAGGAGAGCTCCCACTCCTCATGAGGTACCAGGAGAGCTCCCACTCCTGGTAAAAACCCAGGAGAGCTCCCAGGGCTGACACAGACCCAGGAGAGCTCCCGCTCCTGACAGGAACACAGGAGAGTTCCCAATCCTGATATGATCCCAGGAGAGCTCCCAGGGTTGATACAGACCCAGGAGAGCTCCCACTCCTGACAGGAACACAGGAGAGTTCCCGCTCCTGATACAGACCCAGGAGAACTCCCACTCCTGACAGGAACACAGGAGAGTTCCTGCTCCTGATACGATCGCAGGAGAGCTCCTACTCCTAACAGAGGTCCTGACAGGATTCCTGACAGGAGTCCTCCCTCCTGACAGGATTCCAAGACTGTTCCCACTCCCAGCACGGACCCAGGAGAGCTCCTACTCCCAGAAACCCCGCTGGGCACCACAATCCACCCCACTCCTGACAGAACCCTGCAATGCCAGCGCTGCTGGGATTGGAAAAACCCTGACAGGCCGTCTGGTCCAAGGCCCACAGCGAGCAGGGACATCTTTCCCTGCAGCAGCCTGGCCCAGCGCAGGAGCTGTCCCAGTGGTGCCACGCCGGTGTCCCCCGTGTCCCAGCACCTGTTGGTGACGAAGCTGTTGCTGACGCTCTCCACGTCGCCCAGGCCGGAGCTGCGGAGCAGGCGGTTCTTGCTGGTGTCCAGGGGCAGCAGCAGGTAGCTCATCCTGTTGGCGTAGTGGATGGCCTGGCTGAACACCGTGCTCTCCTCCTTCTGGATCAGCTCCTGCTGCTTCTCCCGGCTCATGGTGGGCCACAGCCGCAGCTGCTCCGAGGCGATCTCCAGCGCCGACTTGGCCTCCTGCGGCTCCTCCGCGCTCTCCTGGAGCAGGGGGAAGGGATGGGGCTGTCTGCACGGACAGACCCACAGGGATCTCCCACAGCTGGGGTGCAGCCCCTCACCCTCAGCTGGAACAGGCAGCTGAGCGGGATTCCAGAGCAGCCTGGGACAGTGGGAGGTGTCCCTGCTGTGGCACTGGAGGGCTCTGAGGCTCCCGCCCAGCCCATTCCATGATTCTGTAACTCCATGATGACCCTAGTTCTTTGGGAAGAGCTCTCCTGGGCCACCCTCCCACCTGCTCCATGTGGTTCTCCTCGGCGCTGTCCAGGTAGAGGGCCCGGATGTGGTTCTGGACGTCGCAGTAGAACATGGCCTCCCAGAACTGGATGTTGGTCCACACCACGTGCTCCTGCACGCAGCTGTAGGCGAACTGGGTGATGCCAGGGCTCAGTTTCTGTGAAGTAGGTGGAAAAGAGCCATCTGCACACAGCCTTTGTGCTGAGCTCTCCACTCGGGTGTCCCTGCTCCTCCAGCCGCTCACTGGGAGAGCCCTGGGCAGGCAGCAGGGATGTCTGCACCAGAGCTCCTCCAGCATTCCCTGGAAGTTCCCTTGCTCAGAGCCCAGCCAGAGGCTCAGCCCAGCCCAGCCTGACATGGGATCAAGCTGGCATTCCAGAGCTAACCCTTCCCACAGCCTCCCTGGGAGCCTGGGGCCAGTCTGGGCTGGGTGAAGGCTCCGGGCAGGAGCTGACAAGTGCTGAGGGGACACGGCCTGCAGCCTCTGCCAGCGGGGGGGATGCAGAGGGCTCCAGGCTGGGGACACTGCCATCACTCACCCTGCAGAAGGCGGTGACCAGCGGCAGCAGGGCGGCGGCGATGCCGTGCTCGTCCATGGCCGTGCAGTCCTGGGGAGGGAGCAGGGGACATTCTGAGGCTGACCCCGCCGTGTCCCACGGGAAGAAGGAGCCCCCCGGCCCTGCCCTACCTGCAGGCAGCAGTTCATCATGCGGATGACGAAGTCGAACTGCTGGTGGTCCAGCACGGCGCGGTTCTGCTGCACGTGCAGGTGCAGCTCCTGGGTCAGGCAGTGCCGGGCGGCCCGGCCCTTCATGGCGCGCAGCACGGCCGGGAACAGCTGTGGGAACGGGGTTTGGGGGGTGGGATGGGGCAGGACAGCCCTGCTCCCACACCACTGTCACAGGAGGCACTCAGATACACAGACTGAGCGGGACAGAATTGGGGTGTGGAGGACAGGGAGGAGCCCAGGGGCACTGGGAGATGGAACAGCGGAGTTGAGCTGGTGTGGGAACACCAGGAGGGGGACACGTCACGGGGCAGTGGTGGCCACGGCAGTGCTGGGGAATGGTGGCACTTGATGGTCCCAGAGGAATTGCCAATCCAAATGGCTCCATGCTCCTGTTACTGAGCTGGGAGTGGGGCTGTGCTCCAGGGAACAGGGCCAGGAGGAGAGGGAACGGCCTCAGGCTGAGCCAGGGCAGCATCAGGGTGGACATCAGCAGGGGTTTCCCCATGGAAAGGGGGTCAGGCCTTGGCAGGGGCTGCTCAGGGGGTTTTGGAGCCCTGAACCGTGCAGGGATTTCAAGGCCGTGTGGATGTGGCACTTGGGGACAGTCAGCGGTGGCCTTGGCAGTGCTGGGGATGGGCTCAGAGGGATTTTCCAACCTCAGTAACTTGGTGATTCCACAACTTTTTGACCCTAAGCCAACCAGCAGAACGTGAGCACAGGACAGGGAACGTCCTCTCCATCCACAGAGGACACCAAGCCCCCAACCCCAGCCCCCCTCACCTTCTTGGCCTCCAGCATCTTGTTCTCGAAGACGTAGGAGATGCAGTTCCTGACCACCTCCAGGCGCCGGGCGCTGTTGGCCAGGGCGTTCCCGTTGCGCTCCAGGATGGCGGCTGGGGAGAGATCCCGGTCAGGCCAGGCGGGGTGGCACCGGCACCTGGTGGGGACACGTGTCCCCCTGCTCCGAGGGGCCTCCCTGGGAGCTGAGACCCCAAGGAGGTTGGAGCTGCTGTTTCTCCATGTTTTACTGCTGTGCTGTGACCCAGAGCAGGGTCCCCCTGTGCCCCACACAGCAATGGGGGTCCCAAGGGCACCACCAGCCCCCCAAACCAGGGTTTCCCCATGCCCCACGTACCCATGGGGTGTCCCAAGGGCACCACCAGCCCCCCAAACCAGGGTTCCCCCATGCCCCACGTACCCATGGGGTGTCCCAAGGGCACCACCAGCCCCCCAAACCAGGGTTCCCCCATGCCCCACGTACCCATGGTGTGTCCCAAGGGCACCAGCAGCCCCCAAACCAGGGTTCCCCCATGCCCCACACACCCATGGGGTCCTGAGGGCACCAAAGCCCCCCAAAACAGGGTCTCCCTGTGCCCCACCCACCCATGGGGGGTCTCAAGGGCACCATGCCCTCCCACAGCCCCCCCAGAGCAGGGTCCCCCCATACCCATGGGGGTCTCAAGGACACCATGCCGTCCCACAGCCCCCCAGATCAGTGTCCCTCCATACCCATGGGGGATCTCAAGGGCACCACAGCCTCCAGCAGCCCCCAGAGCAGGGTCCCCCCATACCCATGGGAATCTCAAGGACACCACGGCCTCCAGAAACCCCCAGATCAGGGTCCCCCCATACCCATGGGGGGTCTCAAGGGCACCATGCCCTCCCACAGTCCCCCAGAGTAGGGTCCCCCCATACCCATGGGGGATCTCAAGAGCACCATGCCCTCCCACAGCCCCCAGAGCAGGGTCCCCCCGTGCCCCACGTACCGATGGGGGGTCCCGAGGGCACCATGCACTTCTTCTCGGCCCTGACGGCGGGCGGGGCCGTCTGCAGCTTGGCCGTGGCCTGGTCGATGATCCACTGCACGGTGCCCTCGTCCAGGCGAGGGAAGGGCTTCTGGTGCAGGCGCAGGTGGCAGCCCTCCGTGGGCTTCTGCACCTTGTGCATGGTCACCGCGGGGTACGGGTTCTCCTGCGGGGGACGGCTGCGGCTCAGCCCCGAGGCCACCGCGTGTCCCCTCCCGCCCTGCAGCCCTCAGCTCAGCCCCGGGAGCTCCATCCCTGCCCCTCGGGGCTCCCAGGGAGTATTCCCGCCTCCAGGTGCCACTGGAAACCTCCAGCTGGGCTGGGGAGGCTCGGGGTGCACATCAGCAGGAATTTCCTGCTGGAAAGGTGAAGGGGCTGCCCAGTCCCCACCGCTGGAGGTGCCCAAGGGATTCCCAGAGGCACAGCTTGGACTGGATGAGCTGGGAGGGCTTTTCCAGCCTCAGGGATTCTGTGATCCTATAAAACCAGGGAATCTCACTCCCAGACCTCTGGGCACACTGACCACACGTGACAGCGCAAGGAAGGACAGGACCCGTCCCCACGAGCTCATGGAGGGAGGACAGAGTGACCAGGACTCCACCCAGGCTCTCCCTGCCCCATATCCCCCACACGTTCCCACTGCTGCCCAGGAGCTCCAGGACTCACATTTTTGTAGAGTTTCTCTGCCAGCTCCTTGATGTGCCTCAGGATTTTCTGCTTGTTCCCCTCCTCCGCCTTCATGCGCTTCACCTCGTAGGCCACGAGCTGCGGAGGACAGGACCGGGTGACAGGAGCAGCTCAGGGGTTCTCCAAACCCGGGGCCATGGCAGATCCTGCTCAGCCCCATGGATCCCGTTCAGCCCCACAGATCCCACTCAGGCCATGGCAGATCCTGCTCAGCCCCACAGATCCCACTCAGCCCCACAGATCCCACTCAGGCCATGGCAGATCCTGCTCAGCCCCACAGATCCCACTCAGCCCCTCAGATCCCGCTCAGCCCCACAGATCCCACTCAGACCCCGCTCAGCCCCACAGACCCCACTCAGCCCCACAGATCCCGCTCAGCCCCACAGATCCCGCTCAGCCCCACAGACCCCGCTCAGCCCCACAGACCCCACTCAGCCCCACAGATCCTACTCAGCCCCACAGACCCCGCTCAGCCCCACGGATCCTACTCAGCCCTACAGATCCTACTCAGATCCCACAGATCCCGCTCAGCCCCACAGCTCCTGCTCAGACCCCACAGATCCCGTTCAGACCCCACAGATCCCGCTCAAATCCCACAGATCCCGCTCAGCCCCACAGACCCCGCTCAGCCCCACAGACCCTGCTCAGCCCCACAGACCCCGCTCAGCCCCACAGATCCTGCTCAGCCCCATGGATCCTGCTCAGCCCCACAGATCCCGCTCAGCCCCACAGACCCCGTTCAGCCCCACAGACCCTGCTCAGCCCCACAGACCCCGCTCAGCCCCACAGATCCCGCTCAGCCCCACAGACCCCGCTCAGCCCCATGGATCCCGCTCAGCCCCACAGACCCCGCTCAGCCCCACAGATCCCGGGACGGAAGGGGAGCTCCTCCCGGCCCCACCTCGTCGAAGAGGTCGATGGGGCGGTAGGGGGCCCCGCGCTCGGTGACGAAGCCGGCGAAGGCCATCCCCTCCAGCACCTTGGTCAGGAAATCGTCCTCCGTCAGCCCCCGCTGGCCCAGGAACGCCGCCTGCCAAGGAACCCCGCGCCCTCAGCACAGCCCTGGCACCCAGCCACGCACGGCTGGCACTGGGATGGTGCCACCTCCCTCCCTCCCTGCGCCACAGGGACACAGGACACGGGGATACAGGGATACAGGGACATGGGGACATGGGGACACAGAGCCAGAGGGACACAGGGATACAGGGACTCTGGGACACAGGACACGGGGATATAGGGACACAGGGATATAGGGACACAGGGACATGGGGGCACAGGGACACAGGGACATGGGGACATGGGGACACAAAGCCAGAGGGACACAAGGACACAGGGATATAGGGACACAGGGATATAGGGACACAGGGATATAGGGACACAGGGACATGGGGACATGGGGACACAAAGCCAGAGGGACACAAGGACACAGGGATATAGGGACACAGGGATATAGGGACACAGGGACACGGGGACATGGGGACACAGAGCCAGAGGGACACAGGACACAGGGACACAGGGATATAGGGACACAGGGACACGGGGACACGGGGACACAGAGCCAGAGGGACACAGGGACATGGGGACACAAAGCCAGAGCGACACAGGACACAGGGATACACAGACAGAGTGACACAGGGACATGGGGACACAAAGCCAGAGGGACACAGGGACACAGGGATATAGGGACACAGGATATAGGGACACAGGGACACAAAGCCAGAGGGACACAGGGATATAGGGACACAGGGATACAGGGATATAGGGATATAGGGACACAGGGACATGGGGACACAAAGCCAGAGGGACACAGGACACAGGGATATAGGGACACAGGGACATGGGGGCACAGGGACACAGGGACACGGGGACATGGGGACACAGGAATACAGGGACAGAACGATACAGGGACATGGGGACACAGGGACATGGGAACACAAAGCCAGAGGGACTCAGGGACAGAGGGGCACAGGGACACAGGGCAGAGGTACTCAGGGACACAGGAATACAAGGCCAGAAGGACTCGGGGACACAGGGGCATAGCAATACAGGGACAGAGGGATACAGGGACATGGGGACACGAAGCCAGAGGGACACAGGGACAGAGGGGCACAGGAACACGAGGCTAGAGGGACTCAGGGACACGGGGCCAGAGGTACTCAGGGACACAGGGCCAGAGGGACTCAGGGACACAAGGCTAGAGGGACTCAGGGACACAGGGCCAGAGGGACTCAGGGACACAAGGCCAGGGGCACTAAGGGACACAAGGCCAGAGGGACTCAGGGACACAGGGACGGAGGGACTCAGGGACACAGGGCCAGAAGTACCCAGGGACACAGGGACAGAGGGGCACAGGAACACAAGGCCAGAGGGACTCAGGGACACAAGGCCAGAGGGACTCAGGGACACAGGGACGGAGGGACTCAGGGACACGGGGCCAGAGGCACTCAGGGCCAGAGGACTGCAGGTGGCCCCTCAGCAGTGCCAAGATCTCCCACAGGAGCCAGCTGCAGGCCTGGGCTCCCTCCTGGCTGAGCCCTGCAGGAGCACCTGAGGGCACGCCAGGGCAGCGCTGCCTGCCCCGCAGACCCCGGCACGCTGGAGGACAAACACGGGATGCAGGTGGGCTGGCAGGGACGCTGGGAGGTGCCTGCCTGGGAAGCCGGGGCTGTTTCCTGGCTCAGCCCGGCCGGAGGAGGCCCTCACCTTGTGGAAGCGGATGACGGGCTCGGGGTGGATGCGGATGATGTGCAGGCACCAGCGGTAGCCCTGCAGCAGCTGAGCAAACAGGCGCAGGAACACGGCCCGGATCTCCTTGTCCTGCAGCAGGGAAGGGCAGCCTGGGCTTGTGGGGCACGGGGTGAGGACAGGGCAGCTCCCGGGGCAGGGATTTCCCCCAGCATGGGATCGACCCCGGGTGAGGCCAGGGAATGGGGCTGAGGTTCCAGGGAACAGGGGCATGGGACTGACTGCTCTGCCCGCCTGGAGCTGCACAGGGAGGAGAGGGAGTTCTGCAGCTCTGGGAATGCTGCAAGCCCAAACATTCCCTGGCTGCTCCAGCCTGGCCGTGAATCCAGAGCCCACGGCACTGCAGGATCCAGCCACAGCTCAGAGCAGTGGCCTCAGATGGACACAGAGCTGGAATGGTGTGTGAGAGCCAGGATGGCCCTGGGGAACAGCCCCTCATCACCCAGGGACCCTCTCCTCCTGCCCAGGGTGTCCCAGGGAATAGCCCCTCACCCAGGGACCGTCTCCTCCTGCCCAGGGTGTCCCTGAGAACAGCCCCTCACCCAGGGACCCTCTCCTCCTGCCCAGCCCCTCACCCAGGGACCCTCTCCTCCTGCCCAGGATGGCCCTGGGGAACAGCCCCTCACCCAGGGACCCTCTCCTCCTGCCCAGGGTGTCCCTGAGAACAGCCCCTCACCCAGGGACCCTCTCCCTCCCAGCACTCACCTGCATCTTGAGGGAAGAGGCGGAAATGGTGGAGGGGGGGAAGGCGAGGTCGGCCACCTCCAGCTCTGGGTCCAGGACCTGCCCAGGGAGGACACTCAGCTCAGGCCCCATGCTGGCTGGAGAAGCCAAGGAGATTTCCCCAGAACCCCACAGCCCCTGTGGAAAAGGTCTGAGGGGCTTGGAGACAACCCATGGGGGATCAGGAATGCTCTGTCAGGCCTGACCCTGCCTTGGGGAGCACAGCTGGCACTGGGATCCCAGGGAAAGGGGAGCCCCTCCTGCTCTGCCAGGGAAACCTTCACCCCGCATTGCCCCAGGAGGAGCAGGAGCTGCTCCAGCAGCGCCTCAGGAACACAGGAGCAGCCAGGCCACAGCTGCTTCCTGCCCTGGGCTGGGAGCCAGCGCCACATTCCCAGAAACCTCTGGCAAAGGAACCCCCCCACCCCGGCACTGCAGGACATCAGAGGGCACACGGGACTGGGAATGGCCCTGGGACGGGGGCAGCAGCACCCCAGGGCAGGAGTCAGGGCTCACAGAGTAACCCCTGCTGCTCCACTCCCAGCTCCCATGGAAATCTGGGTCACTCCCAGGGTGCAGGCCAGAGGCCACTGGATCAGGAATGGGCCCTGTGACAGGACCCTGAGGCTTGGGCAGGACCCCGAGGTGTGGACAGGACCCCGAGGAGTGGGCAGGACCCCGAGGTGTGGACAGGACCCCAAGGAGTGGGCAGGACCCCGAGGAGTGGGCAGGACCCCGAGGTGTGGACAGGACCCCAAGGAGTGGACAGGACCCCAAGGAGTGGACAGGACCCCGAGGAGTGGACAGGACCCCACAGCATGGTCAGGACCCCGAGGTGTGGACAGGACCCCGAGGTGTGGACAGGACCCTGAGGAGTGGACAGGACCCCGAGGAGTGGACAGGACCCTGAGGTGTGGACAGGACCCCGAGGAGAGGACAGGACCCCGAGGAGTGGACAGGACCCCGAGGCAGCTATCACAGAGGAGCCCTGGCTGCAGTGGCTCCCAGGACAGGGGTGCCATTCCCAGGGGACGGTGCTGGCACCCCGGGAACGCTGGCACTCACCATGGACAGGGCTTCCCGTGTCTGCTGCAGCAGGGGCTCGGGCAGCAGCGAGATGTGCACGCACTCGGGCACGTTCACGGTGCCGCCGTCCAGGTCCGCAATCACCACGTCCAGCTGGGAGGGGGGACAGCAGTGGGACACAGCCCCACTCCCCGATCCCACGTCCCAATCCCAGGGGTGGTGGGCAGCTGTGCAGGTGAGCTGGCTCAGGAAAGGGCTGGGAGTGGGCTCTGGCTGCTCCCCACCTTCCCTGAGCGCTCGGCACTCCCTGCGTCCCACCCCGTCCCCAAATTCAAGGACACACTGGGATTCCTCGCTGGGGGGACGGGGGACATGTGGCAGGAGAGGGACCCAGCCATTCCCACTGGACCCAGCCATTATTCCCACTGGACCCAGCCATTCCCACCAGACCCAGCCAACCCCCTGGCTCCTGTGGGACTCCTGGGTGCACCCCGGGCTGAGCACACACAGCCTGTGGCCCTGGACACCCTCAGCATGGACTGAGCTGTCACCCAAGCCTGTGACAGCCACGCTGCCCGTCCCCAGCCCCCTGGCACCGGGACAGGGAAGGTGGGCTCTCACCAGCTCCTGGGTCTCCGACTGGAAGATGGAGTGGACACCGATGATGAAGGGGGTGGGGGTGCTCAGCACCTCCAGGAGCTGGGCGGGCAGGATGGGCACGTAGGTGAAACTGCAACCAGAAACAGCCTCAAAGCCAGCCCCAAACACAGCCCTGCCAGCCCTGCCCCACGTCCCAGCCCCGTTCTGGCACAGCCAGACACGGTTCTGGCTCTGGAGCTGTGTCCAGGGTGTCCCTGGCACCCCCTGCCCCTCAGGCCCCACGGCCACACACAGCCCCCAAAGGCTGTGGCTGCCCCATCCCTGTGAGGGGCTGGGACAAGGCCTGAGGGACAGGACACAGGGAATGGCTCCCACTGCCAGAGGGCAGCCATGGATGGGAGATTGGGAATGAGGAATTCCTGGCTGGGCTGGGATTGCCAGAGCAGCTGGGGCTGCCCCTGGATCCCTGGAATGCCCAAGGCCAGGCTGGACACTGGGGCTGGAGCAGCCTGGGACAGTGGGAGGTGTCCCTGCCATGGCAGGGTGGCACTGGAGGGGTTTGGGGTCCCTTCCAATCCAAATTATCCTGGGATTTCATGATTCCATTATATGATCCCTGTCTGGTCTTGGGGTTGTAATCAAAGTCTGACCAAGGAAAGGGTTTCCAGCAGAGCCATTAACGCCAAAATAATTTCAGGAAAAAGTCTCCACAGAAAGGGGGTCAGGCCTTGGCTGGGGCTGCCCAGGGAGGTTTGGAGTCTCCATCCCTGGAGGTGTCCCAGGAACTCCTGGAGGTGCCACTCAGGGCTCTGGGCTGGGGACAAGGAGGGGATGGGGAACAGCTTGGACTTGGTGACCCTGGAGGGCTTTTCCAAGCTCAGGGATTCCATAATTCTGTGAAGAAAAGGGTTCCTCTGGGAAAAAAAACAAAAAAAGCCTCTCTGCAGCCATTCCCTGTGTCCTGTCCCTGCTCAGAACATCTCCCAGCACTGCCTCCAGTGCCAGAGCCTGTTCTGCCTGGGAGAAGAGGGAGGCAGGGCTGAGAGACTCCCAGTTGTTCCCCAGACCCCGAGAGGCACCGAGGGTGGGACAGGGGCACAGCTGGCACAGCTGGAAGCTCAGGGACCCTCACCTGTACTTGAGGGGGAACATGAGAGCCAGGAGGGCCCGGCAGGCGTCCGTCAGCCTCTGGTAGCTGCTGGAGAGGAACAGGATCTTGTGCTCGGTCAGCGCCGCGCAGAACAGGAACAGCACGTTGGTGATGCCTGGGCAGGGCACAGCGGGGGCTCAGGAATCGGGGGGGTCCCTCTGACACCCCTCAGAGACCCCTGACCCCTCCCAGGCTGCAGCCCACTCCCCATCCCTGCCAGGAGAGGAGCCACTGGTGGTTCTGGTCACTGCCAAGTGTGCTCCCCACTTCCCAGACATGCTCTGTCCCTCCTGGGGGCTGGTGGCCTTCCCTGGGGGTTGGTGGCCTTCCCTGGGGGGCACGAGGTGGCCTTCCCTGGGGGCTGGTGGCCTTCCCTGGGGGGCACGAGGCTAGTGGCACCCCTGGGCTGCTCCCCCAGACCCCAGCCCCAATCCCACCCTCCTGGAAAAGGGGTGGCACAGCCAGGCCAGGGCTCGGAGCCACACGCGGGAGGTGACCCGTAGGGACCCCAGATGCCACGGGGACAGGGTGGGGACACGTCTCACCCAGCTGGCGGAAGAGCAGGGCCACGCTGCAGCTGCTGACGGGCAGCGAGTCGTTGATGGGTGTCTGGATCACCTGCCTGTCCCCTGCTCCCAGCGAGATCGTCCTCTGCAAGGCAACACACACCTGGTCACCAGGGCCACCCAGAGAAGGACCGGGACAGGGCAGGGGCAGCCAGACCACCCCAGGGCCACCGTGCCCCAGCACACCCCCCGTCTGGAAAGGGAAAGAGAAAGGGAAAGAGGAAAAGGGACAGAGAGAAGAAGATGCTGCCATGGCACCTGCTGGGTGCTTGACTGGGTCCCCGGGCTGAGGGGAAGGAGGGCACCTCCTGCAACGTCCCCAGCCAGCACCAGCAGTGTCCCAGCGGCCCTGAGATGGGACACAATGGCACTCCAGGACACCACGAGGGTTCCCCGGGATTTGAGGGAATGTGAGCTCTTTCTAGGATTCAAAAGCTCTCCAGGATAAGAGGGCTCCCCAGGATTCAAAGGCTCCCCAGAATTCGAGGGAATTCCAGCCTCTTGTGGGCCCTTGGAGCTCCCGTCCCAGCCTGGCTGTGCCCAGGAGCAGCTCCAGAGCCTCCCCAGTGGAAGGAATACCCCGAGGAATACCCCGAGGAATATTCTGGGGGAAGGGATCACAGGATCAGCGCTTCTTCCCTGGTATCACTGAATATTCCCAGCCCTGAGCTCGTTCCCAGGGACACTCAAACACCCCCAGGCTGTCTCCAGGCCCTCCTCCTCCTCTTTGCACTCCTCTCCAGGGAAAACGCTCCTGCAGGAGCAGCGTTCCCACTGCAGCCACCTCTTGGCAGAACAGCCCCAAAATCCTGAGATGTCCAAGAGCCCTGAGCTGGGCTGTCACAACCCAGAGAGGCGTGTCTGGAGTGCAGCCCCTTCCCAGAGCCTGGGGACACATCCTGGCTGCCCTCAGGTAGGACACGCACCCCAGGGTGCCCTGAGAGCACCGGGAGCTGGGGCCGGGTCACAGCGATCAGCAGAGAGGCTGCTGAGGAGGGGACAGCCCCAGAGCAGGGAGAGGAAAGTGGGGAAAAGAAGATGGGAGAGAAAAGGAGTTCGTACCACGGCTTCGTCCTCCGCGTCAGGCTGAGATGGGACAGACAGAGACACAGTCAGTTAGGACAGACAGACAGACAGGCACAGCTGGGACAGCAGCAGGGACAGGACAGGAGCCCACAGACACAGACAGGGACAGCAGCAGGGACAGGAGCCCACAGACAGGGACAGCAGCAGGGACAATGGGACAGGAGAGGAGCCCACAGACACAGACAGGGACAGCAGCAGGGACAGGACAGGAGCCCACAGACACAAACAGGGACAGCAGCAGGGACAATGGGACAGGAGCCCACAGACATGGACAGGGACAGCAGCAGGGACAGGACAGGAGCCCACAAAAAGGGACAGGGACAGCAGCAGGGACAATGGGACAGGAGCCCACAGACACGGACAGGGACAGCAGCAGGGACAATGGGACAGGAGAGGAGCCCACAGACACGGACACCAGCAGGGACAATGAGACAGGAGCCCACAGACAGGGACAGGGACAGCAGCAGGGACAGTGGGACAGGAGCCCACAGACAGGGACACCAGCAGGGACAATGGGACAGGAGAGGAGTCCACAGACATGGACATGGACAGCAGCAGGGACAATGGGACAGGACAGGAGCCCACAGACACAGACACGGGGTGAAAGCAGTGCCTATGGCACCGGGAAGGAGCGCTGGACACGGCAGGAGAGCAGGAAAACCACGGGAAGGGAAGTGCCACCACCAAGCTGTCACCTCCCCGTCACACAGTCCCTGTTCCCACGCGCAGAGCTGTCCTGCCCCAGCTGGGGGCACAGATCTGTGCCAAGCTCAGCGAGCCATGGTGGCAGGAGAAGCCGTCCTGCTCCGGCAGCCGCTCCAGGTCCCGCCGGGAGGAGCCGGATCCGGGCAGATCCCATGGGAAGGGACAACCCCGGGTGCCTGGCACAGCCCGGGGTGGCAGCGCCTGGCTCTGCCCCCAGCACTGGGACAGGCCTGGCTCCACTGCTCTCCCGCAAATCCCGGCAGCACTGCCAGCTTCTCCTGAGACCCACACGGCCCTGGGGGCCAGAGGCACCCCGAAAGTGCACCCCAAATCCCGCTGGGATACGGAGCAGGGAGAGCCCCCCTCGGGGGCACGGCACGGCAGGGAGGAAACCCCTGTGGAGGCACCGGGGCCTGTGCTGCTGTCCCACTGCTCTACAGTGCTGTCCCAGTGTCCCATTGTGCTGTCCCAGTGCCCCATGCTGCTGTCCCAGTGTCCTGTGCTGTTGTCCCAGTGTCCCATGGCGCTGTCCCAGTGCCCCATGGCGCTGTCCCAGTGTCCTGTGCTGCTGTCCCAGTGCCCCATGGCACTGTCCCAGTGCCCT
The DNA here is from genome assembly GCF_003957565.2 of Taeniopygia guttata. NCBI lineage: Eukaryota > Metazoa > Chordata > Aves > Passeriformes > Estrildidae > Taeniopygia > Taeniopygia guttata. The sequence goes on along the minus strand of NC_044212.2, from coordinate 713,740 downwards.
GTGCTGCTGTCCCAGTGCCCTGTGCTGCTGTCCCAGTGCCCCATGGTGCTGTCCCAATGCCCCATGGCGCTGTCCCAGTGCCCTGTGCTGCTGTCCCAGTGCCCCATGGTGCTGTCCCAGTGCCCCATGGCGCTGTCCCAGTGCCCCATGGTGCTGTCCCAGTGCCCCATGGTGCTGTCCCAATGCCCCATGGCGCTGTCCCAGTGCCCCATGGCGCTGTCCCAGTGCCCCGTGCTGCTGTCCCAGTGCCCTGTGCTGCTGTCCCAGTGCCCCATAGTGCCATCCCAGTGCCCCGTGGCACTGTCCTAGTGCCCCATGGCCCTGTCCCAGCCTGGCCAAGGCTGCTGCCCTGGATCAGCCTGGCTGTGGGATCATTCCTGGCACTCTGTGCTGGGGGAAGGGGAGCTCAGCCGAGGGCAGGCACATGGGGACACAATCCCACAGCCACAGACACATCCCAGGGGCCAGCAGGACACAAGAGCTCCAGGGCACAGCGCTGCTGACCCCAGCCTCCTGCCAGGGGCTCCAGCTGGGCTTTCCCTCTCTGCCATCCCCAAGGATCAGCTCCATGTGCTGAGCCCAGCTGGGCCAGAGCAGGGCAGGCTGGGGGGACACATGGCTCTGAGGGGACAGGGGGGCGTTGGTGGCCTCAGCTGCAGGAGAAGCTGCTGCTCTTCAGGCCCCCAGCACAGACACAGGAGCTGGCACAGCCATGGGCACAGCACCAGGCCAGTGCCCCAGGAAGAGCTCCAGGCTGCTGTCCTGGCCCTGCTGGCCCGTGTCCCCACAGCTGTCCCAGCCCTGCTCTCACAGATGGCCCGTGACCACTTGGCTCTGGAGCAGCTCTCACAGGGGATCCCACAGGGCTGAGCACATGGCCAGACCCCAGGAGTGCCCACGGACCAGGGAATGTTTGCACAGGTTAACAAGCTCCTGGTGCTCCCAGGCAGGACATGGAAGCTGCAGCAGGAGCTCCTTGGCTAATTGAGGATGTGAGTGGGATTTGTGCTCGGAAGCACTCGGGAAGGCAGCAGGGCACGGAGCCAGGCCTGCCCACGGGGCCCACGCTGGCACGGGGAGCAGGACTGGGCTGGGCTCTGAGCCAGAGCGAGGACAGGGACGGGGCAGCAGGACAGCAGGACAGCAGGACACCCACCTGCGCTCCCCCCGTGATGGGGATGGTGCAGGTCAGCAGGTTCCCGATGACGTTCTCCAGGGACACGCTCAGCCCGTCCACGTAGATGGTGTAGATCAGCCCCAGGCTGTTCTGGAGAGGGGAGCAGAGCACGGCTGAGCAGTGCCCCCAAACCCCCATGGCACAGAGACACCCCAAAATCTGCACACCCCCAGACCCCCATGGCACAGAGACACCCCAAACTCTGCACACCCCCAGACCCCCATGGCACAGACACCCCAAACTCTGCACACCCCCAGCCCTGGGTGGTCACTGTGGGTCCCTGCCCACAAAAACAGCCTGTTCCAGCTGGGAAGCAATAGCAGTCCCAGCTCTGGGGGCACCAGCACAGGGCAGCCCTCAGGACAAGCTGGGAATGAGGGATTTGAGGAATTTGTGTTCTAGGCACCCTTGAGGAAAAGGAAAACACAAACACTGGGATTTGGGGAGCAGGGCCAGGCAAACTCTGGCCCAGTGGAATAATGAGGGAAGAGCAGGATAAAGCCCTGCCTGCTGGAATAACGAGGGAAGATGAAGCTCAGATTCCTCCTGGGCACTGCAGTGAGGAGCTGGGAGCTGTTTCTGTCCCGGGGAGCAGGTGGCAGGACACCTCTGTCTCTGGGAACAAGTGAAGTGACCCTGTCCCCTGGAGTTGCCCCAGCTTGTGCCTGGCACGACCCCACTCTGCTGACCCATGCTTAGGAAAACAGATCCTGTATTTCAGAGAATTCCCACTCCACAGAAGGCAGGGACACCTCCCACTGTCCCAGGCTGCTCCAGCCCCAGTGTCCAGCCTGGCCTTGGGCATTCCAGGGATCCAGGGGCAGCCCCAGCTGCTCTGGCAATCCCAGCCCAGCCAGGAATTCCTCATTCCCAATCTCCCATCTATCCCTCTGGCAGTGGGAGCCATTCCCTGTGTCCTGTCCCTGCAGGCCTTGTCCCAGTCCCTCTGCAGCTCTCCTGGAGCCCCTTTAGGGCCTGGAATGAGCTGGAAGCTCTCCTGGATCCTTCTCCTCTCCAGGCTGGGCACTCCCAGCCCTTCCCCATGGACACAATCCGCACCCAGCCCTCCCAAGGCCTCCCCAGGCACAGAGTGCAGCACCCCTGGAGCTGGCAGAGCTGGCAGAGCTGGCACAGGCAGGGCACAGGCAGGGCACAGGCAGGGCACAGCCAGCGCTCCCAGGAACGGGCTGTTCCTCACGGCTCCAGGGAGCGGGGCTGGCAGCTGCCCCGTGCCCCACAGCTCAGGGGTGCCAAGGGCAGGACGGGGCCAGCTCCCAGGGGCTGTGCCAGCGTGTTCCCACTGCAGCAAGCCTCTCCCAGCACAGCTGCCCCCTCCCCTGGGCATCATCCCGCTCCCTGTGCTGCCCAACTCACCCGGAACACCTCGGCGTGGTCCAGCCGCGACACCAGCACCAGGCTCTTGGGGGCGAACAGCTGGGCAGGCTGCACCAGCGACGAGGCCTCCTCCTCCTCCTCCTCCTCCTCCTTCTCCTCGCCGTTCCTGGCCTGGCTCTGGGGCTGTGAAGGCACAAACCAGCCCGGGCTGGGGGTTAAGGGATGCTCTTCCCTGTCCCAAACTCCCAGTGCCAGGGTCTGGATTCCTGTGGCACAGGGAAGGCAGGAGCTCCTGGCTAGAGTTAAACCCAACTGAATGATTCTCCACCAGCACTGCTGACCACCCTTGCCATCCATCCACGGATTCCTGTGGCACAGGGAAGGCAGGAATCCATGGCCAGAGCCAAAAGCAGCTGGGTGCTCCCTTATCAGTGCTGCTGACCACCCTTCCCATCTATCCATGGATTCCTGTGGCACAGGGAAGGCAGAAGCTCCTGGCCAGTGCCAAAGGCAGCTGGGTGCTTCTCCAGCAGCACTGCTAGCCACCCTTGCCATCCATCCACTGACTCTTCTGACACAGGGAAGGCAGGAGCTCCTAGCTAGAGTTAAACCCAACTGAATGCTTCTCTACCAGCACTGCTGGCCACCCTTCCCACCTATCCATGGATTCCTGTGGCACAGGGAAGGCAGGAACTCCTGGCCAGAGCCAAAAGCAGCTGGGTGCTTCTCCAGCAGCACTGCTGACCATCCTTGCCATCTATCCATGGATTCCTGTGGCACAGGGAAGGCAGGAACTCCTGGCCAGAGCCAAAAGCAGCTGGGTGCTTCCTTATCAGTGCTGCTGGCCACCCTTCCCACCTATCCACGGATTCCTGTGGCACAGGGAATGCAGGAACCCCCAGCCAGAGCCAAAAGCAGCTGGGTGCTTCCTTTTAGTGCTGTTGGCCACCCTTCCCATCCATCCATGGATTCCTGTGGCACAGGGAAGGCAGGAACTCCTGGCCAGAGCCAAAAGCAGCTGGGTGCTTCCTTATCAGTGCTGCTGGCCACCCTTCCCACCTATCCACGGATTCCTGTGGCACAGGGAATGCAGGAACCCCCAGCCAGAGCCAAAAGCAGCTGGGTGCTTCCTTTTAGTGCTGTTGGCCACCCTTCCCATCCATCCATGGATTCCTGTGGCACAGGGAAGGCAGGAACCCCCGGCCAGTGCCAAAGGCAGCTGGGTGCTTCTCCACCAGCACTGCTAACCACCCTTCCCATCTATCCACTGACTCCTCTGACACAGGGAAGGCAGGAACCCCCGGCCAGTGCCAAAGGCAGCTGGGTGCTATCCCATCAGTGCTGCCAGCCCCGTCCCCGTGTCCCTGTGTCCCCGTGTCCCCGGTACCTGCGGGCTCTCCACGGCCTCCCAGAAGGTGAAGCAGGCGCAGTAGTGCCGCTCCGAGTTGATGTCGGTCAGCACGGCCACGAAGAAGGTGGGGGGGTTCCTCTCGGGGAAGAGCTGCCACCCGCTGGGCTGGCAGAACTGCGGAGGCACGGAGCGGGCTCAGGGTGCCAGCCCTCACCGGGGATCCACCCCGACCCCACATTGCCCACAGGGCCTGTGGGGAAGGGCAGCCCCCGGGCCGGGAGCAGGGGGAGCACCAGGCAGAGCCCCCCTGGCTCCTGGAACCCCCTAATCCCGCTGGACAGGCTCCAGGAATTCCCAAATCCCCTGCAGGGAAGCAGGAACAGCAGGAGCCACCTGGAGAACCCCACACCAGGAGGGGTCATGGTGGGACAGTCCAGACAGGCAGGAGCACCAGCTCCTGGGAAAGGTCCCCCCACGGCACAGGGACCCCAAAATCTGCACTGCCCCCAGACCCTCATGGCACAGACACCCCAAACTCTGCACACCCCCAGACCCTCATGGCACACAGAGCCCAAACTCTGCACACCCCCAGACCCTCATGGCACACAGAGCCCAAACTCTGCACACCCCCAGACCCCCACGGCACAGACACCCCAAAATCTGCACACCCCCAGACCCCCATGGCACAGAGACACCCCAAACTCTGCACACCCCCAGACCCCCATGGCACAGACACCCCAAAATCTGCACTGCCCCAGACCCCCATGGCACAGAGACACCCCAAACTCTGCACAGCCCCAGACCCCCATGGCACAGAGACACCCCAAACTCTGCACACCCCCAGACCCCCATCGCACAGAGACACCCCAAACTCTGCACCCCCCCAGACCCCCATGGCACACAGAGCCCAAACTCTGCACACCCCCAGACCCCCATGGCACAGAGACACCCCAAACTCTGCACACCCCCAGACCCCCATGGCACAGAGACACCCCAAACTCTGCACACCCCCAGACCCCCATGGCACACAGAGCCCAAACTCTGCACACCCCCAGACCCCCATGGCACAGAGACACCCCAAACTCTGCACACCCCCAGACCCCCATGGCACAGAGACACCCCAAACTCTGCACTGCCCCCACCTGGATCCCCCTGTTCCAGTAGACCCCGGGCTTGTGAGGCTGCTGCCCTGGGAATGCCCTCACCCCTGGAATTCCCTCACCCCTGGGAATGCCCTCACCTCTGGAATTCCCTCACCCCTGGAATTCCCTCACCCCTGGGAATGCCCTCACCTCTGGAATTCTCTCACCTCTGGAATTCCCTCACCCCTGGGAATGCCCTCACCCCCGGGAATGCTCTCATCTCTGGAATTCCCTCACCTCTGGGAATGCCCTCACCCTGGGAATTCCCTCACCTCTGGGAATGCCCTCACCTCTGGGAATTCCTCACCCCTGGGAATGCCCCCACCTCTGGAATTCCCTCACCCCTGGGAATGCCCTCACCCCTGGGAATGCCCCCACCTCTGGAATTCCCTCACCCCTGGGAATGCCCTCACCCTGGGAATGCCCCCACCAGGCAGCTCCCAGGGCTCTGCAGGAACAGCTCTGGGCAGGCAGGGAGAGGCTCCCACTCCGTGCCTGTCTCCAGAGGAACCGGATCCATTAAAATGAGCTGTTTCTGTTGGGAATTGCTGCTGGACACTGCACACAGCCAGGAGCTCCAATCCCACCTCCCTGCTCACCCTGGGAACGCTTTTTCCCCAAAAAGCTGTCGAGGAGGCTCAGCCCTGACCGCAGCATCACGTCCCACCCGACCCCAGGATCAGCCCCACGTGCTGCTCCCCCAGGACACGGAGATTTGTGAGCAGCCCTGGAGCCACCCCTGGCCCCCAACAGCACAGGGCTCCAATTGTTTAAATTCCAAGGATGTTTTGGCTGGACAGTTTGACCCTTGGGAAAAAAAGCTGCTTTGCTCCTGCCTGGGACAGTTCCCAAGTCCCTGCAGACACCAGGAAACTCGGAGAAGAAAAATAAAAATAAAAATAAAAATAAAAATAAAAATAAAAATAAAAATAAAAATAAAAATAAAAATAAAAATAAAAATAAATTAAAAATAAATTAAAAATAAAAATAAGAAATTAAAAATAGAAATAAAAATAGAAATAAAAATTAAAATAATAAAAATTTAAATAAAATAAAAATTAAATAAAAAATAAAATAATAAACTTAAAAATAAAAATAAAACTATAAACATAATAAAAATAAAAATAAAAATAAAAATAAAAATAAATTAAAAATCAAAATCAAAATCAAAATAAGAATAAGAATAAAAATAAGAATAAAAATAAAAATAAAAATAAAAATAAAAATAAAAATAAAAATAAAAATAAAAATAAAAATAAAAATAAAAATAAAAATAAATCTGTGGTTTTGCAGATAGAACTGCAGAGAAAGGTCCCAAACTGTGCTGGAATTTCATGGGACACACGATGGGAGGAGGAGCTGGATGCTGCCAATCCCAGAAACAATGGGATGAGGAGCCAGCGACCCCAGTGATCCCAGTGAAGATGGGCAGGGACACCTCCCACCCTGCCAGGCAGGAATTCCTTCCCAAGATCCCACCTAAAAGGATGTCCATCCCTGGCAGTGCCCAGGGCAGGGCTGGAGTCCCCATCCCTGCAGGGATTTCAAAGCCACGTGGATGTGGCACTTGGGGACATGGGCAGTGGTGGCCTTGGCACCACTGACTGCACTCAATGGGCTCAGAGGGATTTTCCAACCCAAGTAAATCCACGATTCCATGAACCCCAGGGGGAATGGAGCAGCTTGCAGAGGGCTCAGGCGGTGGGTCTGCCCCAGCCCATGCTTTTCACAGGGAATGGAGCTCCAGCTCCTCCCTCGAGAGTCCCTGGATCTCCAGGGAGCAGGGCAAGGATTGGGAAGAGCTCCCACTGCAGTTCAGCAATGAGGGGAACAATCCCACCCTCCTGGATGAGCTGGAGCTGGTCTGGAGGATCCCCACAGCAGCACATCCCAGGAATGTCCCAGCTCTGAGCTGATCCCAGAACACTCCTTAGAGTGGTGACCGTGTCCAGAGGGATGGGGACACCCAGGCCCTGGGATCCAGCCTTGGGCAGGACCTGGGAGCTGGGGGTGCTCAGCCTGGAGAAAAGGAGACTCAGGGGTGGCCCCATGGCTCCCCACAGCTCCTGAAAGGTGCCTGTGCCCAGCTGGGCTCGGGCTCTGTCTCCAGCAGCACTGACAGAACCAGAGCACACAGCCTCACGCTGTGCCCAGGGAAATTCAGGTGGGAGAGCAGGAAAAAGCTTTTCCAGAAAGGTGATAAAGTTCTGGGGTGGCTGCCCGGGGAGGTGGTGGATGTGTTTGAAAATCCTGGATGTGGCACTGGGTGAGGTGAGGTGTTGGGGCTGGGCTGGGCTCGATGCTCCTGGAGCTCTCTCCCAACATCTCCCAGGGATTGTGTGGCTGTGTGTGACTGTGTGTGACTGTGTGTGACTGTGTGTGATTGTGTGTGACTGTGTGTGGCTGTGTGTGGCTGTGTGTGGCTGTGTGTGACTGTGTGTGACTGTGTGTGGCTGTGTGTGGCTGTGTGTGATTGTGGGTGACTGTGGGTGACTGTGGGTGACTGTGGGTGACTGTGTGTGATTGTGTGTGGCTGTGTGTGATTGTGTGTGATTGTGTGTGACTGTGTGTGATGGTGTGTGACTGTGTGTGACTGTGTGTGACTGTGTGAATTCCGTGTGACACTGTGTGACCTGTGCTTGGGTGAATTCTGTGTGATTGTGTGAGATCCTGTGAGGTCCTGTGTGATCCTGTGATTGTGTGTGATTCTGTAATTGTGTGAGATCCTGCGAGGTCCTGTGTGATCCTGTGATTGTGTGTGATTCTGTAATTGTGTGATTCTGTGTGAGTCTGAGATTCTGTGTGAGTCTGTGATTCTGTGATTCTGTGTGAGTCTGTGATTCTGTGTGAGTCTGTGATTCTGGGATTCTGTGTGATTCTGTGATTCTATGATACCCTGTGTCCTCCTGTGATTTTATGAAAGGCCTGCCCATGCTCCTGGGGGGCTGTGGACACTGAGGCTGCATCCATGGCTCCTCCAGGAGACATCCCAGCATCCCAGAAGAGGAGAGGTAGCAGGAGGCCAGGAGAGGAGAGGAGCCAGCACTGGATCCCAGAGTTTCTGAGAGCTGGAGATGCACCTGGGGCAGGTGGGAACTGCTCCCCCCGGCACCCCAGCCAGACCCGTGTCCCCCCCGGTGTCACCCCCGGTGTCACCCCAGCACTCACCAGCTCGATGCCCTGGGGGAAGGGGTTGTCCTCCCAGTCCTTCTCCGGGAAGCGCTGCAGGATCTGTCCCTGTCCATCCCCGCTCCCTGTGGAGACAAGACGGGATCAGAGGGCAGCAGGTACCCCTCACCCACCGGGAATGCCCGGCTGGCACAGCCCCGGGCTGCTGCAGCTCTGCATGGATGGGGCAGCACAGGAGGGACCCCAGCCCCTGCCAGGCCGAGCAGCACTGCCCACTCCAGCAGGGAACAGCAGAGACTCCAAGGAATCTGGAGCAAACAGCTCCCAGGGCCTTCTCTGGAGGTAGGAATGGTACTGAGCAGCAGCTCCGGCCCCTCTCCAGCCAGAACTTCCTTCCCTGTGATCCCAACACAGACAGCAGCCCCACTCTGAGCTCACTCCCTGCCCCTCATCTCCCCAAACACTGGCCTCTCCCCAAACAACCTGCCCAGGATGTGCTTTTGGGCTCCCGACAGCTCCTGCTTCCCCGGGGCATCCCAGAGCACTGGGAGCACCCCAAACCTCACCTGCACCCCACCCACACCACTCCAGACCCTAAATCCCAGAGCTGGCCAGGCACCAGCTCTGGGACAGCCTGAGGGGACAGTGCCACCAAGTGCTCCTGTCACCGACCCTGCCAGGCTGGGGAGGGCTCCCACACCACCCACACCTCCCCAAAGACAGAGCTGCTCCTGGATCCAGCTGGGAATCGCAAATCCCAAGGATTTGTGCAGCCCCGTGATGGGGACAGGGGGCTCCTTGCAGCCCCTTCCAGAGCTGCTGGGGGATTATCCATTTCCAGGGGCCGGGTCCTGGCCACGGAATGGGGCTGGGAAAGCAGGAGGAGCACCAGGGAAGAGCTATTTTGGGAGCCCAGACGAGTCCCCAGAGTCCTGCTCACCGCCTGGCAGCCACAGCTGGATTTAGCAGCACCAGGGAAAGGGGCCATTTATAGCCCCGGGCCCAAAATGGAAAAGCTGGAGCCAAACTGGGCACCAAATATCCACAGGGATTGGGTCAACCAGATCCTGCCTGGCCACGTGCTCCCACACCACAGGCCTGCTCTGTCACCACGTCCCTCCTCTGTCACCACTCCCTCCTCTGTCACCACGTCCCCCTGGAGGCAGCCCTGGCCAAAGGCTGCCCGCTCCCAGTGCCAAGGGCTCAGCTCAAGCTCCAGACAGGAAAATCCCTCGAGATCCCCACGTCAGGATTAGGGCTCCAACGGCTCCAAGCTGTGCCCTCCACATCCAGCCCTGCCACGGCTTCGCTGCGATATCTCAGTTAAAGGGGAATGGATACAAGACCACAAAATCACTGAATGGTTCAGGTGGGAAGGGACCCCCGAGCCCCTCCAGTGCCACCCTGCCATGGCAGGGACCCCTCCCACTGTCCCAGGCTGCTCCAGCCCCAGTGTCCAGCCTGGCCTTGGACATTCCAGGGATCCAGGGGCAGCCCCAGCTGCTCTGGCAATCCCAGCCCAGCCAGGAATTCCTCATTCCCAATCTCCCATCCATCCCTCTGGCAGTGGGAGCCATTCCCTGTGTCCTGTCCCTCTGTCCCTTGTCCCCAGTCCCTCTGCAGCTCTCCTGGAGCCCCTCCAGGCCCTGCCAGGGGCTCTGAGCTCTCCCTGGATCCTTCTCCTCTCCAGGTGAGCCCCTCCAGCTCTCCCAGCCTGGATCCCTGGGATCTGAGGGGCTCCAGCCCTGGGGCAGCTCCGGGGCCTCCTCTGGGCTCTGCAGCAGCTCCAGGTGCTGCTGCTGTGTCCCCAGGCTGGGGCAGCCCTGCAGGTGGCTCTCACCTGGGCACAGGGGCAGGATCCCCCTCCCCTGCTGCCCACTGGGCTCAGCCCGGGGCTGGGGGGTCTCAGGCTCATCATCCTCACCACAAACAGGAATCATTCCAAGGGCTGTTTTGAGAACAATGGGAATCTGGGGTTTTCCCAGAGCCAGGAGCTGCCACTCTCCAGCCAGCTGCAGGCAGGTACACCCTGATTTTGGGGACGGCCACCAGCAGCCTGACTCGGGAATCAGCATTTCCCTCAGCTGCTCCTCGGGCAGCCCCATCCCAACCTTCCCATTTCCCACCCGTCAGCTCCGGATCGGCTGCGGGATCGGCGCGGCCCTTCCTGCCCAGAGAGCTGGGCCTGCCCCATCCATTCTGCTGCCACCCCAGCCCAGAGCCCTGGGACAGCTGGAGATTCCTGGGAAAGCTGGAGATTCCTGAGAAAGCTGGAGATTCCTGGGACAGCTGGAGATTCCTGGGAAAGGCAGCACGTGTGCCCCTGAACCCCGGCCTGCAGGCAGCTGGTCCTTCCTGCGCTCCTGCAGGGCCGGGGGACACCTGGGGGAGCCCAGCCCCTCCTGGCCGTGCTGGAAGGTCACAGGATGTTGTTGTGATCCAGGAAATCCCAAATAAGCCCAGAGGTAAACATGGGGCTGGGTCATGGCACAGGATGACCCCGGCTGGGAGCGCTGGAGCAGCGGTCACGGACACAGACACGCCAGCGCCACGCCCCGTGTCCCCAAAAGGATGGGACAGGAGGAGCTGTGCCTCAGCCCTGCACACACACCAGCCAGGCCTCTGAGTGCCGGCTCAGGAGCACTCCCAGAGCCTGCATGAGGTGCCCACCTTGCCTGGAAAATCCCGGGGGATCCACGCGGGGAGCACGGCAGCCCCAGCCCACCCAGCCCCCGGGCTCGGGGCAGGGAACCAGCCCTGCAGCAGCTCCTGCAGCCCCTGCACAGAATCACAGAATTCACACAATCCCTGGGAGATGTTGGGAGAGAGCTCCAGGAGCATCCAGCCCAGCCCCAGCAGCTCACCTCACCCAGTGCCACATCCAGGCTTTTCAAACACACCCAGGGCTGGTGACTCCACCACCTCCCCGGGCAGCCATCCCAGAACTTTATCACCTTTCTGGAAAAGCTTTTTCCTGCTCTCCCACCTGAATTTCCCTGGGCACAGCGTGAGGCTGTGTGCTCTGGTTCTGTCAGTGCTGCTGGAGACAGAGCCCGAGCCCAGCTGGGCACAGGCACCTTTCAGGAGCTGTGGGGAGCCATGGGGCCACCCCTGAGTCTCCTTTTCCTGAGGAGCTGGATGTGACAGAGAGAGAGGAGAAGGGAATTTTCACAGGGATGTGAGGCAAAGGAGCTTGTTTGGAACAAGCCCTGTCCCACCCCTCACACCTGACACCCTCCACTCCCAGGTGACTGGAGGTGTTTCACCACCAGCACAGGACCACTGGTCCGGCCAGGAACGGCTCCTCTGCAGGCTGGGACACGACTCCCACACCCCTGAACCTCAGAAATTCGGGATTAAATCATCCAGGGGATGTCAAAGTTCAGATAACACAGCTCGGTGTGGGCACAGCCCCGGGCAGGGACTGTCCCCTGTGCTGGCCCTGCTGAGGGACCCCCTGGAATCCTGGGGGCAGCTCTGGGCCCCTCCTGCCAGGAGAGCCCTGGAGGGGCTGGAGTGTCCAGGGAACAGAGCTGGGAAGGGAATGGAGCCCAGGAGGGGCTGAGGGAGCTGGGAAGGGGCTGAGGGAGCTGGGAAGGGGCTGAGCCTGGAGCCAAGGAGGCTCAGGGGGGACCTTGTGGCTCTGCACAAGTCCCTGCCAGGAGGGGACAGCCGGGGGGTCGGGCTCTGCTCCAGGGAACAGGGACAGGAGCAGAGGGAACGGCCTCAGGCTGGGCCAGGGCAGCCTCAGGAGGGATTTTGGGGAAGTTCCTCCTGGAAATGCTGTCCAGCCCTGGCACAGGGCTGGATCCCCATCCCTGGAGGGATTTCAGAACTGTGTGGATTTGGCACTTGGGGACAGGTCAGTGGTGGCCTTGGCAGTGCTGAGAGCAGTTGGATTCAATGGCCTGGGAGGGCTTTTCCAAGCTGACTCCATGAATCCCCGGTGTCAGAAGGAAACAGGAATGTCCCCAGGGAAGGCCTGTGCAGGACATTCCCACGCCCATGGAGCCAGTGGGATTTGTCCCCACAGCCGCTGCCAGCCCAGGTGGGCCGGAACCAGCCCCAAGGACCAAACCTGCCACCTTCAGCTGCGGGGACAGACCAGCGGGGACATGGAGGGATCAAAGCCTGGCACCGCTGCTCTCAGCTCCGCCTGGAATTCCCCGGGATCCGGGAGCTGGGCCCAGGCCAGGCCGGGCTGCAGCACCTGCAAGGCACCGGCAGCGGGCAGGAAAAGCCTGTGGGAACCCGGCCAGAGCCTGCCAGGGCTGCCAGGGAGCTCCACACGGCCACAGGCTGGGTCACACCAGGGGCTGATGGATGGGCACATCCCATCCCGTCCCCAAACCCCTGTGACCGCCTCCTGTCGTCCCTCCAGGAGCTGCATCCCCTTTCCCACATCCCCACCACAATCCTGGGATGGGTTGGGTGGGAAGGGACCCCAGAGCCCCTCAGTGCCACCCCTGCCATGGCAGGGACACCTCCCACTGCCCCAGGCTGCTCCAGCCCCAGTATCCAACATTTCCTTGGACATTCCAGGGATCCAGGGGCAGCCCCAGCTGCTCTGGAAATTCCTCATTCCCAATCTCCCACCCATCCCTCTGGCAGTGGGAGCCATTCCCTGTGTCCTGTCCCTCCATCCTTGTCCCCAGTCCCTCTGCAGCTCTCCTGGAGCCCCTTTAGTGGCACTGGGCACTCTGGGACAGTGTGAGGTGTCCCTGCCATGGGAGTGGTGGCACTGGGTGGGGTTTGATGTCCCTTCTCCCCCAACCATTCCACGATTCTCAGCCACCTGAGGACACCCAGCCCATCCTTCATCCCTCTGCTCAGGAGCAACCATCACCTGAGTGGGGAGCTGGGATACTCCAGCTCCTCCCTCCCTCCCAGCGAGCAGGAATAAGGCACAGATGGGACGAGCCACCCATCCCATCCCATGCCATGCCATGCCAGCCCTGCAGCCCCCCGCCCCCACGCCCACCCAGAACAACACCCGAGTGTCTGCTGCAGGACAAAGCAGCCTCTGTTCCCTGGGCCGTGTCCCGCCGGGGGCACAGAGAATGGCCTTTCTGTGAGGGAACAAAGGGGCCGTTTGTGGGGCCGGGGGCGGCCCCGAGCTCCGGCCACCGCCAGGAAAGCCCACCCGGCCCAGGGCGAGTCCCTGTCCCAGCCCTGGCCACCAGCACGGATGGGACAGCCCTGTCCCCACCAGCCCTGTCCCCACCAGCTGCTCTAACATCAGGTGCTGGCAGCTCCCTGTGCCAATCCCAGCATCCCTGAGGCTGGAAAAGCCCTCCGGGACCACCGAGCCCACCTTGTCCCCAGCCCAGAGCCGAGTGCCACCTCCAGGAATTCCTTGGACACCTCCAGGGACGGGCACTCCAAAGCTCCCCGGGCAATGGAATCCCTGTTCCAGTGCTGGACAACCCTTTCCATGGAGAAATTGTTCCTGAAGTGGCACTTACCGCACCCCCAGTGTCCCCTCCAGCTGTCCCCAAGGCCACATCCCCGCTGTGGCATGGCTGCTGTGCCCCCTAGAATGCAAAAATCCCAAGGAATAATTTCCCACTCTCTCCATGTCTCTCTCCATGTTCCAGTGCAATTCCACAGGACAAGGTGCTGGGGAAGGACAAAGCCCTTCCCAGACACAGGAACCCCACAGGAGCAGGGTGACAGGACAGGCTCGGCCACAGGGATTTGGAGGGGATTTAGGGCAAAAGTCTCCACAAAGTCACACCCGGAACAGCAATTCTGGTCCTGAGTGCAGTTAAAAAAAGGGAAAAACAGGAATAAGGGCCTCATTCCCTGTTCAATGGTCACCTAAGTGATGTCTGAGGATGTGCTTGACCTGCTGGACACAGGGAAGATAAGGATCACCCCGGGAAGATAAGGATCACCCACAGCCTGTGACACAGAGCTGGGTGAGGAAGCAAACTGTCTGCGTGCAACTCCCGGCTGGAAAAACTCCATCCAGCCACTGCGTGCTTCCCACGGGAGGCAAACCCTCCAGCCCAGGGTCACTCACTCCCAGTTACAACATCCTGGAGCAGCAGCAGGCGGTGCTGCACCTGGGGACACTCCCAGCACGGCACTTCCAGGGAGCAGGGCTCTCATTCCTCATTCCCTAGGGAATTCAGGGAGCAATGGCTTCGGCAGGCTCTGGGTGAGGGGGTTTGCAGGAAGCTGAAATGAGGCAGGTGAAGCAGGGGTCATCCCCCCACCCTGGCTCATACCAGTCCTGTCCTTCAATGCCATTATTCCTCAAACCTCCTCCTAACCCCTCTCAAATTCAGGAGGAATGCTGGGGAGAGCCAGCACACAGCCCGGGGGCAGTGCCAGGCGCCCTGCCAGGACCTGGGGGTGCAGACTCCCAGGGATCAGGAACGCTGGCAAACCCCAGGAGCCTGTGGAACGTGGGCTTCTCTGCTCTCCCAGATCCTGCAGGGAGATCCACTTGCACCCTGCCCACACCCAGGAGTGGTGGGTGAGGAGGGAGCAGCCCAGCACGGAATCACGGCTGTCCTGGCAGGGACACATCCCGGGAGATCCCCACCACCTCCACGCAGAGCTGGGGCTGGGGGCAGGCTCGGCACAGCCCGGCTGTTCCCTGACCCCGTTCCGAGGGAGAGCTGTGTTTATCTTTGGAAACATTAAGGCAGAAGAGGAAGTAATTAAATTAAAAAAACCCCGCCTGCTTCCGAGAGCGCGGCGCAGGAAAGCGCTGCGGGCCCCGAGCGTTCCTGGCAGCAGGACATGGCCACGGCCTGCAGTGCCACTGCTCACCCCAAGCACAGCTGCAGCAGCAAGGGTTTCCAAAAACCCCTGGGGGACACGGCCCCACAACCCCTCAAACCACCCACACCCCGGGGCAGGACCAGGGGTCCCTTTGGAGGAGCTCTGCAGGAAAACGGGAAGCTGTGAGGGCACGGGAGCTGCTTTAAGGGATCCCAGTGACCTCCAAAGGTCCCTTTGGATCCCATCTCCTGTGGGGCTCTACAAGAGCAGCCAGGTGACACTGACACCTGGCTGGGGAGAGGAGGTCCAGGAGGGGCTCCAGGAGAGCTGCAGAGGGACTGGGGACAAGGGACAGAGGGACAGGACACAGGGAATGGCTCCCACTGCCAGAGGGATGGATGGGAGATTGGGAATGAGGAATTTCCAGAGCAGCTGGGGCTGCCCCTGGATCCCTGGAAGGTCCAAGGCCAGGCTGGACACTGGGGCTGGAGCAGCCTGGGGCAGTGGGAGGTGTCTCTGCCATGGCAGGGTGGCACTGGGTGGCTCTGGGGTCCCTTCCCACCCAAACCATTCCATGCCTCCCTGACTGCACTCCTGGAGCCGGGTGGGTGCTGTGGCTCAGCTCCCTCGGGAGGATCCTGGTGTCCATTGGGTGTCCGGCCATGGCCCCGTGGCCAGAGCTGCTAAAAGTGTTTTGGGGAGGAACCTCTGCTATTTTTACCTGATGCCAAATTCCAGCTGCTTCCCAGGGGAGCCATTCCCAGCTCCAGTGGCACCCTGGGTGGTAATTATGGGGCTGCCAACATTTACCCACGGCCTAAAAACAGCCCCGGCTGCTCCCATGGCCCCTCCTGCCCTGTGGGAAAAATATGTGGGAATTACAGAACGGTTTGGGTGGGAAGGGACCTCAGAGCCCCTCCAGTGCCACCATGGGCAGGTACACCTCCCACTGCCCCTCTGCAGCTCTCCTGGAGCCCCTTTAGACCCTGGCAGGGCTCTGAGCCCTCCCTGGAGCCTTCTCCTCTCCAGGTGAACATTCCCAGCTCTCCCAGCCTGGCTCCAGAGCAGAGCTGCTCTCAGCTGGCAAAGGGACACAGAGGAACAGTGGGACAGGATCCAGCCACAGGCACAGAGCAGCTCCAAGCTCCAGGACAAAAGGCCTCAGTGCCAGCCCCGGTCCCGTCCGTGCCGGGCAATTTCCTGCAGAGCAGCCAAGGACAGAGGGAAACCCCAAACCCAAAGCCCGGATCACACGTGGGTGCCCAAGTCCCTCCCTGCTCCGTGCTGCCAGGGCACAGGGAACGATCCAAGCCCTGCCTCGGTTTGTCTTGACCCTGCAGGGATCATTTCCACCCAGCCTCTGCCAGCATCAACAGCTCCCACGAGGGCAGAAGGAGCTTTTGTTCCCCGTGTCCCACACAGGCGGCGGCCGCGGGCCGGAGCGTGGCACATGCAGGGAGGGACAGTGACAGAACCAGCAGGGAGGAATGCAGAACTGGGAATGGGGTCGGCTTCCACAGGGGCTCAGCTGGGCTGGGCAGTGCCAGAGCCACCAGAACAGACACGGGAGGAAATGTCCCACCAATATGGGAACTTTGAGAATTCCCCGAGAACACACTGACCTGTCCCCAAGTGCCACATCCACACAGCCCTGAAATCCCTCCAGGGATGGAGATCCAGCCCTGTGCCAGGGCTGGGCAGCATTTCCAGGAGGAATTTCCCCAAAATCCCCCCTGAGGCTGCCCTGGCCCAGCCTGAGGCCGTTCCCTCTCCTCCTGTCCCTGTTCCCTGGAGCACAGCCCGACCCCCCGGCTGTCCCCTCCTGGCAGGGACTTGTGCAGAGCCACAAGGTCCCCCCTGAGCCTCCTTGGCTCCAGGCTCAGCCCCTTCCCAGCTCCCTCAGCCCCTCCTGGGCTCCATTCCCTCCCCAGCTCTGTTCCCTGGACACTCCATTCCCTCCCCAGCTCCTCACAGGATCTGTGCTGCAGAAGGGAATCCCCTCCATGAGGGAGGACCCTCCCCAGGGATCTGCCCCTCCTGGGGCAGCAGGAACAGCGCAGGGTGCACGAGGAAGAAGAGGCTGAATCCAAGGGGAACTGAAACCCCACTGACCACAGACTGCTCCAGGATGGGGAACCAACCCTGCCCTGGAGCCCTCAGCTTCCTCATCAGCATGTCCCAGAGAATTTTCTGCAGCAGGTACAGCTCCCAGGGAGCACCAGCAGCCCCAGAGCCTGGAGCTGTCCCTCAGCCTGACCCCACAGCCCGGAGAGGAGCCCTGCCCTGCCCAGGCTCGGGAATCCCAATCCCTGCTCCCCCAAACCCCACGGCACGCCACCCCAGAGGGTCCAGCCCCGGTGTCCTGGAGCAGCTCCTCACCTCTGATCCTTGGGAATGAGCAGGGACATGGGAATGGAAGCACCAGGGAGTGCTGCCAGCTCTGAGCCTGGCCAGAGATTCCTGGGATTAGCACATTCCCAGCAACTCCTGCTCCCAATGGAGCACCCCACCAACACCCAGCTCCCCCAAACCCACCTCATCCCCCCACAGGGGTTATCTGGGAAGGCTGGGACGGGCTGGGATGATTCCCAAGGTCACGGAGCAGAGTGGTTCTTCCCCAGAAGGTGCTGGGCACTGCCCAGGCTCCTCAGGGAATGGGCACGGCCCTGAGGCTGCTGGAGCTCCCCTCCCTGGGATGCCCAGGCTGGGATTGTTGGGGTGTCTGTGCAGGGCCAGGAGCTGGATCTGTGATCCCTGTGGGGCTCTCCCAGCTCAGGATGCACCAGGATCTCAGGATTCACCTGCAAACTTGTCCCTGGAGCTGCTCCCAGCCCGACCCTGGCTCCTGGAGACCAGCGGGACACGGGGCCCTTTCCAGCTTACCCCAGGGGTTTGAGCTGAAGAGGGGAGATGTAGATGGGATATTGGGAAGAAATAAATACAAACATGACTCGAAATTCCCCATTTCAGTGGAAGTTCCTGGAGAATGCAGTTTGCCAAGTGCAGAGGGACTGGGGACAAGGATGGAGGGACAGGACACAGGGAATGGCTCCCACTGCCAGAGGGATGGATGGGTGGGAGATTGGGAATGAGGAATTCCTGGCTGGGCTGGGATTGCCAGAGCAGCTGGGGCTGCCCCTGGATCCCTGGAATGCCCAAGGCCAGGCTGGACACTGGGGCTGGAGCAGCCTGGGACAGTGGGAGGTGTCCCTGCCATGGCAGGGTGGCACTGGAGGGGCTCTGGGGTCCCTGACCACCCAGCCATGCCAGAATTCCATGACCCTGAGGCACACCCACGCCTCAGCCAGAGGCAGAGGCTCTGTTTGATGGGAAGGGCAGGGAATCACAGCCCCGTGGGATCCTTCCCAGAAGGAAACACAGCTCTGCTCCTCCACCCAAAGCCGACAGAGCCGGGCAGGGGCTGGGGGACCCTCACACACCTGGGGCTGCCCTGGAGAGGATCCTGAGGAGCAGAGAACAACCTTGGAAGGGGCTCCATGAGACCTGAGGAGCTCCTCCATCTCCACCAGCCCAAAATCCCCCATTTCCCGAAAGAACTCAATGAAATCCTGGCATCACTCTGACTTTGAGGGAGACAGGAAAGCCTGGCTGGAGTAAGGCAGATGAATTCCCCGTTCTGTGGGGCAGAGGAGAATCCAGCTGGAGCAGGAGCGCTCCTCAGGGATGTGCCTGCCACATTCCACACATGGAGCTTCCAGCCTTGGAGTGACAGCTCAGACCTGAGACAGCAACACTCATTTCTGCTGCTGCTCTGCCAGAAAAACTGACAGTCGTGGAATCCTGGGATGGGCTGGCTGGGAAAGGAGCCCAGAGCCCCTCCAGTGCCACCCTGCCGTGGCAGGGACACCTCCCACTGCCCCCCCTCTGCCCCAAACTGCTCCACTTCCCCCACAGCAAAACTCCGATTTCCCAGAAAAGTAAAAAGCACTTGGAATTTGACCCAAATAAATCCCATCTCTGGCGTAGGCTTAGGTTTTTCCAAACCCTCAACAAGTGACTGACCCCCCGTTCAGCCAAAACATCTTGGGATTTACCAAGCTGGACAAAAAAGCAACCATTAAAGAGTTCAACAAGAAAATAAATAACCCTAAACGACCGAGATGACACACGAGGGGTAAAACCAAGTCAGACATGGGCCAAAGGTCAGGAAAAAATGAGCAACAAACTATTGAAAAACACCAAAAAAGAAAGGAATTAAGGATAAATTCGACAGAAACTCCAAAAATTCAAACATTTTGTCCAACGTCAGCTTCCCGTCCCGCTGGGATTTTCAGGAATATTGAGTGATGTCTGTGCTGACCCCGTCCCCAGGGATTTCAGCAGCACAACTGGTTCCAGACACACCAGTCCCAGCAAAAAACCACCTAAAAGCCCCAAAACCACTGGCTAACGGCCAGAAAACCGGGCAAACACGGCACAAGCATTCCAAACTTGGACATGGATTAAGGATGAAGGCTGGTTTGGATGCGCAGAGCTCGGGGGAGGAAGGATGGGAGGGAGGGACCCCCCGTGCCCCATCCCAGACTGGAGCAGGAGCTGGGATAAGTCCCACACATTCCCATTCCCTCCTTACACCCATCCCAGACTGGAGCAGGGATGAGCCCAGCACATTCCCATTCCCATTCCCATTCCCATTCCCATTCCCTCCTTCCCACCCATCCCAGACTGGAGCAGGAGCTGGGATGAGCCCCACACATTCCCATTCCCATTCCCATTCCCTCCTTCCCACCCTGCCCAGACTGGAGCAGGAGCTGGGATGAGCCCAGCACGTCTCTATCCCTCTCTCCAGACCCAGGGAGAAGAGTCCACATTTTCCATCAAACATTTCTGGGAAAAGATCCAAGAGCTGTGAGCAGCTCCCAATTCTCCCTGCCCCTCCAGAGCCCCTTCCTCATCCTCCTTTAGCCCAAAGCCAGGGCCAGGAGATGGGATTTTGCTTTTGGGGTGGTGCACGGTGACATTCCCACCTTGTCCCCCTTTTTCTGTCACTCCCATCCAGCCACCCTAGTGCTTGGAAAATTCCATGAACCCCAAAGCCCTCATGGGCTGGGATGAGGCAGCAGAGCCAAGGAAAATAATGTGCAATAATCCAATTGAAATTATTTCAGGGACAGAGAATGGGATGGCTGCAAGAGGGAAGCCATTCCCTGTGTCCTGTCCCTCTGTCCCTTGTCCCCAGTCCCTCTGCAGCTCTCCTGGAGCCCCTCCAGGCCCTGCAGGGGCTCTGAGCTCTCCCTGGATCCTTCTCCTCTCCAGGTGAGCCCCCCCAGCTCTCCCAGCCTGGCTGGTGACACTGCCACTGTCCCTCACACAAGCTTGGACTGGCTCAGGAGAACTTATCCCGGGTTATCCCAGGAGTTCCTGTGTGCCAAAGCCTCAGCTCTGCTCCCAGCACTGGCACCTGGTGCTGCAGGAATGTTCCCTAAAAGGAATTTGGCACCTTCAAGGGCCGGGATCCTTCCTGAGCCAGAGGCAACAGAGGGGCAGCAGAACCCCTGGGCACTGCCAGGGAGCTCTGGGGAGGGAATGGAGCCCAGGAGGGGCTGAGGGAGCTGGGAAGGGGCTGAGGGAGCTGGGAAGGGGCTGAGCCTGGAGCCAAGGAGGCTCAGGGGGGACCTTGTGGCTCTGCACAAGTCCCTGCCAGGAGGGGACAGCCGGGGAGGGGGTCGGGCTGTGCTCCAGGGAACAGGGACAGGAGCAGAGGGAACGGCCTCAGGATGGGCCAGGGCAGCCTCAGGGGGGACAGCAGCAGGAATTTCCCCATGGAAAGGGGGTCAGGCCTTGGCTGGGGCTGCCCAGGGAGGTTTGGAGCCCCCATTCCTGTTGGGATTTCAAAGCCATGTGGATGTGGCACTTGGGGACAGGGTCAGCAGTGGCCTTGGCAGTGCTGGGGATGGTTGGACTCGATGAGCCCTGAAGGCTTTTCCACCCCAAATAATTCCATGACTGAATTAAAAACACCCAACAGAACAGAGAAGCACAAGAGCTGCACGTGGGGGGCAGGTGGGGCAGCTGCAGCCAGGTGAGCTCCTCACAGGTACAAACAGCCCCAGGTGAGCTCCCCCCATGCCTGAACGATGTCACCCAGCCCTCAGCACACCCTGAGGCCTGAACGATGTCACCCAGCCCTCAGCACACCCTGAGACCCCCTTCCCCTTTGTTTTTGGAGCTCCAGCACCCTGGCAGGGCGAGCAGACCCTGGCACTGCTGCCCAGAGCAGCTGGGGCTGCCCCTGGATCCCTGGAATGCCCAAGGCCAGGCTGGACACTGGGGCTGGAGCAGCCTGGGACAGTGGGAGGTGTCCCTGCCATGGCAGGGTGGCACTTGAGGGGCTCTGAGGTCTCTTCCCACCCAAACCATTCCATGAATCCATGTCACTGTCCTGTGACCACGGCAGGGTCCTGTCCCCTCCTGGGGGTCCCTGGCTGGGGCTGACCCCATCCACACTCCCTCCCCCATGTCCCCAGCACCACTCCCGCCCGTCTCAGCCAGGAAACCCCGGTAAATCCCGGGATTTACTTGGAGCCTGGCAGTCTCCATCTGGACCAGGAGCTGCAGATCCCACAGCAGCCTTGCCTGGGATGGGACAGGTCCCCCAGGCTGGCACTGCTCCCAGGACATCCCCAGGTGCTGCCTCAGGGAGCCACAGGTCCCTCCTCACCCCCGGCTCTGGGGCAGGACACGATTCCTTCCCTCCCTTCCCACTGGGAATTCTGTCCCGTCCCCCATCTGGGGTTCCCCACCGTGCCAGGTGTGCTGCCAGCTGCTCGGCCCTGCAGCATTCCCAGGAACCCCAGGAGCTTGGGGTGAAATCCATAACAAGGATGGGTTCAACTCCATGGGCTGACAACACCAGGAGAAACTGGGACTGGTGTGGGGCAGCGGGGGCTCTTGGGTTTGGGGCATTTTTGTTTGTTTTTATAACTCCACAAGGGGATGGATCCTCCTGGAGCTGCATCCACTGCTCCCACTGGGACACAGACTGGAATTTCACCTCTCAAAGCAGAACTGCCTCCTTGGTCAGGACATCAGCCTCACATCCCTGCAGCTCCATCCCATCTCCAGCCCCACATCCCATCTCCAGCCCCACATCCCTGCAGCCCCATCCCATCTCCCATCCCATCTCCAGCCCCACATCCCTGCAGCCCCACCCCATCTCCCCACGCAGACCAGATCTCCACCTCCTTTCCCTCACCATCACGCCCTCTCCAGCCTTCCCCTCCTGGGCCATTCCCTTCTCCCACTCCCCGCAGACTCGCTCAGGCTCTGCACGAGGTGCGAAGGAGAATTTCCCCTTTTATGGCGAAAGGCAGCAAATCCCAGCTGGGGGAGCTGCCCCGGCCCCGCTCCATCCCCGGGATGGGCTCCCAGCTGCTCCCTCCGCTCCCCCGCGCTCCCTACGGGCTCGGAGCAGATTTCTGCCGGGATGACTCAGAGGATCCCATCCCTGTGCCTGTCTCATGACTTCAGCCGGCAGGCTCCAGGCTGCACACTGGGTTCCTGGGGCTGCCGATTCATCCCCACGTGCGGCCGCCTGGGATGACGGATCACATTCCTCCTGCCTGGATCACATTCCTCCTGCCTGGCCCAATGCCACCCGCATCCCTCCCGGCCAGGAGGAACGGCTGGCACACGCCCATGGATGCTCACAGGGCCTTGGGGAAAAAGGAACCGCTTTTTCTGGGGAAAAAATCTTCCCTGGAAAGGCCAAGATTGCAATCAGGGGCTCCTGGGATGGGTTGGGTGGTCAGGGACCTCAGAGCCCCTCCAGTGCCACCCTGCCATGGCAGGGACACCTCCCACTGTCCCAGTGTCCAGCCTGGCCTTGGGCACTCACGGGGATGGGGATGAAGGAAGGAGCTCCAGCAGCTCTTGGAGCTGCTCCGTGAAACCAGACCTGGATCCCAAACACAGCAAACCTCGAGTTCTGCACCAGTGTTAAACCAAAG
Source organism: Taeniopygia guttata (assembly GCF_003957565.2). Lineage (NCBI taxonomy): Eukaryota > Metazoa > Chordata > Aves > Passeriformes > Estrildidae > Taeniopygia > Taeniopygia guttata. Next base: position 690,901 of record NC_044212.2, on the reverse strand, counting down.
TACAAAACCCCAACACCCTCGATGGAATTCCCAAGACTTGTGAAAGGTGCTCATATAAAACCCGAGCTGCCAAGAAAACCTCGGGCCAGAGGGAGAATCCAGAAGAAAATCCACATTTCCTCCCTCTGTGTTAATGATGGTGAGGTGAGGGAGGAAAAACAGAAAACAGGGATGCCAGGCAGAGTGGGAAGAATGTGGATGCAGATCGTGTGTGACAGGAGCAAAGCAGCCTCCAAACGGGGAGGGAAGAAAACGTGAAGTGAAAACACAGACCTGAGCCAGGAGAGCCAAGAGGAACCCGGAGAGGGAGGAAGGAGAAGTTAAATGGACAGAGAAATCCCCAGGAGAGCCCCACTGTGCCGGGAGGAGCCAAGTCGGGAGAGGCAGGGAATGGCTCTGGGACACCCAGGGTTGGCTGCAGGGTCACTGTCCCCCTGCCCTGCTGGCACGTCACTGTCACAGCGCTGTGGTCACCTGGAGAGGGAATGAGGGGAATGGCCTCCACTGCCAGACGGAATTAGATGGGATATGGGCAAGAAATTCCTGCCTGTGAGGGTGCTGAGGCACTGCCACGCTGTGCCAGGAATTCCCAAGAGAGCCAACACTTTCCAGGTTGAAAGTGCCACCCTTTCCATGGGGAAATCCCCCCTGCTGCCCACCCTGAAGCCATTCCCCCTCCTCCTGTCCCTGTTCCCTGGAGCACAGCCCAACCCCACCTGGAGCCGCCCTCCTGTCAGGGAGCTGTAGGAAACCACCTTCCTGGGATTTCCACACCTCTCTGCAGGAATTCCCAGCCCTGGGAACACCTGACACATCCCCAGGCTGAGCTGAGAGCCCGCTCCTGCAGCAAGCAGCTCTCACTGCTCCCGTGAGGAACGGCACTGTCTGACCTCCTTCCTGCTGAGCTCACCTTGATCCCATCCAGGAGCTTATCCCTGTCCTTTCCAGTCACCTGCCAGTGCAGGGGAACAGAGCTGCTGCTGCCCGGGCTCATCCCTGATGCTGCCAGAGCCATAGGTATGCTCATCCCCAGCCCCACAGCTCTGCCCACCCCTGACCCCACAGCTCTGCCCATCCCCGACCCCACAGCTCTGCTCATCCCCAACCCCACAGCTCTGCCCATCCCCGACCCCACAGCTCTGCCCATCCCTGACCCCACAGCTCTGCCCATCCCTGACCCCACAGCTCTGCCCATCCCCGACCCCACAGCTCTGCCCATCCCCGACCCCACAGCTCTGCCCATCCCCGACCCCACAGCTCTGCCCATCCCAATCCCTGCCTGGGCTTCCTGACAGGAATTTGCTGCAGGGCTGTGACTGCAGGTAGCTCAAAACCACCGAATACCAGGGCAAGGTCCTAAAACCAGGCCAGAGGTTTTCCTACATAAAACATGAACATTATGGCAGCTTTGGAGCACAGCTGGCTCAGAATCGGGGAATTGTTTGGGTTGGAGCAGCATCGGGTCTGACTGGTCCCAGCACTGACCACGTCCCCAGGTGATTGGCACAGGGCTGGGCAGCATTTCCAGGAGGAATCTCCCCAAAATCCCCCCTGAGCTCCTCCCGCTCCACCGAGTTGTGTTTGTGGATGGGGAGAGATTCATCTTGGAATCATGGAATTGTTTAGGTTGAAAAACTCCTCACAGCCCATCCAGTCCAACCATCCCCAGCACTGTCACCACCACTGACCTGTCCCCAAGTGCCACATCCACATGGATTTTAAATCCCAACAGGAATGGGGGCTCCAAACCCCTCTGGGCAGCCCCTGCCAAGGCCTGACCCCCTTTCCATGGGGAAATTCCTGCTGCTGTCCCCCCTGAGGCTGCCCTGGCCCAGCCTGAGGCCGTTCCCTCTGCTCCTGTCCCTGTTCCCTGGAGCACAGCCCGACCCCCCGGCTGTCCCCTCCTGGCAGGGACTTGTGCAGAGCCACAAGGTCCCCCTGAGCCTCCTTTGCTCCAGACTCAGCCCCTTCCCAGCTCCCTCAGCCCCTTCCCAGCTCCCTCAGCCCCTCCTGGGCTCCGTTCCCTCCCCAGCTCCGTTCCCTGCCCTGGACAGGAGCACTGGGAGGTTTGGGAGGGACAGTGGGCAGGAGGCCACTGTCACTGCTCCCATGGATGCAGGGCCAAGCCCCTCGGAGCATCCGGGCTGGGATCAGAAGCTGATCAGACCAGCACGGCCCCAACCCTGCCCTGGGGAGAGTGTGACAGTGACAGTGACAAGACACAAGTGGCAGTGACAAGACACAAGTGGCAGTGACAAGACACAAGTGGCCTTATCTGGGCCATCAGCTGGGCAGGAAGGTGCTGCAGAGCTCACAGGAGCTGCTTTGCTGCACTTCCTGCAGCTGCCCACAGACACCTCAGCTGCACACCCGCCACAGGCGGCTCTTCCTCCCCAAAATCCCCCCCAAAATCCCCCTGGTGCTGCCACACCTCGCTGGAACAGCTCAGACACACAGAAATAACGTGTGAGACTCTGCAGATCCCGGCGAGGAGGCTGCTCCCTGCCAGGGGACACGTGGCACTGGAGCCACTCCATACACACAGACCTCTGGAACTGCTGTGGGAGGGAGGGAGGCAGGGCCCTCACTGCTGCTCTGCACTGCCCCGACCCTAAACCAGTCCCTAAATCCTTCCACAGGATCCCACCAGTCACCAAATCCTTCTACAGGATCCCACCAGTCCCTAAATCCTTCCACAGGATCCCACCAGTCTCTAAATCCTTCCACAGGATCCCACCAGTCCCTAAATCCTTCCACAGGATCCCACCAGTCACCAAATCCCTTCTCAGGATCCCACTGGTCCCCAAACCCTCCAAGAGGGCCCCATCGGTTCCTAAACCCTCCAAGAGGGTCCCATCAGTCCTTAAACCCTCCAAGAGAGTCCCATCAGTCCCTAAACCCTCCAAGAGGGTCCCATCAGTCCCCAAACCCTCTAAGACGGCCCCATCAGTCCCTAAACCCTCCAAGAGGGTCCTACCAGCCTCCAAACCCTCCAAGAGGGTCCTACCAGCCTCCAAACCCTCCAAGAGGGTCCTACCAGCCTCCAAACCCTCCAAGAGGGTCCCAGCAGCCCCCAAATCACCCCAGAGGGTCCCACCAGTCACCAAACGTCCCCAGAGGGTCCCACCAGTCACCAAACGTCCCCAGAGGGTTCCAACAGCACCCAAATCACCCCAGAGGGTCCTACCAGTCACTAAGCCCCCCCAGAGGGTCCCAGCAGCCCCCAGATCACCCCAGAGGGTCCCACCAGTCACCAAGGGCCCTGTCAGAGGGTCCCAGCGCCCCCAAACCCTCTGGACCCCCCCAGCAGCAGCAGCTGCCAGCCCCGAGGAGGGGACAAACACGCTGAGGATATGGGAAGGCTGACTCCCAGGAGCAGGAATTCCCTGCCCCGAGGCCCACAGGCTCTCCAGCTGCCACAAGAGCAGCATTTAGTGGTCAGGAGCCACAGGAGGAACAGAGCGGCCCTGGAGGCGTCACTGTCACTGTCACCGTCACCAGCCCGGAGAGGGGTGGGAGAAAAGTTCCTCCAGATCCCCCAACCCCACCGGCCATCCCGGCTCCCCCAGGTGTGCCAGGGAACCAAAGCAAAGGGGTTTTGGGGTGACTCCTCCTCCTGCAGCCCAGGAGCTCCAGGGCACGTTCCAAGTGGGGTTTGTTTGTGGTTTTAGTGCCCACAAAACCGCAGCTCTGCTCCAGCCCAGCGCCGGGAACGGCAAAAGGGAACTGGCTGCAAGGGAAGGCTTCAGATTCGGGGAGAACACGAGAGACCAGAGAGAAAAGGGCTAAATCCTCAAACTGGGAGACTGAGCAAACTGAGAAATGGGGCAAGGATCTGATACAACACCCGGGTTAGGGCTCTGTGCCCACCTCACCTTCAGCCACCGCCCCAAAACGGGGACTGTCACACTGCAAGGAACACCAGACACCATCCCTGGTCACAGCAGCAGGGAATTGAGGCAAGGAAACCCAGCTGGACACGGGAATGTGTCCAAAGGGGGAGGAATGGCCAGTCCAGAGCTGCAGCTCTGACTTCCCTGCTCAGGGGCTGCTCCAGGGCCAGCCTGACCCATCCCACACCAATGACAACAACGTGGAAAAGGAGGGGACAGCCAGGGGTGCCCAGGGAATGGAGCTGGGAAGGGAATGGAGCCCAGGAGGGGCTGAGGGAGCTGGGAAGGGGCTGAGCCTGGAGCCAAGGAAGCTCAGGGGGACCTTGTGGCTCTGCACAAGTCCCTGCCAGGAGGGGACAGCCGGGGGGTCGGGCTGTGCTCCAGGGAACAGGGCCAGGAGCAGAGGGAACGGCCTCAGGCTGGGCCAGGGCAGCCTCAGGGGGGACAGCAGCAGGAATTTCCCCATGGAAAGGGGTCAGGCCTCGGCTGGGGCTGCCCAGGGGGGTTTGGAGCCCCCATTCCTGTTGGGATTTCAAAGCCATGTGGATGTGGCACTTGGGGACAGGTCAGTGGTGGTGACAGTGCTGGGGATGGTAGGTCTGGATGGGCTGTGAGGAGTTTTTCAACCTAAACAATTCCATGATTCCAAGATGAATCTCTCCCCATCCACAAACACAACTCGGTGGAGCGGGAGCAGCTCAGGCCCAGCTCAGGCACTGCCCCTGTCACTGTCACTGCCCCTGTCACTGTCACTGCCACTGTCACTGCTTGGCCTCTGACTGCCGGGTGGGACCTGCAGCCCACAGAGCTGCTCCTCCCGGGCTGCAGTTCAAAGGGAAGCAGAGGAGGATTCATGGAGCAGCTGGGATCAGAAGAGCAGCAGTTCCCAGGCCTGGATGCAGCTGGAAGCTGTGGGGGCTGGCGGGAGGGGTGATCCCTTCCAGGGGCTGCCAGTGCCTACACACGGAATCAGGGAATCCCAGACTGGGCTGGGTGGGAAAGGACCTTAAACATCACCCAGAGCCACCCTGCCATGGCAGGGACCCCTCCCACTGCCCCAGGCTGCTCCAGCCCCAGTGTCCAGCCTGGCCTTGGGCATTCCAGGGATCCAGGGGCAGCCCCAGCTGCTCTGGCAATTCCTCATTCCCAATCTCCCATCCATGGCTGCCCTCTGGCAGTGGGAGCCATTCCCTGTGTCCTGTCCCTCTGTCCCTTGTCCCCAGTCCCTCTGCAGCTCTCCTGGAGCCCCTTCAGGCCCTGCCAGGGGCTCTGAGCTCTCCCTGGATCCTTCTCCTCTCCAGGTGAGCCCCCCCAGCTCTCCCAGCCTGGCTCCCTGGGATCTGAGGGGCTCCAGCCCTGGGGCTGCTCTGGATTTGCCCCCTCACCCATACCCACCTTTCCCCAGGCCGGGCACGTGGCTGGGAGCAGCTCTGCAGGTGCCAGGGCCATTCCCAGCCTCTCTTTCTCTGTGCAAATATTGACCCAGCAAACAGCTCCACCACTGCTGTCAGCCCCAGGGGCTTTTCCTGGGTGATTTTGCCGAACCCGGCTGATTCAAACCCTGAGTCACTGGGCCACGACAGAGTGACACGGATAGGTGCCACCAGGAGAGCTGGAACCCAACCCAAAACACAGCTGGGACAGCAGCAGCCTGAGCCCTGAGAGCCCTGCCCTGGCCCAGCAGGAACCAGCTCCAGGAGCAGCTCGGGATGTGCCCTGTCTCTGCCTCGCTCCCCACAAAGAACACCCCAAAACCTGCCCCAGCACCTCATGGAAAGAGGCAGCTTCCTCCTGCCATCCCCACCGCCCACAGAGCGCCGAGCCCCTGCCGGGTGTCTGAGGAGAGCACGAGGGTGAGGTGATGCTGCTCCGTGAGCACGGAAACAGAGAAACCACCGGGACTTCCCGAGCAGCCTGCGCAGCCAGCCCGACACCCACGGGACACCCACGGGACACCCACGGGACACCGGCACCCCTGACTGCAGCAGGGGTCACTCATGGCATGGTTTGGGTGGGATGAGACCCCAGAGCCCCTCCAGTGCCACCCTGCCATGGCAGGGACACCTCCCACTGTCCCAGGCTGCTCCAGCCCCTGTATCCAACATTTCCTTGGACATTCCAGGGATCCAGGGGCAGCCCCAGCTGCTCTGGCAATTCCTCATTCCCAATCTCCCATCCATCCCTCTGGCAGCTTAAACCCCCTGGGAAATCCCAAATCAATCCCAAACTGGGTCTTGGCTCCCATCATCCAGGCCATGCCCATCCAGTGCTCCCTATCCCAAACTTCCAGACTCCTGCAGCCACGGGGTTTGGAATTGAGCTGTCCTGGACTCTCAGGGTATGGGGGGTGCAGAGAAACCCCCTCTGATCCCAGCAAAACCCAGCACAATCCCAGCTCTGGGAAGCTGTTATTCCCAGGTAAAACCAGGCACAATCCCAGCTCTGGGAAGCTGTTATTCCCAGGTAAAACCAGGCACAATCCCAGCTCTGGGAAGCTGTTATTCCCAGGTAAAACCCAGCACAATCCCAGCTCTGGGAAGCTGTTATTCCCAGGTAAAACCAGGCACAATCCCAGCTCTGGGAAGCTGTTATTCCCAGGTAAAACCCAGCACAATCCTGGGTCTGGAAAACTGCCATTCCCAGGTAAAACCAGGCACAATCCCAGCTCTGGGAAGCTGAAGGAAGAGCCAGGAGAATAAAACCCATCCACTTACAGGGAATAATGTGAGCAGTCAGCCCACAACACAAGACCCTGGCATGGAAGGAGCTGATTCCCACTGCCAGGAGCGTTCACTCCACACTTTTCCCTGGAGCCCCTCTCCCACACAGCCCCATGGAGCGGGCTGGGTGCCTGGCACAGCGGGGGGACACGGGGACACTGTGCCACAGGCAGGTAGCACGTCCATGCTCTGCATTCCTGGACACATCCCCAGCGCTGCACAAACCAGGAAAAGCACCTGGATGCCTGCCTGGGTCCTGGACACGCCGTGCAGCCAAAGCCACAGCCCCTGAGAGAGCTCAGAGCCCTTTTCTGGCCCTGCCCGAGGAGCAGGACGTGGTCCCAGCCCTGCAGCACAGCCCCAGGTCAGGGGCATGAGGCTGCTCCAGGAAACCCCAGGGACAGGCGGCTCCAGCAGCACCCAGGGACCCCAGGGAACCCGGCACGGCCCCGCTCCAGCACGGATCTGATTTCGGTTTTGTTCCCACAAACTGCAGCAGGCACCACAACACCTCCTGGAGCCAGGGTGGGAGGGAAGGGAAGGATCCAGGGACAGCTCAGGCCCTAAAGGGGCTCCAGGAGAGCTGCAGAGGGACTGGGGACAAGGCCTGAGGGACAGGACACAGGGAATGGCTCCCACTGCCAGAGGGCAGCCATGGATGGGAGATTGGGAATGAGGAATTCCTGGCTGGGCTGGGATTCCCAGAGCAGCTGGGGCTGCCCCTGGATCCCTGGAATGCCCCAGGCCAGGCTGGACACTGGGGCTGGAGCAGCCTGGGGCAGTGGGAGGTGTCCCTGCCATGGCAGAGTGGCACTGGAGGGGTTTGGGGTCCCTTCCCACCCAGCCCAGCCTGGCATTGCCTCTCTGGATGTGCTGCAGAGCCACCTCAGCTCCCACCACCCCACCAGACCTTTCCCTTTCACATCCCCAAGTGCAAACCCATCGCTGCCCGACCCCAAATCCCACAGGCACCGGCCGGGAACACACCAGGCTCGGGCAGCACCGAGGGGCTCAGCAGCTCTGTTTACAGGTGATGCTGACAGGGACACTGCCAGCCTGGCACAGCCCAGCCTGGCACAGCCCAGCCTGGCACAGCCCACGGCTCTGCCAGAGCAACCCAACCTGTACAGCAATTAGTCACCAGCAGATGAGCGCCGCTGCCCTTCCTCCAGCATTATCTGAGCTGGGAGGGGGCTGGGAAAACAGAGCTGGGAATGCTGCCAGACTGATCCCAAAAACCACAGCACCGGTGTGGGTCCATGCCCAGGACAGGCTGGCACATCCCTGGGGACATGTGCAGGTCCCAGACACCAGCCTGACCCCCTGGCACAGAGAGGCCACAACTCCTGGGTGCCTCACCTGGACTGGTCACCTCTGACTGGGCCACCCCAGCAGCCAGGGGGGTCAGGCTGGTGTCTGGGACCTGTCCCCTCTACAGCATCCTGGAGCCATCTCCCCACAATATCCTGCAGCCATCCCTTCCCTGCAGAGGTGAGTCAAACCCAAAATAAAGTGCATATTTACCCCAGAGGAACATAATTTGTTAAATGTGAGCTCTTCCCTTCCCAGTGGCACAGAATCACGACGTGATTTGGGTGGGAAGGGACCAGAAAGTTCATCCTGATCCACGGCAGGGACACCTCCCACTGTGCCAGGCTGCTCCAGCCCCAGTGTCCAGCCTGGCCTTGGGCATTCCAGGGATCCAGGGGCAGCCCCAGCCAGGAATTCCTCATTCCCAATCTCCCACCTAAACCTGTTCTTCCTTTTGGCTGTCCCAATACCACCTCACGGCATCATCCCTCTCCCCAAAACAAATCCCAAATGACCCCAGGCCAATACAGCCAACCACACCACCTCATCCCTCTCCCCAAAACAAATCCCAAATGACCCCAGGCACACGTGGGACGTTTCTGTTCCCTGGGGAAGTCACAGCAAGGAGCACCAGGCCCAGGGAACACCAGGCCCCTGATCCCCACCCGTCACCAACCCGCTCCCAGCAGCAGTTCGAAGGTGCAGGCCCCAGCTGCAGCATCCTCGGGGAGGAGATGAGGAAGAAGATGCAGGAGGAAGCACCTGGAGGCAGGACAAAGGGGGTACAACCCCCCAGCACGGCTCCCGAGGGGATGTGGAGCCTGCTCCCAGATGGAATCCTGAATCCCCCTGCATCCCCCACCCCAGCACGGGGTGAGCTGTGGGACAGCAGCTCCTGCCAAGGGGACACGGGGGGAACACGCCTGCAGGAACAGCAATAAAACACCAAACCAACACCACAGGAGCAGGAACCCCTCAGGAAACACCAAACTGATGCAGAGCTCTGCTCTCCAGCATTCCCGACACTCAGCTCGCTCCTCCTGCCCTCCTCCAGCTGCTCCAGGCTGGGATCCACCCCGAACCGAGCCCCAGTGGCATCCCTGATGACCAAACCCACAGCAAACGCAGCAATCCCCTTCCCCAGCTGCCAGCACAGCTCGGAACAAGCGCAGCACAGCCTGGGGATGTGCCGGGTGGGCAGAGACGCTCGGGGGGCCCTTCAGCCCCGATTTCCTGATTTTAGGGCGCTTCGCCTCCTCTGTGACTCTGCCAAAGCTCCTTTTCCCCAACAGCTCCGGGGGCGGGAGGCAGAAGGAAACACGACGGGAAGAGACCTGAAATCCCGAACACACCAAAACATCCGACAGCATCACCTGAGGCGAGCGGGGATGCGGGAGAGGCCAGGGCAGCGAGTGTCTGCCAGATCCAGGCTCAGCAGCGTCCGGTGCCCGGGAACGGGCCGGTGGGTGCCCACCGGGAGCAGGACCGGGAGGAGCACATCCACGCCCGGAGCTGAGGAGGCGCAGGGAGAGCAGGCCCGGGGCCGCGGCCGGAGCACAGCGGTGCCCCCGGAGCGGTGACACACCGAAAACACCCAAACCGTGACGGGTGAGCCGCGCAGGGCCGGCTCCGGCTGCCGGCACCGCCCGGGGGATGCTCGGAAGGGGAGATGAGAACTGCCCGGTACTGCCCGGTGCTGCCCGGCCCGGCACCGGCGACGGCCCCGCAGGCTCGGCCCTGCTCCAGGAGCACCCCGCCCCGCCGCCAGGGCCCGCCCCGCGCCCCCGGCCCCGCGCCCACCCCACAGCCCCGGCCACAGCGGCCCCGCGCGGGCCCGGCCCCCCCGCGCCCCTCCGCCGCTCACCGCGCTTGCCGGGGTCGTATCCCACGAGCACGAAGTAGTCAGCCAGGCGGGCCATGGCGGCGGGGGCGGCCCGGGCCGGCCCCGGGAGCTCCGGGAGCCCCGCGAGGCCGCGCTCGGCTCCTCAGGGCTCCTCAGGCCGCCGCCGCCGCCCGCCCGCGCCCACCGCCCGCCGCCGCCGCCATCTTGGCCCCGCGCGCACCGCGCCTGCGCCAGCGCCGGGAGCCGAGGGGGGCGGGGCCGCGCCTCCCATTGGCTGCGCGCGGGCGGGGCCGCGCCTCCCATTGGCCGCGGCGAGGGGGGCGGGGCCTGGTGTGGAGAGGGCGGGGGCCGGTGTGTGGGTGGGCGGGGCCTGGTGCGGAGGGGCGGGGCCTGGGCGGAGGGGGCGGGGCCTGGGCGGAGGGGGCGGGGCCTGGGCGGAGGGGGCGGGGCCGAGGCTTCCCCGAGGGGGGGGACGGAGGGTCCGGGAATGGGGGGGACACGGGGACATCTCGGGGTGTGGGGACATCTCGGGGTGTGTGGGGACGTCTCGGGGTGTGTGGGGACACCCAGGGTGCGGGGACATCCGGGGGAGTGGGGATATCCCTGGGGTGTGCGGGGACATCTCGGGGTGTGGGGACATCCCCGGGGTGTGTGGGGACATCTCGGGGTGTGAGGGGACATCCAGGGGGTGTGGGGACATCCCCAGGGTGTGGGGGTACATCCCCCGTGAGCACAGACCCCCCCCAGGTGTGCACGGCCTCTAGAGTGCCCACAGGTTTCCCGTGACCCCCATTCCACACAGTCCCCCTGGAAAGGACCCCCGCAGGTGCGACCCCCCTCAGGTGTGTCCCACACAGAGGGGACCCCACACACAGATGTGACCCCGTACAGGTGTGACCCCATACAGGTGTGTCCCACACACAGATGTGTCCCCACACACATGTGACCCCACACACAGATGTGACCCCATACAGGTGTGTCCCACACACAGATGTGTCCCCCCCTCAGGTGTGTCCCACACACAGATGTGACCCCATACAGGTGTGACCCCCCTCAGGTGTGTCCCCACACAGATGGGACCCCACACACAGATGTGACCCCATACAGGTGTGATCACACACAGGTGTGACCCCACACACAGACGTGTCCCCACTGAGGTGTGACCCCACACACAGGTGTGACCCCATACAGGTGTGTCCCACACACAGGTGCGTCCCCACACAGATGGGACCCCACACACAGGTGTGACCCCACACACAGGTGTGACCCCACACACAGATGTGACCCCCCTTAGGTGTGTCCCACACAGAGGGGACCCCACACACAGATGTGACCCCATACAGGTGTGACCCCATACAGGTGTGACCACACGGGGACACCGCAGCGTTGGCACTGGCACCGCGGGGCTGACACTGCAGGGACCGCTGCCGGTGTCGCGGGCCGCGGTGGCAGCGGGTGACACGGGCTGTGCGGGACCCGCGGGGACAGCGGCGGGCACAGGGAGCCCCGCGACACCGGACACGGGGCACGGGGACAGGGCGGGGCACCGGGACACAAGGCACGTGCAGAGTCCGGCTGTGCCCTGTGCCCGGGATCCTCTCGGGCCAGAGCTGCTACTGGGGACACTGGGGACACTGGGGACACTGGGGACACTGAGGACACTGGGGACACTGGGGACCCTGGGGACACTGGGGACACAAGAGACCCTGAGGGCTCTGGGGACCCTGAGGACACTGGGGACACTGGGGACACTGAGGGCACTGGGGATTGAGGCGCTGCTGAAGATGCTGGGGACGCTGGGGACACTGGGGATACTGGGGACACAAGAGACCCTGAGGGCACTGGGGACCCTGAGGACACTGGGGACAGTGGGGACCCTGAGGGCGCTGGGGATTGAGGCGCTGCTGAAGATGCTGGGGACACTGGGAGCACTGGGGACAGTGGGGACACTGGGGACACTGGGGACACTGAGGGCACTGGGGACACTGAGGACACTGGGGACACAAGAGACCCTGAGGGCACGGGGGACCCTGAGGACACTGGGAGGGGGAGCGGCCCCTCGCTTTGGGGGTCCCGGGGGGCTCAGGGATGGGGGAGCGGCCCCTCGCTTTGGGGGTCCCGGGACAGGGTGCGCAGCCCTGGCCGGGGGTTGGGGGGGTCCCAGCAGCCAGAGGCGCTTTTTGGGGAGCGGGTGACCGGAGCGGGGCTGCGGGTGCTGCTCGCAGCCCCCGCCCTGCCCCGGGGCCAAAGCCAGCAGGCAATTAAGCTAATTAAAACTTCTCCTGGGTTCCCAGGGCCGGGAGCCAGCAGAGAGGAAGAGGGAGAGGAAGAGGGAGAGGGAAAGTGCCGCCGGGCCCCGGGGACAGACGAGGTGACCCGGCGGTGGCAGCTCCCGGGGCGGGTCCAGCTGTGGCACCAGCGGGTGGCAGCAGCTCCGGGGGTGGCTCCAGGGGTCACCCGTGCCCGGGTGGCCGTGAGGCGACAGCCGGACCCAGCGTGGCCGGGCAGGGGGCAGGGGGCACCCCGGGGTCCTTCCCAGCGCCCCAGGGATGGCGATTCTGCCCCTGCTGCGGGGCCGAGGGGCTCAGCTGTACCCCCGCCATGTCCCCAGAGCCTCTCCTCGTGCCCCGAGTGGGTGACACTGACCCTGGTGACACGGATTTGCCCCTGAGGGTGGCAGCGCTGGCCCTGCCCCACAGGGGGACCCCAAGCAGGACCCGGGAACAGCCCTGGGGTGGCTGTGGCAGCGCTGGGTGACAGATGTCACCTCTGAGATCCGCGCCCCAAATCCCGCAGGGTGACACCCCGCGGGGACACCGCGGTGGTGGCGGTGGGCTCAGGGCGGGGGTCGGGGCCGGGGTGTCCCGCGTACCCCCCGCGCTGCTCTGGGCCCTGTTCCGAGCCGGTTTCTCTCTCTGGCGGGGCAATCCAGCGGAAGAGCGCAGAAGGCGGCAGGAATTCCCCGGGAACCGGGCGGGACCGGGGGTCGGGGCACGGGGGGCCGCCCGTGCCCCCCGTCCCGCTCGGGGCCGTGTCCCGCCGCCCCCGGGATCAGGTGCTGCCCCAAATCCCCCGCACGGGGCCGGTGTGTGGAGCCTTTGTGTCCCGGTAATGCGGAAGAATCCCAGCGATTCCGGGCACGCGGGGCCCCTCGGCCCCTGGGGAGGCCGCACCGGGGGCAGAGGGTACCCCCGGGCTGGGGTCCGGGCCGCTCGGACACCCCGGGGTGCTGCGGGTCCTCGCCCCAAACCCACCGGGAGCACCGACCCCGAGCAGGGAATGGGGGTCCCGGCCGGGGGTCCCGGCAAAGGAAGCTGTGGGGACCCCTCCCCTGCCCAGCTCAGGAGCGGCCCCCCTGAGAACCCCACCAGCCCAGTTTGGGGGAGCTGCTGGAGCGGGACCGCTCTGATCCCCGCGGATTTACATTCCTGAATTGTTTTCCAAGGCCCCATGTGATGCTGAAAAACTCGGGAACAGCCCTGGGAGAAGGGCGGGGCAGATGGGGCAGTCCAAACTGGGGACACTGGGCTGTACTGGGTGGGCTCTGTGCCCCCGGGGTCCCCGCCAGCCAGGGGGTGTCGGGGTGCCCGGCGGTGCCAGGCGGCAGGGCTCGGCACGGTGTGGCACGGGGCGGCACGGCCCGGTCCCGGTCCCGCCGGGCTGCGGGGTGCCCAGACCCCCCAACAGCCCCGGGCCAGCCCCGTCCCCCTGCCCCCGGACGGGTCCCCCAGCCCAGCCCAGCCCCGGCCCTGCACCGGCAAGGTCCCGGGGGCAGCGGGGCCGGGTATGTGCGGTACCGGGCCGGGGGTCGGTGCCAGGGAAGGTGCGGGGCCGGGGCCGCTGCGGGACTGGGGAGGGGCCGGGGAAGGTGCGGAGCCGGTGCGGGGCCGAGGGGGCCGGGGGCAGTGCAGGGTCGGGGTGCTGCGGGATTTGGGGATTGCGGGGCCGGTGCGCGGCCGGGGGTCCGGGACCGGTGCGGAGCCGAGGGCGGTGCGGGGCTGCTCCCGCCCGCAGCTCCTCCCGTCCCGCTGGGCTCCACCCGCCCGCCGGCCCCGGCGATATTTAACCTGGGCCGGGGCGGGGAAGCGGCAGCGGCGAGCGGGGACGGAGCCGACCCCGGGGCAGCGCAGCCCGATCCCGGTCAGGCACCGCCGGGAGGGACCCCGCGCCGCCCCCGGGCCGCGGCACAGCCAGGGAACCGAGGGGGGCAGGACGAGAAGGGGGCTGCAATCTGAGCCGGACCCCAGCGCGACCCCCGCGCCCGCCCCGCGTCTCCCGCAGCCTCCGCCGCTCGTCCGGTCCCGTCCGGCCATGCGAGCCCCGGCCCCGCTGGCGCTGGGTTGCGTCAGCTTCGCGCTGTGCCTTGTGGAGCTGCCCCACGGGCGGGCCCTGCCGCCGCGCAGGTGAGGGACCCTGCCCGCACCTCTGCCCGCACCCCCTGCCCGCACCCCCTGCCCCGATCCCCCTGCCCGCACCCCTGCCCGCACCCCCTCCCGCACCCCCTGCCCGATCCCTGCCCCGATCCCTGCTCCGCTCCCTGCCCCGCACCCCCTGCCCGCAGCCCCCTCCCGCACCCCTGCCCCGATCCCTGCCCCGATCCCTGCCCGCACCCCCTGCCCGCACCCCCTGCCCGATCCCTGCCCCGATCCCCCCTCCCGCACCCCCTCCCGCATCCCTGCCACGCACCCCGTGCCCGCACCCCCTGCCCGCACCTCTTTCCGCACCCCCTGCCCGCAGCCCCCTCCCGCACCCCCTGCCCGCTCCCTGCCCCGGTCCCTGCCCCGGTCCCTGCCCGCACCCCCTCCCGCACCCCCTGCCCCGGACGCTTCTGGATCCCCCTGCCCGCACTCTCTGCCCGGGACGAGCCCCCCAACCTCTCCCCTGCCGAACCTCCACCCCACTCCTCCTGTCTGCCCGGCCCCGCACCCCTATTCCCGCACCCCTATTCCCGCACCCCTATTCCCACGACCCACTCCGCGCCCTCCCGGTGTCCCCCCGCCCCATCAGCTGCCCGGGATGGGGGTCTGGGGGGTCCCGGGGCACCGTCTCCTGCCCGGCCCCCAGCCCGGGGGGCGCGGTGGCGGGAGGGGGGCACCGGGGTCACGGCATGCCCGGGGTGCGAGGTGTGCAAAGGTGTGCAAAAATGTGCCAGGTGTGCCAAGTGTGCCAGGTGTGCCAAGTGTGCAAAGGTGTGCCAGGTGTGCAGAGATTCGGTGCGTGCAGGAGCTCGGGGGTGCCCGGGACCTGTGTGGGTGCCCGTGGGGGGGGTCTGTGGGGTGCTGAAGTGGCAGCTGGGGCCGGGACAGCCCCCCACCCGTGGGAGTGTGCACACCCCGCACGTGCGTGTGCGTGTCCCTGCGCGGGGAGCGCGTCTGGACCGGCCCCGGTGCCCGGGGATCCCCGCCTGGCTGCGGGGGGATCCGGCCCCGGGGTTGGGGGGCACCGGGACACCCCGACCCCGCAGGGCCCGGGCAGCTCCTGCCTGGGCTGGGCTGGGGGTGGGTCCTCTGGGGCGAGGGTCAAAATGGGGAGAAAATATTAAAAAAAAGGGAAAAGAGAAGCACGGGGCTAAGAACGGGACCAAAAGCTGCCGGTTCCCGGGAGCTCAGGAGGGTCCCCTGAGGCAAAGGTGCCCCCGGGCCAGGGGCGCTGAGGCCGTGGGCAGCTCCGTGGCGGTGCCCTGAGGCCGGACCCACCCACGGGTGCCCGGGGCACGGGCGTGGGTGCGGGGGCAGAGGCCGTGGGAACGGGGTGGGCGGAGCGGGGGGCGCCGGGGGGGCTCCGGGGGTGCCGTGTGTGCGGGACACGTGTCGTGCGCTCGGGTACGTGTGTGCCTGCAGGTAGCGGCTGCTTCCTCCTCCTCCTCCTCCTCCTCCTCCTCCTCCTCCTCCTCCTCCTCCGGAAGCCCGGGGCAAGCGGCGGCTCCGGCCTCAGGAGGTGCCCCCGCGCCCCTCCGCTGTTGTGGCAGTGCCACCCCCGTGCCCGGGAGCCGCAGCTGTGCTGTCCCCCTGACCCCGTCCCTTCTCTCCTGCAGGGCCCCCCCGGCGCGGAGCCCCCCGGAGGGGACCCCCGTTCTCCCCGGAGCCCCCCCGGCCGCGCCGCCCATCGGGACCCTGCGGCACCGAGCCCCGGTTCCGCGGCAGCGAGCCCCGGTTCCGTGGCTCGCCCCTCGACCCCCGCCGTGGCACGTCCGGCGGCTCATCCTGCGGCGGGACCCCCGGCGGGACCCCCGGCGGGACCGGGGCCGCCGCCAGGCCGGGGGGCACCTGGTGCGGGTGGGCTGCGTGCTGGGCACCTGCCAGGTGCAGAACCTGAGCCACCGCCTGTGGCAGCTGCGGGGACACTCGGGGCGCCGCGACTCGTCCCCCATGAACCCCAACAGCCCCCACAGCTACGGCTGAGCGGGGGGCGCGCCCCGGCCCCGCGGGACCCCCCGAGCACCGCCGTGGGCTCCTCCGGGGGGCTCCCGGAGCACCGGGGGCCGCCACGCTGTGGATCCCGGCGGGCAGGAACCGGTGGCGGCCCCGGTGGTGGCCCCGGTGGCGGCCCCGGTAGCGGGCGGCGGTGACCCAGCGGTGGACCGGAGTGACTCCCGGGGCCCGGTGCCGGCCCGTGGTGACTCTGATGGCTCCGAGTGGCCCCTGGTGGCCGCTGGTGGCCCGTGGTGACCCGGGGCGGGTCCAAGGGCCACCGGCGGGAATCCCGCTGACCGCAGCAGCACCGGGACCTTGTGCAAGACCCTCCGGCCGCGCTCCTGCTGACTCAGCATTCCCGTGCCCCACCCCAGGGCACCCCCGGAGCCCCCCAGGGCACCCCCAGTCCTTCCCCAGGGTGGCACAGGGACCCCGCTGCGGGCTGGGGGACGGGGCAGCCCCCAGCCCCTTCCCCACCCGGGGGTCCCGCTGGGGCTCGCACCTTCCCAGGTGCTGCGGGGGTCCTCAGCCTGAACGCTGTCCCCTCCCCTGGCACCTTGTCCCGTGTCCCCAGCCCGTGTCACCCCCAGCCCGGCAGGAGCTGGTGATGGGGAGGTGTCCCCAAATGTGGGGGGCGGTGGAAAGGTTGGGGTGCTGTCCCCACGTCGTGTCCCCACAGGCTCAGTGGGTGCCCACAAGGGGTGGTGGCACAAGGACATGAGGGGACATGTGTGACATCGCTGCCACCCCCAGGGCCGTCACCCCATGCCCGGTGGGACAGGGATGTGTGACCCCAGCCACTGTCCCACCCCCCTCCTGGGAGCAGCTGGAGCAGCCCCCCAAGAGCAGCAGCCCCCCAAGAGCAGCAACCCCCCAAGAGCAGCAGCCCCCACTCCCTCCAGGACAGCCCTGTCCTCCCAGGGGCACTCCAATGCCCAGGGGCACCCCCATTCCCAGGGGTACCCCATTTCCTGAGCACTCCATTCCCAGGGGCACCCCCATTCCCAGAGCACCCCATGCCCAGAGCACTTCATTCCAGGGGTACCCCCATGCCCAGAGCACCCCATTCCCAGGGGTACCCCCATTCCCAGAGCACCCCATTTCCTGAGCACTCCATGCCCAGGGCACCCCATTCCCAGGGGCACCCCATTTCCAGAGCACCCCATTTCCAGGGGCACCCCATTCCCAGGGGTACCCTCATGCCCAGAGCACCCCAATTTCCTGAGCACTCGATTCCCAGGGGTACCCCCATTCCCAGGGGCACCCCCATTCCCAGAGCACCCCCATTTCCGGGAACCCCCCAACCCTCCATTCCCCAGCAGACCCGGCTGTCCCAGGAGGTTCTGGGGCAGGGTGTCCCCTGGGTGCCACACGAAGGGAGCTGGCCCTGGGTGCCCATGCTCGGGACATCCCAGGAATGTCCCAAGCTGTCCCCTGGGTGCCACACGAACCGAGCTGGCCCTGGGTGCCCATGCTCGGGGCGTCCCAGGAATGTCCCAAGCTGTCCCCCGGCTGTCCCGGGACACTCTGGGATGTGATCCCACGGATGCCACCAGCAGCCGCGCCCACCCCGTGGGTGTCCCAGGACTTCCCAGCCCCCCATGGAGCTGCCGAGGGGCGCGGGGGGTCCCCAGGCCTCTGTCCCCTCCCCTGGGTGCCCCCGGTGGGTGCCCGACCCCCCCGGCCCGGCCCGCAGAGCGCCGCTGCTTCCCGGGAATGCCGGGGGGTGGAATAAACAGTGTGAGGAGGAGCTGGGATGGAGCGTGGTGATCCCATAGGGATGGGAGATCGGGATGGGGCAGGGATGGGGCACGGTGATCCCATGGGGATGGGAAATTGGGATGGGGCAGGGATGGGGCACGGTGATCCTGTGGGGATGGGAAATCGGGATGGGGCACAGTGATCCTATAGGGATGGGGCACGGTGATCCTATAGGGATGGGGCACGGTGATCCTATAGGGATGGGGCACGGTGATCCTATAGGGATGGGGCACGGTGATCCTATAGGATGGGATATGGGATGGGGCAGGATGATCCCCTGGGGATGGGAAATCGGGATGGGGCAGGGATGGGGCACGGTGATCCTATAGGATGGGAAATTGGGATGGGGCACAGTGATCCCATAGGGATGGGGCAGGATGATCCCCTGGGGATGGGGCAGGGATGGGGAACGGTGATCCCATAGGGATGGGAAATTGGGATGGGGCATGGGATGGGACACGGTGATCCCGTGGGGATGGGACATGGGATGGAGCACAGTGATCCTATAGGATGGGAAATTGGGATGGGGCAGGGATGGGGAACGGTGATCCCGCGGGGATGGGAAATCGGGATGGGGCACAGTGATCCCATAGGGATGGGACACAGTGATCCCATAGGGATGGGTCAGGGTGATCCCATAGGGATGGTCAGGATGATCCCCTGAGGATGGGGCAGGGGTGGGGCACAGTGATCCCATGGGGATGGGGCAGGGTAATCCTATAGGGATAGGACATGGGATGGGGCATGATGATCCCATAGGGATGGGACATGGGATGGGTCAGGATGATCCCCTGGGGATGGGGCAGGGATGGGGCACGGTGATCCCACAGGGATGGAACAGGGGGCGGACGAGGGCAGCCATGTCCAGGGACAGCCACCAGGTCCCTCAGGGCCAGGAGGTGACAGGCGGGGGCTGCGGGGACAGACGCGGGGACAGTGGGGGCACACACACGTGTGGTTGTGCCCACACGTGCCCTGTCCTGCCCCACACGTGTCCGTGCCCACCCGTGCCAGCCTGCCCGTGCCCTGTCACACCCGATGCCCGTCCCCCCCCGGGGCAGTGCCAGCCCGGTGCCCCCAGCCTGTCCCCAGCCCCCCGTGCCCCCCGTCCCCAGGGCCGGTCCCGCTCCCCGCGTCCCCGCGGGGTCACTCCGGGGGTCCCCAGCTCGGGGGTCCCCAGCTCGGGGGTCCGCCAGTCCCCTCCAGGAGCCGCAGCCCCCCGGGCGGGCGCGGGGTCAAACATTAACCGGGCGGGTTAATTGATCACCGATTGTCCCCGCGGGGCCGGGCGGGCCCCCCGCGCCACCCCCCTGCCATAAAAACGGGGGCGCGGCGGCCGCCCCGCAGCCCGGGAGCCCCCAGACCCACCATGAGCGGCCTGAGGGCGGTGAGTGGGGGGCTTGGGGACAGCTGGGGGGGGGGGACAAACACACCTGGGGGGACAAACACAGCTGGGCCCCCCCAGATCCGGGGCCAGAGGGGACCCCTTGGTGATATCGTCCCTGCTGGGGGGTGCCACCCCTCCCCAAAGGGACCCCCCCTGGGTGGGGGTCTCGAGGACATGGGGAGCTGCTCCCCCCCCGGGTGGGGTTATGGGGTCAGGGCCAGGCCGGGGGTGTCCCACAGCACCCGTGGGACCCTCACACCGCCCCCAATAGAGACCCCCGGAGCGCTGTCCCCACCCAGGGATGGGGGGTGGCACCCCCAGGTCCGTCTGTACCCCGAGGGGGACAGCGTGTGGTGATGTGTGACACCGTGTGACACCGTGCGACAGATAGTGTGCGATAGTGTGCGACACCGTGTGACAAAGTGTGGCATTGTGTGACCCCATGTGACAGCGTGATCCCACACGGCCAGGCCTGTGCTTGGTGCCGGTGTCCCCCTGCCCCGTGTCCCTGTCCCGTGTCTGTGTCCCTGTCCCGTGTCCGTGTCCATGTCCGTGTCCCTGTCCTGTGTCCCTGTCCCGTGTCCCTGCCCCTGTCCCGTGTCCCGTGTACATGTCCGTGTCCATGTCCCTGCCCCGTGTCCCCATCCCGTGTCCGTGTCCCTGTCCCGTGTCCGTGTCCCCACGTGCCCACGCGTGTCCCCCGTCCCCCGCAGGACCCCGACTCCTCCGAGGAGCCCCAACCCGGCAAGGCCAAGACCGAGTTCCGCAACTACACCGTGAGTGGGGTGGGGGATCCCAAAACCGGGCGGGTCCCGTGGGTCCCGTGGGTCTGTGGCACCCCGGGGTGCTGCGGGGACACGGGGGCTGCCCCGGAGCCCCCCGAACCGCCGGTGCCGCCCCGCAGGAGGGGAAGCTGCTCGACCGCGTGTACAACACCTACCTGCTGATGCACACGCACCAGACCGTGGAGTTCGTCCGCAGGAAGGTGGGGACGGCCCCGTGTCCCCCCGTGTCCCCCCGTGTCCCCCGTGTCCCTCCGTGTCCCAGCCCTCCGTGCCCGCACCCCAAATCCAGCCCCGCCGCCCCACCCCACCCCTCTCGGGGCGCACCGGGGGGCACCGAGCCCCCTGCCCGGTCTCGGGGTGGGCACGGCGCTGTCCCCACGCGCGGCGTGTCCCCAGAGCGCGCAGTACGGCTCCTGCTCGCTGCGGAGGATGAGCGCCATGGAGGCGCTGCAGCTGCTGGATCAGCTCGTGGACGAGTCGGACCCGGACGTGGATTTCCCCAACTCCTTCCACGCCTTCCAGACGGCCGAGGGCATCCGCCGGGCGCACCCCGACAAAGGTGGGGCCCCTGCCCGCCCCTGTCCCCGCCGCGGTCCCCACCCCACGGGTGACACGGCCCCGCTCGCCCCCAGACTGGTTCCACCTCGTGGGGCTCCTGCACGACCTGGGCAAGGTGCTGGTGCTCTTCGGGGAGCCCCAGGTGAGCGGCACGCGTGGGAAGGGGTTCGGGGGCTTCCCCCCGCGGCCGGGGGACCCTCGGGGGGTGCCGTGACCCCCCGTGCCCCCCGGCAGTGGGCGGTGGTCGGGGACACCTTCCCGGTGGGCTGCAGGGTGCAGAAGTCGGTGGTCTATGGGGACTCCACCTTCCACGACAACCCCGACACCAAAGACCCCCGGTACAGGTGAGCCGGACCCCCGGGGGGTTTTTGGGGGGCGGGGGTCGCACCCCCGGCCCGGCTGGGCTGTTGTGGGGGGGGGTCCGGCCGCTCAGCCCCCGCCCCATCCCCAGCACCGAGTACGGGATGTACCAGCCCGGCTGTGGCCTGGACAACGTCCTCATGTCCTGGGGCCACGATGGTGAGTTTGGGGTGCTGGGGGGGGGTCCCTCCTGGGGCAGAGCCCCCCACCCCAAACAGGGCCCTGGTGCTAACCCCCCCCCCACTGCCCCCTTTGCAAGAGCTGCAGCCCTTGGCGTGGGGCGGGGGCTGCTCCTCTGGGGGGCTGCAGCTCCTGGGGGGGGTCTCTGTGACTCGGGGGGTCTCTGCCCCTCTGGGGGTTCCCCCGGTGGGGGTTCAGCCCCTCCCCACGCCCCCCCCCCCTTTTCAGAGTACATGTACCAAGTGATGAAGTTCAACAACTTCGCCCTGCCCAAGGAGGTGAGCTCAGCCCGGGGGGGGGGGGGGGGGGGGGCTCAGGGACCCCCGGCAGGTTTGGGGGTGCGGGGGGTGCCCTAAACCCGTGTGCCCCCCACCCCCACTGCCCAGGCCTTCTACATGGTTCGCTTCCACTCCTTCTACCCCTGGCACGCCCACGGCGACTACGGCCACCTGTGCTCGGAGGAGGACCGGCGCATGCTGCCCTGGGTCCGCGAGCTCAAGTGGGTGTCTGGGGGGGTTGGGGGGCTCGGCCGGGCCCCCCGCGCCTTTGGGGGGTCCAGCTCCCCCTAATCCCGACCCCCCGTCTGCCCCACAGCAAGTTCGACCTGTACACCAAGCAGGAGGAGCTGCCCGACGTGCAGCAGCTCCGCGCGTACTACCAGGGCCTCATCGACAAATACTGCCCGGGGCAGCTCTGCTGGTGACCCCAAAACCTGTTGGTGACCCCCAAAACCCTGCCGGGACCCCCAAAACCCTGCCGGGACCCCCAAATCCCTGCCGGGACCCCCAAAACCCTGCCGGGACCCCCAAAACCCTGCCGGCACCCCCAAAACCCTGCCGGGACCCCGCAGCACCCCCAGGCCCTCCAATAAACCCGCTCCTGCAGCACCCCCGTGCCGGTCCCTCCCCACGGGGGTACCCCTGCCCCGGGCAGGACCCCCCAAATCCCGGGAGAGTGGCGGGGCTGGAATGTCCAAGGCTTTAATTAGAAAATTATAGGAAACCTCTGGGCTCGGGCTGAGCCGGGCGGGGGGAGCACCCCAAAGTGCCTGGGGGACCCCAAAGTGACGCGGGCAGGGTGACAGGAGGGCTGGCACTGCCCCGCGGGCACGGAGCCCCCACCTGCTCTGAGCCCCCCACCCTGGGGTCTGGAGGGGTCCCCAGGGGTCCCTGGGCACTGCAGGGGGGTCACCCACATTGGGGCCGGGGCCCCAAAGGGTCCCCAGACACTGGGACATGTCCCCAAGCACCCCTCAAACCCTAGGGGGGTCCCCAGGGAGCAGGGACAGGTCCCCAGGAGTGCCTGGACACTGGGGAGGTGTCCCCAAGGGGTCCCCAGGCAGAGGGAGGTGTCCCCAAGGGGTCCCCAGGCTGGGGCAGGTGTCCCCATCGACAGAGGGAGGTGTCCCCAAGGGGTCCCCAGGCTGGGGGAGGTGTCCCCAAGGGGTCCCCCAGGCTGAGGGAGGTGTCCCTAAGGGGGTCACCAGGCAGAGGGAGGTGTCCCCAAGGGGTCCCTAGACAGAGGGAGGTGTCCCCAAGGGGTCCCCAGGCAGAGGGAGGTGTCCCCCAGGCTGGGGCAGGTGTCCCCAAGGGGTCCCTCAGACAGGGGGAGGTGTCCCCAAGGGGTCCCCAGGCAGAGGGAGGTGTCCCCAAGCCCCGGGCATGTCCCCAGCCCCACGGCCACACCGTGCTGAAGGCACTGGCACACGGGCACCCCCCGGGCCGGGGTCCCACAAGCGCTGCCCCCCCAGCTGGGGACTCCCTGCCTGTGCCCCATTTCTGGGGGGCTGCGGGGGCTACTTCTTCCTCTTGTTGCCGTGCCGGCCCTCGTTCCCCCGTGCCCCCTCGGTGCCCCGTGCCCCGTTGCGCTCACCCCGGTGGTCCCGGGGCCCTTTGTGGCGGGCGGGGGTCGCGCCCCCCCGGGCCCGCCGGGCCAGGGCCCGCAGCAGCCCCGCGGTGGCGGCCACCAGGTAGAGGGACCAGAGCAGGACAGGGCCCGAGCAGGGCTGGCACAGGCGGCGCACGGAGCCCAGCAGCCGCGGCAGCAGCGCCTGGGCCCCGCGGCGCGGAGGGGGCTGGTCCTGGGGGGAAATGGGGTCAGGGGGCTTGTCCTGGGGGGTGGGGCAGGGGGAAATGAGGTCGGGGGGGAAATAGGGGCAGGGGGCTTGTCCTGGGGGGAGAGGGGGTCAGGGGTCTTGTCCTGGGGGAATGGGGTCAGGGGGAAACAGGGTCAGGGGGGAAATAGGGGCAGGGGGCTTGTCTTGGGGGGAAAGGGGGTCAGGGGTCTTGTCCTGGGGGAATGGGGTCAGGAGGGCTTATCCTGGGGGGAAAAGGGGTCAGGGGGATTGTCCTGGGGGAAAAGGGGTTCAGGGGGGGTTTGTGCTGGGGGACAAATGGGGTCAGGGTGTGGGACGGGACTGGGGGTGCCGGAAAAGGGTCAGGGGCCAAAAAGGGTGATCGTGGTGTGGGAGGGAAGAGGGTCTGAGTAAGGGAAGGGGGGATGGGGGCTGATAAAGGGGATCAGGGTGAGGGAATGGGGTTGGGGGCCGAGAAAGGGGCTCGGGGCAAGTGAAAGGGGTCAGGGAGGGGGAGGTGGGGCCAGGGGGTCAAGGGAGAGATGGGGGTGAGGGAAGGGGGAGATCAGGGGCTGAAAAAGGGGGTCAGGGGCTGAAAAAGGGGATCAGGGGCTGAAAAAGGGGGTCAGGGGGCCAAGGAAGTGGGACAGGGAGAGGGAAGGGGGAGATCGGGGGCTGAAAAAGGGGGTCAGGGGCTGAAAAAGGGGGTCAGGGGTGAGGGAAGGGGGCTGAAAAAGGGGGTCAGGGGGCCAAAAAAGTGGGGCAGGGAGAGGGAAGGGGGCTTGAGGGGTGAAGGGCGCGGGAAGGGGATGGAGGTGAAGGAAGAGAGGGACAGAGCAATGCAATAGGGTCAGGGTGGGTCGGGGGCAAGGAACTGGGGTCGGGATCAGGGCGGTGGGATCAGCAGCGTTGAAGGCTGGGGGTCAGGAGCCAGGGAGGGGTCTCCCCGTGCCCACCTTGAGGCCGTGCTGGCTGAGCAGGGACTCCAGCGTGGGGTCACCCAGGGACACGGCCGGGAAGAACTCCTGCACGCGCTGCCGCCGCCACCACGGCGCGGGGCTGCGGGCACGGGGGGTCCGGTGAGCCCAAAGCCCCCCGAGGCCGGGCTGGGGGCTGCAGGGGTCCCTCCCCGCTCACCTGCCCTCGCTGGGGGTCGTGAACCAGTACTTGTAGAGATGGGCCCGCAGGAAGGTGGGAGGGCGGGCGTGGAACGGGTACCGGGACTCGTCGGTCTGCACCAGGCGGATCACTGCGGGACAGGGGCAGAGCTGGGACAGCCTGGCATGGTGGGGACAGCCCTGGTGTACCCCAAAACACACCCAGGGACAGCCCCAGTGCAGCGGGGACAGCCCCAGTGCACCCCAAAACACAGCAGGGACAGCCCCAGTGCACCCCAAACACACCCAGGGACAGCCCTGGTGTACCCCAAACACAGCAGGGACAGCCCCAGCACAGCGGGGACAGCCCTGGTGCACCCCAAACACAGCAGGGACAGCCCCAGTGCACCCCAAACACAGCGGGGACAGCCCCAGTGCACCCCAAACACAGCGGGGACAGCCCCAGTGCACCCCAAAACACAGCGGGGACAGCCCCAGCACAGCGGGGACAGCCCCAGTGCACCCCAAAACACAGCAGGGACAGCCCTGGCACAGTGGGGACAGCCCCAGCACACCCCAAACACAGCAGGGACAGCCCCAGGGCACCCCAAACACAGCAGGGACAGCCCCAACACAGTGGGGACAGCCCCAGTGCACCCCAAACACACCCAGGGACAGCCCCAGTGCACCCCAAACACAGCAGGGACAGCCCCAGTGCACCCCAAACACAGCAGGGACAGCCCCAGTGCACCCCAAACACAGCAGGGACAGCCCCAGTGCACCCCAAAACACAGCAGGGACAGCCCCAGTGCACCCCAAACACAGCAGGGACAGCCCCAGCACAGCGGGGACAGCCCTGGTGCACCCCAAACACAGCAGGGACAGCCCCAGTGCACCCCAAACACAGCGGGGACAGCCCCAGTGCACCCCAAACACAGCGGGGACAGCCCCAGTGCACCCCAAACACCCCGCGGGGACAGCCCCAGCACAGCGGGGACAGCCCCAGTGCACCCCAAAACACAGCAGGGACAGCCCCAACACAGCAGGGACAGCCCTGGTGTACCCCAAAACACAGTGGGGACAGCCCCAGTGCACCCCAAACACAGTGGGGACAGCCCCAGCACAGCAGGGACAGCCCCAGTGCACCCCAAACACACCCAGGGACAGCCCCGGTGTACCCCAAAACACAGCAGGGACAGCCTGGCACGGCAGGGACGGACCCAGTGTACCCCAAAACACAGTGGGGACAGCCCCAGTGCACCCAAACACAGCAGGGACAGCCCCAGCACAGCGGGGACAGCCCCAGTGCACCCCAAACACACCCAGGGACAGCCCCAGTGCACCCCAAACACAGCAGGGACAGCCCCAGGAAACCCCAAACACACCCAGGGACAGCCCCAGTGCACCCCAAACACACCCAGGGACAGCCCCAGTGCACCCCAAACACAGCAGGGACAGACCCAGTGCACCCAAAACACAGCAGGGACAGCCCCAGCACAGCAGGGACAGCCCCAGTGCACCCCAAACACAGCGGGGACAGCCCCAGTGCACCCCAAACACAGCAGGGACAGCCCCAGTGCACCCCAAACACAGCTGGGACAGCCCCGGCACAGTGGGGACAGCCCCAGTGCACCCCAAACACACCCAGGGACAGCCCCAGTGCACCCCAAAACACAGCAGGGACAGCCCTGGCACAGTGGGGACAGCCCCAGCACACCCCAAACACAGCAGGGACAGCCCCGGTGCACCCCAAACACACCCAGGGACAGCCCCAACACAGCGGGGACAGCCCCAGTGCACCCCAAACACACCCAGGGACAGCCCCAGTGCACCCCAAACACAGCAGGGACAGCCCCAGTGCACCCCAAACACAGCAGGGACAGCCCCAGTGCACCCCAAACACAGCAGGGACAGCCCCAGTGCACCCCAAACACAGCGGGGACAGCCCCAGTGCACCCCAAACACAGCAGGGACAGCCCCAGTGCACCCCAAACACAGATGGGACAGCCCCAGCACAATGGGGACAGCCCCAGTGCACCCCAAACACGCCCAGGGACAGCCCCAGCACAGTGGGCAGAACCCAAACCTAAACAGGGACGCCCCAAACACACCCGGGGACACCCCCAAGGCTGCAGGAACACCCCAAACCCAAACAGGGACACCCCAAAACCACGGTGGTACCGATGCTGGGGAGGTCCCACCATACCCTGGGTCCCCAGAGCCCCCAGCCCCATGTCCCCTCTCCCCAGCCCCATGTCCCCTCTCCCCAGCCCCATATCCCCTCTCCCCAGCCCCGTGTCCCGTCCCCAGCCCCATATCCCCTCTCCCCAGCCCCATATCCCCTCTCCCAGCCCCGTGTCCCCTCTCCCCAGCCCCATATCCCCACTCCCCAGCCCCATATCCCCTCTCCCCAGCCCCATATCCCCTCTCCCCAGCCCCATATCCCCTCTCCCCAGCCCCATATCCCCACTCCCCATCCCCATATCCCCTCTCCCCAGCCCCATATCCCCTCTCCCCAGCCCCATATCCCCTCTCCCCAGCCCCATATCCCCTCTCCCCAGCCCCATATCCCCCCCCCAGCCCCATATCCCGCCCCTGACCGTCGGGCTGTCCCTGCAGCAGGCGCAGCAGCAGGGCACTGAACCAGGGGCTGCCCTGGTGGGGCCCGAGGGCGGCGAACCAGAGCTGCCAGTCCAGGCGGGGCTGGTGCGGGGCCACCACGGCCGGGGCCACGCTCACGTTCCCGGGCTTGTACATGAACTCGATCTCCTGCGGGATGGCAGCGGCTGGCACGGCAGCGGGCACGGGCAGGGCATGGCACCCATCCCACCCAGTGCCCAGAGCCGCCTCAGCCCCGGGAAAAGGATATTCCCACCCAAAATCCTGGGATTCTGGAGCAGGATACCTCCAGCACCTGATCCTCACCAGGAAAAGGACATTCCCACCCAAAATCCCAGGATTCTGTAATAGGGACACTGCCAGAACCCATTCCAATTAAGTGCCTGGAGTCACCTCAGCCCCGGGAAAAGGACATTCCCACCCAAAATCCTGGGATTCTGGGGCAGGACACCTCCAGAACCCATTCCTACCCAGCGCCTGGAACAGCCTCAGACCCGGGAAAAGGATATTCCCGCCCAAAATCCTGGGGTTCTGTAACAGGGACACCTCCAAAACCTGATCCTCACCAGGAAAAGGACATTCCTGCCCAAAATCCTGGGGTTCTGTAATAGGGACACTGCCAGAACCCATTCCAATTGAGACTCACCATCCAGCTGTGCCCATCCCTGTGCCTATCCCAGACTCACCGTCCAGCTGTGCCCATCCAGCTGTGCCCATCCCTGTGCCCATCCCAGACTCACCATCCAGCTGTGCCCATCCCAGACTCACCGTCCAGCTGTGCCCACCCAGCTGTGCCCATCCCAGACTCCCCATCCAGCTGTGCCCATCCCAGACTCACCGTCCAGCTGTGCCCATCCCTGTGCCCATCCCAGACTCACCCTCCAGCTGTGCCCATCCCTGTGCCCATCCCAGACTCACCGTCCAGCTGTGCCCATCCCAGACTCCCCATCCAGCTGTGCCCATCCCAGACTCACCGTCCAGCTGTGCCCATCCCTGTGCCCATCCCAGACTCACCATCCAGCTGTGCCCATCCCTGTGCCCATCCCAGACTCCCCGTCCAGCTGTGCCCATCCCAGACTCACCGTCCAGCTGTGCCCATCCCTGTGCCCATCCCAGACTCACCGTCCAGCTGTGCCCATCCCTGTGCCCATCCCAGACTCACCGTCCAGCTGTGCCCATCCCAGACTCACCATCCAGCTGTGCCCATCCCAGACTCACCGTCCAGCTGTGCCCATCCCTGTGCCCATCCCAGACTCACCATCCAGCTGTGCCCATCCCTGTGCCCATCCCAGACTCACCGTCCAGCTGTGCCCATCCCAGACTCACCATCCAGCTGTGCCCATCCCTGTGCCCATCCCAGACTCACCGTCCAGCTGTGCCCATCCCTGTGCCCATCCCAGACTCACCATCCAGCTGTGCCCATCCCAGACTCACCGTCCAGCTGTGCCCACCCCAGACTCACCGTCCAGCTGTGCCCACCCCAGACTCACCGTCCAGCTGTGCCCGTCGTAGCTGCCCTCCAGGATGACCTCGGGCCGGCCGCCCACGCCGGTCATCCTGCGGAAGAGCCCGTAGGAGTTGACCAGCTGGAAGCGCTCCACGGCCCCGAACATCTGGTGGATGCCGGGCCACAGCTTCCCGTTGGACTCGTGCTCGATGTAGGTGAAGGGCACCTGGGGGGCAGGGGGGCTCTGTCACGGCCTGGGGGGTTTGGGGGTCCCCAGGAGCCCCGTGGCCCCCAGCCTCACCAGGCTGACAGCGAACAGCCCCACGGTGGCCGTGCCCATGATGGCCCACTGCAGGGTGGCCCAGAGCTTCCAGAAGCATCCCCGGAGGCAGACACAGCTGGGGGGGCACAAATGGGGTGTTGTGGGGGCAAAGAGGCTCAGCCCCCCTGGTTTGGGGGTTAAACCCCTCCACACTGAGTCTGACTGCTCAAATCCCGGAGTGGGGTCACCCCTTCCCAGCTCCCAGGGTGTCACCTTAGTGTCCCCCATGCCCCCAGGGGCACCCCAGTGTCCCCCATTCCCCTAGGGGCACCCCAGCATGTCCCCTAAAGCCCCAGGGTCACCCCGGTGTCCCCCACACCCTTAGGGTCACCCCGATGTCCCCTATACTTCCAGGGGCACCCCGGTGTCCCCCATGGTCCTGAGGGCACCCCAGTGTCCCCCACAGCCCCAAGGTCACCCCGGTGTCCCCCATGGCCCCGGGGGCACCCCGGTGTCCCCCATGGGCATCTCAGTGTCCCCCATGCTCCTGGGGCACCCTGGTGTCCCCCACAGCCCCAGGGTCACCCCAGTGACCCCCACACCCCTGGGGTCACCTCAGCATCCCCCATGGCCCTGAGGACACCCCAGTGTCCCCCACAGCCCCAGGGGCACCCCGGTGTCCCCCACGCCCCCAGGGTCACCCCAGTGTCTCCCACACCCCTGGGGTCACCTCAGTGTCCCCCACGCCCCCGGGGTCACCTCAGTGTCCCCCACACCCCCAGGGGCACCCCGGTGTCCCCCAGACGCACCGGTACAGGGCCACCAGGATCTCCCAGGACAGGGACAGGAAGGCCACCCCGACCAGCGGCAGGGTCACGGTGCGCAGCCAGGTGGTGAACTCGTGGTAGGTGAAGGCTGCAGGAGGGACAGCCCGGCTCAGGCCCGGCCCCGGTGCCCGGGGGAGGGCGCAGGGCTGTGCCCCCGGCACGTACCCACTCTGGACTCCAGCACCCTCCTGTCCCAGTCCAGCTCCAGGCCGAAGTAGCGCATGGTCCAGCAGAGCAGCAGCCCGTAGGTGCTGAGCTCCAGCAGCGTGCCCAGCACCCAGCCCAGCCTGGGGGGCCAGCCTGGGGCAGGGAGGGCTCAGAGCCGGCCCGGGACCCCCCTCACCGCCCTGGGGTCGCCCACGGGCACAGGGCCCTGCCCACGGTGTCACCCGCCTGTCCCCTGCCCAGCCTGGAAAGGACCCCCCAAAACCAGGGATGATGGGGGGCCCAGTGCTTCCAGCGCTGCAGGGAAAGGGAGTGAGGAGGGAAAGGGCAGCAGCAGCAGGACCTCACTGGGACACAGAATTCCCAAGGGTGGGGGCCCCTTGGGGGGTGACAGCAGTGCCAGAATTCCAAAAGGTGGGAGCCCCTTGTGGGGTGACAGCAGTGCCAGAATTCCAAAATGTGGGAGCCCCTTGCGGGGTAACAGCAGTGCCAAGAGGGATGGCCTCACACAGATCATTTATCCTTCCTTAATTCCCTGATTTCAGAGGGAAGTGAAACCTCCTCCTCCTCCTCCCCCACACGTGGCTCTGACCCACGGGAGCTCCAGCACCAGGGAGGATCCAGGGAATCCTGGAATGGTTTGGGTGGGAAGGGACCCCCAAAGTTCTCCAGTGCCACCCTGCCATGGCAGGGACACCTCCCACTGCCCCAGGCTGCTCCAGCCCCAGTGTCCAACATTTCCTTGGCCATTCCAGGGATCCAGGGGCAGCCCCAGGTGCTCTGGAAATTCCTCATTCCCAATCTCCCATCCATCCCTCTGGCAGTGGGAGCCATTCCCTGTGTCCTGTCCCTCTGTCCCTTGTCCCTGCCCTGGGGGCTGGAAGGGGATGGGATTTACAGCCCCTTCCCACCCCAAACATTCCCTGATTTCACAACTGTGCCCCACACCCCTGGGGTCCCCCAGGCACAGCCGGGGTGAGCGTG
Organism: Taeniopygia guttata; assembly: GCF_003957565.2. Classification (NCBI taxonomy): domain Eukaryota; kingdom Metazoa; phylum Chordata; class Aves; order Passeriformes; family Estrildidae; genus Taeniopygia; species Taeniopygia guttata. The sequence goes on along the minus strand of NC_044212.2, from coordinate 660,215 downwards.
GCAGCTCCCGCAGCGTGTCCCCCGTGTCCCCTGTCCCCCCAGGAAGGGTCCCCCACCCCGAGGGGGGCTCGGGGGTCTCACCAGCACCGTGCCTCTTGCGGGGCCGGCCCAGCCAGCGCCCCACGTGCTGCTCGTCCAGCAGGGAGGAGGTCAGCACGATGGTCAGCGCGTTGAAGAAGTTGTAGTTGCCCGTGAGGATGATGAGGACCTGCAGCAGCACCTGGGGGGGACAGGGTGGGGTCGGGGGGTGTCACACGGGGCTGGGGGGCAGAGGATGCTGGGCACAGCCTGACCAGCACCTCCAGCCAACAAAGAGTGAGCACGTCAGTATCTAACCCACACTAAACACAGCAGATATGGCACCTAAAAAATCCCAAAGTTAATGAAATCTCAAATCAACAAAGACTGAGTACACCAGTAATTAGCCAACACTTAACCCACCACACTCACTAGTATGCCACCCCAAAAAAATCTCTAAATTAATAAAATCTCAGATCAACAAAGAGTGAGCAGGCCAGTATCTAACCCACACTAAACCCCGCAGATATGCCACCTAAAAAACCCCAAAATTAATGAAATGCCAAATGAACAAAGACTGAGTGCACCAATAATTAACCCACACTAAACCCACCACACTCACTAATATGCCACCCCAAAAAACCCCAAATTAATAAAATCTCAAATCAACAAAGAGTGAGTACACCAGTAACTAGCCAACACTAAACCCACCGCACTCACCAGTACACCACCCAAAAAAATCTCAAAATTAATAAAATTTCAGATCAACAAAGAGTGAGTACACCAGTATCTAACCCACACTAAACACAGCAGATATGCCACCTAAAAAATCCCAGAATTAATGAAATGTCAAATCAACAAAGACTGAGTACACCAGTAATTAGCCAACACTAAACCCAACACAGTCACTAGTATGCCGCCTAAAAAAAATCTCAAAATTAATAAAATCTCAGATCAACAAAGAGTGAGCACGCCAGTATCTAACCCACACTAAACCCAGCAGATATGCCACCTAAAAAATCCCAAAGTTAATGAAATGTCAAATCAACAAAGACTGAGTGCACCAATAATTAACCCACACTAAACCCACCACGCTCACTAGTATGCCACCCAAAAAAATCCCAAATTAATAAAATCCCAAATCAACAAATCAACAGAGTGAGTACACCAGTAACTAGCCAACACTAAACCCACCACACTCACCAGTACACCACCCAAAAACAAATCTCTAAATTAATAAAATCTCAAATCAACAAAGAGTGAGTACACCAGTAATTAGCCAACGCTAAACCCAGCACAGTCACTAGCATGCCACCCAAAAAAATCTCTAAATTAATAAAATCTCAGATCAACAAAGAATGAGCACGTCAGTATCTAACCCACACTAAACACAGCAGATATGCCACCTAAAAAATCCTAAAATTAATGAAATGCCAAATGAACAAAGACTGAGTGCACCAATAATTAACCCACACTAAACCCACCACACTCACTAATATGCCACCCCAAAAAAACCCAAATTAATAAAATCTCAAATCAACAAAGAGTGAGTATGCTAATAATTAACCCGCACTAAACCCACCGCACTCACCAGTACACCACCCAAAAAAAAAATCTCTAAATTAATAAAATCTCAGATCAACAAAGAGTGAGCACGCCAGTATCTAACCCACATTAAACCCAGCAGACTTGCTAGTATGCCACCTCAAAAAAACCCCAAAATTGATAAAATCTCAACTCAACAAAGAGTACACCAGTAACTAGCCAACACTAAACCAAGCACAGTCACTAGTACACCACCCAAAAAATTTTCAAAATTGATAAAATCTCAAATAAACAAAGACTAAGTACACTAGTAATTAGCCAACATTAAACCAAGCACACTCACTAGTACGCCACCCAAAAAAATCCCAAAATTAATAAAATCTCAAATCAATAGACTTAGTATGCTAATAACTGACCCACACTAAACGCACCGCACCCACCAGTACACCACCCCAAAAAAATCTCAAAATTAATAAAATCTCAGATCAACAAAGAGCGAGCACACTAGTATCTAACCCACACTAAACCCTGCAGATATGCCACCTAAAAAATCCCAAAATTAATGAAATGTCAAATCAACAAAGACTGAGTGCACCAGTAATTAGCCAACACTAAACCCAGCACACTCACTAATATGCCACCCAAAAAAATCCCAAAGTTAATGAAATCTCAAATCAACAGAGTGAGTACACCAGTAATTAGCCAACACTAAACCCAGCACTCACTAGTACGTCACCCAAAAAAAATCCCAAAATTAATAAAATATCAAATCAACAGACTTAGTATGCTAATAATTAACCCACACTAAACCCACCACACCCACCAGCCCACCACCCAACACCCCCAGATGAACAAAACCCCAACCCCCAGGCAGAACCCCGCAGCAGCAGCAGCAGGAGGCACCTGGCAGTAGAAGGCGAAGAGGCGCAGGCGGCGCAGGGGCGCGAAGAAGAGCGCGGGCACGGCCACCTCGATGACGTAGGTGCCCACCACGCTGAGCTTCTGGAACCACACGGGCAGCTGGTGGGCCAGCCAGGCGCCCGGCGTGGGGATGCACTGGCTCTCGTAGTGGTAGGTCAGCGCTGGGGGGCACAGGAGGTTCCAGGTGGGCTTTCCATAATTTATTTCCCACAAAATTGAACCTAATTCGGGGTTAATCCCAGTTTCCCCCACTGCAGAGCACGAGCAATGCTGAAAACTTCCTGGTGTAAAAATATTTCCAAATTGAGGGGTACCTCGGGGCTGGGGGACAGATTCCAGGGGGGCTTTCCATAATTTACTTCCCAAAAATTGAACCCAATTCAGGGTTAATCCCAGTTTTTTTTCCATGGCAGAGTATGAGCAATTCTGGGAATTCCAGAATCAGAATTCCAAATTAAGTGGTACCTCAGGGACGGGGGACACAGGGGGTTTCAGGGGGGATTTTCCATAACCTGCTTCCCAATGATTCCCTGGAATTCCAGGCTAATGGAGATTTTCCCCATTGTAGAATAGAATCAGTGCTAAACAGGGAAAAGCTTCCTCGCAGAAAAATCCAAATTCAATGGTACCTCAGAATGGGGAGGACATAATCTACTTCCCAATAATTCACTGCAATTCCAGGCTAGTGACTGAACCCCCAAACCTGTGCCCCCCAACACCTGAACCCCAAAACCCCCTCACCTGTGAGCCCCCAAACCTGAACCCCAAAGCCCCTCTCTCACCTGTGAGCCCCCAAGACCTGAACCCAAAGTCCCCCAAACCTGAACCCCAAAGCCTCTCTCTCACCTGTGAGACCCCCAAACCTGAACCCCAAAGCCTCTCTCTCACCTGTGAGACCCCCAAACCTGAACCCCAAAGCCTCTCTCTCACCTGTGAGACCCCCAAACCTGAACCCCAAAGCCCCCTCTCACCTTTGAGACCCCCAAACCTGAACCCCAAAGCCCCTCTCTCACCTGTGAGCCCTCAACACCTGAACCCCAAAGCCCCCTCTCACCTTTGAGACCCCCAAACCTGAACCCAAAGCCCCTCCTCACCTGTGAACCCCCCAAGACCTGAACCCAAAGCCCCCCAAACCTGAACCCCAAAGCCCCCCCTCACCTGTGAGCCCCCAAGACCTGAACCCCAAAGCCCCACAACACCTGAACCCCAAAGCCCTGAACCCCAAAGCCCCCCTCACCTGTGAGCCCCCAAACCTGAACCCCAAAGCCCCCCCTCACCTGTAAGCCCCCAACACCTGAACCCCAAAGCCCCCCTCTCACCTGTGAGCCCCCCAAATCCCCTCTCTCACCTGTGAGCTCCCCAACACCTGAACCCCAAAGCCCCCCCTCACCTGTGAGCCCCCCAAATCCCCTCTCTCACCTGTGAGCCCCCCAATACCTGAACCCCAAAGCCCCCCCTCACCTGTGAGACCCCAAACCTGAACCCCAAATCCCCCCTCACCTGTGAGCCCCCCAAACCTGAACCCAAAGCCCCCCAAACCTGAACCCCCAAGCCCCCCTCACCTGTGAGCCCCCACCAGGTGGGGCAGCGGCTGGTGAGCTTCACCACGCCCGAGGCGAACATGAGGCGGAAGAGCAGCCAGCGCACGGCCCAGAAGGTGACGGCGTCGTGGGGTCTCCAGGCCGGGGACCCCCACCGCAGCAGGCGCAGGGGGGCCACCAGCACGGCCAGGAACCCGGCCTCCAGCAGCAGGCTGTCCCTGGGCGGGGGGCACGGCGCTGGGACCCCCGCCCTGCACCCCACACGGGGCTGGGGACACGGCCATGCCCCGCTCGTGGGGCTGGGGACATGGCCACACAGCCAAAGTGGGGCTGGGGACACTGCCATGCCTTGTATGTGGGGCTGGGGACATGGCCACCATCTATATGTGGGGCTGGGGCACAGCCACCATCTATATGTGGGGCTGGGGACACGGCCACCCCATGTATGTGGGGCTCCCCGCCCCGATGAGCCTCAGTCCCCACAGTCCCCCACAGCCCCTGTCCTTGTCCCCAGAGCCCCCCCCACCCCTCACTCTGGTCCCCAGAGCCCCCTGCCCCACTGTGTCACCATCCCACCCCTCAGAACCCCCTGTGCCCCCCGCCCTGGGGTCCCGGGGTGGTTCCCCAGCCCCCCAAAAGCCCCGGGGAGGGGGCCCCGACTCACCACTGGAAGTACAGGAACACCTGCCCCACCTGCGGAGGGGGAGCGGGGTGGGGGCTCAGCCGGGGGGTCTGACACCCCCAGACCCTTCCCCGTGGGGAGAGACCCCCTGGGCTCCCCGGGACTCTGGGCCAAGGAGCAGAGGGAGGTGACAGCCACCCCTGGGAGGTGACAGCCACCCCGGGGAGGTGACAGCAGTGCCAGGAGGGATGGCCTCACACAGACCATTTATCCTTCCTTAATTCCCTGATTTCAGAGGGAAGTGAAACCTCCTCCTCCTCCTCCCACACATGGCTCTGACCCACGGGAGCTCCAGCCCCAGGGAGGATCCAGGGAATCCTGGGATGGGCTGGGTGGGAAGGGACCCCCAAAGTTCTCCAGTGCCACCCTGCCATGGCAGGGACACCTCCCACTGCCCCAGGCTGCTCCAGCCCCAGTGTCCAACATTTCCTTGGGCATTCCAGGGATCCAGGGGCAGCCCCAGCTGCTCTGGGAATTCCTCATTCCCAATCTCCCATCCACCCTCTGGCAGTGGGAGCCATTCCCTGTGTCCTGTCCCTCTGTCCCTTGTCCCCAGTCCCTCTGCAGCTCTGCTGGATGGCCTCGGGCACAGCGGGACGTGTCCCTACCGTGGGGGCTGGAATGGGATGGGATTTCCAGCCCCTTCCCACCCCACCCATCCCCTGTCTCCATCTCTGTGCCTCCCCCAGCACGCCAGGAGCTGGCAGGACGCGCCACCACCCCGCTGTCCCCTCTGTCCCCGCTGTCCCCTCACCTGGTACAGCGACAGGTAGAACCCAGCGAGCAGAGCGAACACCAGGCAGTCCCTCAGGGCGTCCCAGAGCAGCGCCCCGAGCGCAGCCAGCACGCCCAGCAGGCACAGCAGCTCCATGCCCTGCTCCGTGTCCAGCCCCAGGCGCGGGCACAGCCACAGCAGCGTGGGCACGTCCCGCAGCTGCTCCCACAGCCCCTTCCCGCCGGGCCGCAGCACGCGGCGCGCCGGCAGCAGCCCCGAGCGCCCGTACAGCCCTGCCGGGAGGGACCTGCTGGCCTCTGAGCCCCAAAAACTCTGCCCAGCACGGGTTAACCCCGCATTTCCCCACCCCAGAGCACCAGCAAGGCCAAAACTTCCTGCTGCAAAAGTGTTTCCAAATTGAGGGGCACCTTGGGGCTGGGGGACACAGGGGGCTTTCCATAATCTAATTCCTAAAAATTGAACCTAATTCGGGATTAACCCCAGATTTCCCCACCACAGAGCACCAGCAAGGCTAAAACTTCCTGCTGCAAACGTGTTTTCAAATTACCTCGGGGCTGGGGGACACAGGGGGCTTTGGGGAGGCTTTCCATAATCTACTTCCCAAAAATTGAACCTAATTTGGGGTTAATCCCAGTTTTCCCCACCACAGAGCACAAAAACTTCCTGCTGCAAAAGTGTTTCCAAATTACCTCGGGGCTGGGGGGCTTCAGAGGGGGCCTTTCCATAATATATTTCCCAAAAATTGAACTCAATTCAGGGTTAACCCCAGATTTCCTCACCCCAGTGCATGAGCAAGGCTAAAACTTCCTGCTGCAAAAGTGTTTCCAAATTACCTCGGGGCTGGGGGGTTTCAGAGTGGGCCTTTCCATAATTTATTTCCCAAAAATTGGACCTAATTCAGGGTTAACCCCAGATTTCCCCACTATCCTGGTTCCCCTGGCCCCACTCCCGGTTCCCCCGGCCCCACTCCCGTCCATATCCCGGTTCCCCCGGCTCCACTCCCGGCTCTGTCCCGGTTCTCCCGGCCCCACTCCCAGCCCTATCCCGGTTCCCCGTCCCTGTCCCGGTTCCCCGGCTCTATCCCAGTTCCCCCGGCCCCACTCCCGGCTCTGTCCCGGTTCTCCCAGCCCTATCCCGGTTCCCCGTCCCTATCCCGGTTCTGTCCCGGTTCCCCCGGCCCCACTCCCAGCCCTATCCCGGTTCCCCCGTCCCTATCCCGGTTCCCCGTCCCTATCCCGGTTCACCCGGCCCCACTCCCAGCCCTATCCCGGTTCCCCCGGCTCCACTCCCGGCTCCGCCCCGGTTCCCCCGTCCCCAGTCCCAGCCCTATCCCGGTTCCCCCGTCCCTATCCCGGTTCCCCCGTCCCCACTCCCAGCCTTATTCCCGGTTCCCCAATCCCTGTCCCGGTTCCCCCGACCCCAGTCCCAGCCTTATCCCGGTTCCCCCCTCGCTATCCCGGTTCCCCGGCTGCACTCCCGGCTCCGCCGCGGTTCCCCCGGCCCCGTGCCCGTTCCCCGCGGCGGTACCGGGGATCTGCACGTAGAGGGAGCCGAAGGCGGCGATGTAGACCGCGGCCAGCCCGGCCAGGAACAGCGCCCGCGGCCGCGCCAGCCCCGCCGTGGCGGCCATGGCGGCGCGCGGCGATGACGTCAGCGGCGCCGTGACGTCAGCGGCGCGCGGGGCGCGTCACGGAGCGCGGGAAGGACGAAAATGGCGGCGGCGGCAACCGGGGGATGAGGAGGGGCCGGTGAGGGGCGGGATCGGGGATGGGATGGGGACTGGGACCGGGATCGGGATCACAGTCAGGACTGAGGTTTGTATAGGGTCCGGGATCAGGATCATGATTGGAATTGAAGTTTGGATGGGGATCAGGGTCACAGTCGGGATTGATCTTTGGATGGCGACTGGGTTCGGGATCGGGATCATGGTCGGGATTGAGGTTTGGATGGGGTCTGGGATTGGGAACAGGATCACGGTCAGGATCAAGGTTTGGATGGGGACCGGGATCGGGATCATGGTTGGAATTGAGGTTTGGATGGGGATCAGGGTCATGGTCAGGATTGAGGTTTGGATGGGGACTGGGATCGGGATCACGGTTGGAATCAAGATTTGGATGGGGACCAGGATCGGGATCATGGTTGGAATTGAGGTTTGGATGGGGTCTGGGATTGGGATCAGGGTCATAGTTAGGATTAAGGTTTGGATGGGGACCAGGATCAGGATCAGGGTCAGGATTGAGGTTTGGATGGGGACTGGGATCGGGATTGGGATTGGGATCAGCGTCAGGATTGAGGTTTGGAAGGGGACCAGGATCAGAATCATGGCTGGAATTGAGGTTTGGATGGGCACTGGGATTGGGATCGGGATCATGGTCGGGATTGAGGTTTGGATGGGGACCAGGATCAGGATCACGGTTGGAATCAAGGTTTGGATGGGGATCAGGGTCACGGTCAGGATTGAGGTTTGGATGGGCACTGGGATTGGGATCAGAATCACGGTCGGGATTGATGTTGAGAGCGCAGTTGGGGTAGGGATCGGGATGGGAATTGGGGTCGGGGTCTGCATGGGGATTGATTTGGGATCGAGAGTGGAACTGAAGATGGGGTTGGGATTGGGATCGAGGCTGGGTACAGGACCAGGGCAGAGTTAGGGATGGGAATTGGGGTCGGCGTCAGGTGAGGGGATCGGACCGGGATCAGGGCTGGGACTGGGCTCCAGACTGGGAATGAGTTTCAGGTCGGCTCAGGGTAGAGACTGAAGTTAGGGTCAGGGTCAGGATTGGGATCACGGTCAGGGTGAGAATCAGGGTCAGGATTGGGATTGGGGTCACGATCAGGGTCAAAGTCAGGACCAGGCTTGGCAGTGGGATTGGGGTGGGGATTTTCCAGCCCAAACAATTCCCTGTAGCCTGAGCTGTCCCCGTTCCCACCCAGCCGAGCTGTGATTCCTGCAGAACTCCCCCTGGAGCTGTCCAGGACACTCATTCCCTGAGGGAGCAGCTTCCAGCCACTTTTGGGCTCTCTGCAGTGGGGATCCCACCATGGAGGAGGTGGATTCCCGTTTCCAGCACCTGCTGCAGCCCATCCGTGACCTCACCAAGAACTGGGAGGTGGATGTGGCTGCCCAGCTCGGGGAGTACCTGGAGGAGGTAACGGGGACACCCCCAGAGCTCCTTGTGTCCCCTGCCCCTCCTTTTCCCTGTCCTTTTTCCTCCTTTTCTTCCTCATTTTCTTCCTCCTTTTCTTGCTCTTTTTATTCCTCATTTTCCCTCTCCTTTGCCCTCCTTTTCTTCCTTTTGTCCCTCTCCCCCTTCTTTTCTCCCTCTTTTTATTCCTCCTTTTCTTCCTTTTATCCCTCTTTTCCCCCTCATTTTCTTTCATTTTTCTTCCTTTTCTTCCTCTCTTTCCCTCTCCTTTTATCCCTCCTTTTCTCTCTTTTTTCCTTTTTTAATTTATTTTATCCCTCTTTCCCCCTCTATTTCTTCCTCTTTTTATCCCTCCTTTTCTTCCTTTTCTTTCTCATTTTCTCTCTCCTTTTTCCTCCTTTTATCTCTCCTTTTCTTCCTTTCTTTCCCCCTCCTTTTTCCTCCTCTTATTCCTTTTCTTGCTCTGATTCCTCCTCCTTTTATCCCTCCATTTCTCCTCCTTTTCTCTCTCCTTTTTTCTCCTTTTATGCCTCCTTTTCTTCCTTTTCTCCCTCTCCTTTTTCCTCCTTTCCTCTGTTTCCTCCTCCCTTTGTCCCTCTGTTTATCCTTCCTCTTCTTCTGTTTCTTCCTCCTTTTATCCCTCTTTTTGTCCCTCCTTTTCTCCCTCCTTTTCTCTGTCCTTTTTCCTCCTATATCCCTCATTTTCTTCCTTTTCTCCCTCTCCTTTTTTTCTTATTCTCCCTCTCCTTTTTCCTCCTTTTCTTCCTCCGTTTCCTCCTCCTTTTATCCCTCTTTTTATCCCAAAACCTGACAGAAACCCCTTGTAGGTCTGCATGCAACACCGAGGTAAGGTGTGCTGACTTCAAGCCATAAAACAGAAATTACATTGTTGAGAGGGAAATTGGACTGGAAACAAATTTCAAAATGGGGCCTTCCAAAAGAATTTCATAGAATTAAAATTTTAGTTCAATTAAAAATTTAATTTTAGAGAATTAAAGCTGTGGAAGATGCTTTGTAGCAAGACTGTGTGGATTAAAAATATAAGTGATTAGTGTTAGAATTAATAGTAGAATTGTGTGGCAGAAATAAGCTGAAAAAATAAAGGATTGTAACCATGAAATAAGTTAGCTTCTAATAGAACAACGTTGAGTTTTACATCTGTCTCACCCTGCACCGAGGCCGATAACAGAATAAAATCTTTTAAAACACCTCTCAGTCACCCCATTTCTAAAAGTAAAACCCAACATTGCCTCTCCCAGCTGGACCAGATCTGCATCTCCTTCGACAACGGCAAAACCACCATGAACTTCATGGAGGCAGCGCTGCTGATCCAGGGCTCTGCCTGCATCTACAGCAGGAAGGTGAGCACACCCCTCACCCCATCCCCATCCCATGGGAGTGATTTCAGCTCATTGTCTCAAATTTTCTCCTAATTTCTCCTAATTTCCCTCCTAAATTTGATCCGCTTGTAGGTGCTGGTGTAGGCACCTTCCCCTCCCAGGGAACAGCAGGGATTTTGCTGTCCTGCAGGGTGGGATGTAAAATCCAATTTCGTCACAAAATCATGGGATATTGGTTCTTTTTGAGCACAAAGTCCTGGAATGGTTTGGGTAGGAGGGGACCTCAAAGCCCATCCAGAGGGCAGGGACACTTTCCACTGTCCCAGGCTGCTCCAAATTTAGGGATTTCCTCAAGTTTGGCCATGGAACGGCTGAAAAAAAAAGGGAAAAGAGCAGCAAAACCCCATAGAATTGAGGTCCATAATGGGAGGGGGGGAGTCCCTCGGGTGGAGGGCCTTTCCCAGCTCCAGCTGCTGTTTTCCAGGTGGAATACCTGTACATGCTGGTGTGCCAGACGCTGGACTGCATCTCCAACAAACAGTGAGTGGGATTTTCCCTTCCCAGAGGGGAATTTGTCCTGCAGGACCCTTGCTCTGGCTCTGTGCTGCTGCTGCCCTGATCCTGGGCCATCCCCATTCCCATCCCTGCCCTGGGAGGTGCATCCCAGCCTTGGGAATGCCAGCACAGGGATAGCACACACACAACCAGGGGTGGTGTTCCTTCTGGTTCATGGTGATTTAGGAGTCCAAAGGAGCCTTTTCCAAAAGGAAAATCCCTTCGGAATGTGCTGCCAGCTCCTTTGGACTTCTGCACTGACACAACAAGAGGGAAAACCCCATTTTTTTTGGGGTTTTCCCACCTGGAGGGCCCACAGCAGGGCTGGAGGGACCCTTTCCCACCATCCCCATGGATCCTGAGCCCGTTTTTCCCTAGGAGGGAGAAGCTCCCCACTTCCCTGGGCACCGACGGCCGCGATGCCGACGCCACCTTCACGGACGAGCAGGAGGAGGTGAGGCGGGCTCTGTGCCCCACATCCTGCTCCAGGGGGGCTCTCGGTGTCCCTGCCAGCTGGGGTGACACTTGGGGGGCTTTCCTGCAGTTCCTGTCCCTGGATGACATCCCAGAAACCAGCCAGGCCAGCGTGGACATCAGGAGGGGCCAGCAGCCTGCTGTAAGAGAAACCAGTTGCATTTTATGCCTCCTTTTATTTCTCCTTTCTCTCCTTTGAGTCCTCTGTTTATTCCTTCTTGCTCCTTTTCTCTCTCCTTTTTTCCTATATTCCTTCTGTTTATCCTTCTCTTTCCCCCTCCCTTTCTCCCTTTTATCCCTCTTTTTATCCCTCCTTTCCTCCCCTCCACGTCCCCATTTTCCCGGGTGAATCCCGGGGCCATCCAGCCGGGGTGGTGGCCTTGGGGACATGACACCTTTCCCAGGCTCTCTGCCACCTCCCTGTCCCTTCCCAGGCTGTGAACATCGTTCCCCTGACCCCCATGGCCCTGGTGCCCCCGGAAGAAGGGGAGAAGAAGGACAACCCCCTCCTGAGGTGCCATTCCTGGGATTGTCCCCTGTCCCCTCCCCTGGGTGGCATTGTACCATGTCCCCTTCCCTGGTGGCATTGTCCCCTGCCCCCTCCCCAGTGGGATTGTCTCTTGTCCCCTCCTCTGCTCCAGGTCCTGTGTGGCATTGTCTCATGTCCCCTCCCCTGGTGGGATTGTCCCATGTCCTGTCCCCTGCTCCAGTCCCTGGGTGGCATTATCCCATGTCCCCTTTCCCTGGTGGGATTATCCCGTGTCCCCTCCCCTGCTCCACTCCCTGGGTTGGCATTGTCACCTTCCCTGGTGGCATTGTCCCATGTCCCTTCCCCTGGTGGGATTGTCCTGTGTCCCCTCCCCTGCTCCAGTCCCTGGGTGGGATTGTCCCGTGTCCCCTCCCCTGGTGGGATTGTCCCATGTCCCCTCCCCTGGTGGGACTGTCCCATGTCCTGTCCCCTGCTCCAGTCCCTGTGTGGCACTGTCCCATGTCCCCTCCCTGCTGGCATTGTCCCATGTCCACTCCCCTGGTGGGATTATCCCCTGTCCCCTCCCCTGGTGGCATTGTCCTGTGTCCCCTCCCCTGCTGGAACTGTCCCATGTCCCCTCCCCTGGTGGGATTGTCCCATGTCCTGTCCCCTGCTCCAGTCCCTGAGTGGCATTGTCCCTTGTCCCCTCCCTGCTGGGATTGTCCCTTGTCCCCTCCCCATGGGATTGTCCCGTGTCCCCTCCCTGCTGGGATTGTCCCGTGTCCCCTTCCCTGGTGGGATTGTCCCGTGTCCCCTCCCCAGTGGGATTGTCCCCGTGTCCCCTCCCTGCTGGGATTGTCCCGTGTCCCCTCCCCTGGTGGGATTGTCCCATGTCCTGTCCCCTGCTCCAGTCCCTGGGTGGCATTATCCCATGTCCCCTTTCCCTGGTGGGATTATCCCGTGTTCCCTCCCCTGGTGGCATTGTCCCATGTCCTGTCCCCTGCTCCAGTCCCTGGGTGGCATTATCCCATGTCCCCTTTCCCTGGTGGTATTGTCCCTTGTCCCCTCCCTGCGGGGCCATCCAGGCGGGCGCCGTGCTGTTGTGGGAGCCGGGGCTGGCACAGGGGCTGGCACGGGGGACACTGGGGACCCTGGGGACCCTGGGGACACTGGGGACCCTGGGGACCCTGGGGACAGCGCCCTGCCGGTGCTGCCGCAGCCGGCGGGGCGAGGTGCTGGCGAGCCGCCGGGATTTCCGCATGAACACCTCCACCCCGCACGCCTCCGGCGCCTTCCTGCTGGAGCTCTCCGGGCTCTCCCCCACCCACCCGCAGCAGGAGCAGCGCCTGGCCACGGCCACAGGTACCCGGGGCTCTGGGCTGGCCGTGCCACTGTCGCTGGCACTGCCAGCACTCACCTGTCACCGTCCCCGGCAGCGGCTCCGGGATGCGGCCCCGCGGAGCGGCCGAGCGCTGGCACGGCGCTGGTGCGGGCACTGAGCTTCTGCGAGGAGGCAGGTGAGGGTGGCACCTGCCCCGGGTGTCCTCCCTGTGTCCCTCCAGGGTGCTGGGGAGGAGGGTGAGGGGTGCATTCATCCCTGACAGGAGGGGACAGTCAGCACTGGGCTCTGCTCCAGGGGACAGGGACAGGAGGAGAGGGAACAGCCTCAGGGGTGGATTTTGGGGAATTCCCTCCTGGAAAAGGCTGTGCAGCCCTGGCACAGGGATGGATCCCCATCCCTGGAGGGGTTTAACATCCCTGTGGGTGTGGCACTCAGGGACACGAGGGGTGGCCCTGGCAGTGCTGGGAACGCTTGGATTGGGGCTCTGAGGGATTTTCCAACCCAACCCACTGCACCATTCCCTGCTCCTGCCCTCTGCTGCCCCTGCCCTGGCAGGACAAGCTCCTGAGGGAATTCCTTGGCACACAGGGTGGGAATGGGGAGTCCTGGGAGCTTCTCCAACCTCTGCCCGTTCCCACCCCTCCAGGTGCTGCAGAACCTGACGATGATGACGTTCCCGGGACCCTGGGGAATGACATGGAGGTGACCCCGGCCCCTAACGAACACATCGAGGCTCAGAGGGTCTGTGTGGGCAGGGGCTTGGGGGCTGCCTGTGCTCCTTCCCTGGAGCCCCTCACTCCTTCCCTGGAGCCCCACAGCTCCCCACTCCTTCCCCAGAGCCCCAGAGCCTTGTGTTCCTTCCCTGGATCCTCTTGTTCCTTCCCTGGAACCCCTAACTCCTTCCCTGGAGCCCCACAGCTCCTCACTCCTTCCCCAGAGCCCCAGAACCTTGTGTTCCTTCCCTGGAGCCCCTCACTCCTTCCCTGGAGCCCCACAGCTCCTCATTCCTTCCCCAGAGCCCCAGAGCTTTGTGTTCCTTCCCTGGATCCCCTTGTTCCTTCCCTGGATCCCCTCACTCCTTCCCTGGAGCCCCACAGCTCCTCATTCCTGCCCCAGAGCCTTGTGTTCCTTCCCTGGAACCCCTCACTCCTTCCCTGGAGCCCCAGAGCCTTGTGTTCCTTCCCTGGAACCCCTGACTCCTTCCCTGGAGCCCCTCACTCCTTCCCTGGAGCCCCACAGCTCCTCATTCCTTCCCCAGAGCCCCAGAGCTTTGTGTTCCTTCCCTGGAGCCCCTTGTTCCTTCCCTGGAGCCCCTCACTCCTTCCCCACACCCCTGGATCCCCCCACCCCCCGTTTCTCTGCCCCCCAGTCCCTCACTGTCGCTCCCCACGTCCCCCAGAGCACGCCCCGGACCCGGGGGTACATCCTTCGGGAGAGACCCCCGTGCCAGGAGCCCGGATACCTCAGCAAGGTAAGGGGGGGCCTGGAGCCAGGGAGACCCCAAAGCTGAGCAGGATGGGACCCCCTGGGACAGCCCAGAGCCCTGCCCATCCTCCCCCCGTGCCAGGAGGAGCCCAATCCATGGCAGAGCCTCGACCCCTTCGGAGAGTCCGAGGAGAAGCCCTTCAGGAGAGGTATTTTTGGGGGAAACGGGGCAGCTCCAGGGGCCCGTGCTGGGTCCTTCCTGGCCACGTGTCCCTCGGTGTCCCCAGCCCCACAGAGGGACATTCCCAGCCCCACAGAGGGACATTCCCAGTTCATGGGGGTCATTCTCAACCCCACAGAGGGTCAGTCCCAGTTCATGGGGGGTCATTCCCAACCCCACAGAGCGTCATTCACTCCCAGCCCCACAGAGGATCAGTCCCAGCCCCACAGAGGGACATTCCAGTTCATTGGGGGTCATTCCCAGCCCCACAGAGCGTCATTCATTCCCAGCCCCACAGAGGGTCAGTACCAGTTCATGGAGGATCATTCCCAGCCCCACAGAGGGTCAGTCCCAGTTCATGGAGGGTCATTCCCAACCCCACAGAGGGTCCTTCATTCCCAGCCCCACAGAGGGACATTCCCAGTTCATGGGGGTCATTCCCAGCCCCACAGAGCGTCATTCACTCGCAGCCCCACAGAGGATCAGTCCCAGTTCATGGAGGGTCATTCCCAGCCCCACAGAGGATCAGTCCCAGTTCATGGGGGGGTCATTCCCAGCCCCACAGAGCGTCATTCACTCCCAGTCCCACAGAGGGACATTCCCAGTTCATGGGGGGTCATTCCCAACCCCACAGAGGGTCAGTCCCAGTTCATGGAGGGTCATTCCCAGCCCCACAGAGGATCAGTCCCAGTTCATAGAGGGTCATTCCCAGCCCCACAGAGGGTCAGTCCCAGTTCATGGAGATCCATTCCCAGCCCCACAGAGGATCCTTCATTCCCAGCCCCACAGAGGGTCAGTCCCAGTTCATGGAGGGTCATTCCCAGCCCCACAGAGGGTCCTTCATTCCCAGCCCCACAGAGGGTCAGTCCCAGTTCATGGAGGATCATTCCCAGCCCCACAGAGGGTCATTCCCAGCCCCACAGAGGGTCAGTCCCAGTTCATGGAGGATCATTCCCAGCCCCACAGAGGGTCCTTCATTCCCAGCCCCATAGAGGGTCCATCATTCCCAGCCCCACAGAGGGTCATTCCCAGCCCCACAGAGGGACATCCCCAGTTCCACATCCCCATCCCCACGGCAGGTCCTTCCCAGCCCCCCAGTGGATCCCTCCCAGCCACATGGGCACCCTCAGGTGTCCCCGTCCCCACGCTGGGTTATTCCAGCCCCACAACATCCAGAGGGGCCCCTTCCCCCTCCCAGCCCCCGTTGGTGGCCGCACCCCCGGTGTCACCCGTGTCACCTGCAGGGAGGCCCTTCCTGGTGCCACACGGCCTGGATGACATGGTTGGAGGCAAGAGGAAGAGGAAGGGCCCGAGGAAGCTGCAGGATTTCACCAGATGGTTCTCTGCAGCCTGTGAGTGATTCCCGTGGGATCCTGTGGGGTGGAGATCCAAAAGGATTTGAAAACCTTTGCAGAGGGATTTAACAGCCCTGTGCACGTGGCACTTGGGGACACGGGCAGGGGTGGCCTTGGCAGTGCTGGGGGGGACTCGGTGGGCTCTGAGGGCTTTTCCAACTTTGATAAACCCATGGAATTCCCATCCAGTGATTATTTCTGACCTGCTTCCCACAGACAACAACGTCACGGAGGGCCGGAAAAGCAGGAGGAAGGGCCCCACCTTCGCAGGTGAGGGGACACGGGCAGGGACACATTCCCTGTCCTGGGGGACACCAGGGGCTGGATCCTGCAGTGGGGAAGGACACCCCAAAACTGGGGAAATGCACACCAGGAGATGGATCCTGCAGTGGGGAAGGACACCCCAAAACTGGGGGAAATGGGCACCAGGGACTGGATCCTGCAGTGGGGAAGGACACCCCAAAACTGGGGAAATGGACACCAGGGGCTGGATCCTGCAGTGGGGAGGGCATGGAGGGGAAGGACACCCCAAAACTGGGGAAATGGGCACCAGGAGATGGATCCTGCAGTGGGGAGGGCATGGAGGGGAAGGACACCCCAAAACTGGGGGAAATGGGCACCAGGGGCTGGATCCTGCAGTGGGGAAGGACACCCCAAAACTGGGGGAAATGGACACCAGGAGATGGATCCTGCAGTGGGGAGGGCATGGAGGGGAAGGACACCCCAAAACTGGGGGAAATGGACACCAGGGACTGGGTCCTGCAGTGGGGAAGGACACCCCAAAACTGGGGAAATGGGCACCAGGAGATGGATCCTGCAGTGGGGAAGGACACCCCAAAACTGGGGAAATGGGCACCAGGAGATGGATCCTGCAGTGGGGAGGGCATGGAGGGGAAGGACACCCCAAAACCAGGCAAGGGGAGCCTGGGAAGGGCCTGGGATGCCTGGGGGTGGCAGAGGGGCCATCCCCTGTTTTAGGGGGTGCAGGGGGACCATCCCCAATCCCCGTTCCCAATCCCTGCAGACCTGGAGGTGCTGTACTGGCGGCAGTTCAAGGAGCGGCTGGCGGCGCAAAGGAAGCTCCAGAGCCAGAGGGTGAGTGGGGTGGGGGCTGAACTGGGGGGCTGAGGGGCTCCAGCAGCCCCTTGCCACGCTCTGGGGGTGCTCAGGGGGGGCTCAGGGCTGTTCCTCCCACAGGGGCTGCTGAGGGAGCTGGAGCCAGAGCTGGAGCTGGAGCCAGAGCTGGAGCAGGAGTGCGGGGTTGACGGCGAGGAAGGAGCAGGTGCTGGAACCCAGAACCCCAAATCCCTCCTGCCTGGGGAGCCTTTCTTTCCCTCCTGAGGGTCTGGGGAGGTCCCAGAAGGTTGGGGGGGTCCTCAGGGGGCACTGAGGGGGTGTCAGGGGGCACTGAGGGGTGTCCCCATCCGGCAGATGATGATTTTGTGGAGCACGAGGACATGGAGCCTGAGGCGCCAGAGGAGCTGGAGGAAGGAGCCCAGGGTGAGCTGCTGACCGACCCTTCCCTCCCCAATCCCCCAGCCTGTCTGTCCCTGAGGGTCCCCTGTCCCTCCCATGGGGGTGGCAGGGTGCTGTGACCCCTTTCCCCACAGACCCCCCTGAACTCGGCTACGAGGAGCTGGTGCGCAGGAACGTGGTAGGTGCTGGTGGGGGGACGTGGGGGTGACTCCAGACGGTCACGGTGTCCCCTGGAGGCTTGGGGGTGTCCCCAGGAGTGGCAGGGTGTCCCCATGGCTGTCCCTGTCCCCAGGAGCTGTTCATGGCCAGCTCCCAGAAGTTCGCGCAGGAGACGGAGCTGTCCCAGCGCATCCGGCAGTGGGAGGAGCGCATAGAGCCGCTGCTGCAGGAGCAGGCACGGACCCCGACCCCGGGCTGGGTGGGACTTGGGGGGCACTGCCCGGGCTGGCCGGGGGGCTGGCACTGCCCTGCTCACCCCTGAACACCCGGTACCCACCCCCCGAGCCCTCTGCCCTTCCTTGCCCACCCCTGAGCGGCCCAGACCCACCCCAGAGCCCCCTGCCCACACTGAGCCTCCTCTGCCCCTCCCTCTGCACCTCTGAGCCCCCTGTCCCTGACTGTCCCCTTGCTGTCCCCTCCCTGTCCCCTCCCTGTCCCCTCATACCTGCAGGAGTCCTGTGCCCCGTTCCATGTCCGTGGGTAGGGGCTGGCACTGACCGGTGACACTCACTGTCCCCCAAGAAACCTGTGGTCCATTCAATGTCCGAGCCTAGGGACTGGCACTGACCAGTGACACTCCCTGACCCTCCCTGTCCCCTCGCTGTCCCCTCCCTGTCCCCAGGAGTCCCGTGTCCTGCTCAATGTCCGTGCCCAGGGGCTGGCACTGACCAGTGACCCTCCCTGACCCTCCCTGACCCCCTCCCTGTCCCCTGCTGTCCCCAGGAGTCCCGTGTCCCGTTCAATGTCCAAGCCTAGGGACTGGCACTGACTGGTGACCCTCCCTGACCCTTGCTGACCCCTCACTGTCCCCAGGAGTCCCGTGCCCCCTTCGATGTCCGTGCCTACGGGCTGGCACTGACCAGTGACACTCCCTGACCCTCGCTGTCCCTTCACTGTCCCCTGCTGTCCCCAGGAGTCCCGTGCCCCCTTCGATGTCCGTGGGTAGGGGGTTGGCACTGACCAGTGACACTCCCTGTCCCCTCCCTGTCCCCAGGAGTCCCGTGTCCCTTTCCATGTCCGAGCCTAGGGGCTGGCACTGACCAGTGACCCTCACTGTCCCCTCGCTGTCCCCTGCTGTCCCCAGGAGTCCCGTGTCGCGTTCCATGTCTGTGGGTAGGGGGCTGGCACTGACCGGTGACCCTCCCTGTCCCCTGCTGTCCCCAGGAGTCCCGTGCCCCCTTCGACGTCCGTGCCTACGGCCTGCAGCTGACGGAGCGCTGTGCGGAGCTGGGCCAGTGGCACTCTCTGGCCAGCCTGGTGGCCGGGCAGCCCCCGTTCGAGGTGTGCCGCTACCTGCTGGCCTCGCTGCAGCTGGTAAGGCCCTGGGGGTCCCTGGGGGGGTCGCTGGCCGTGCCAGGACCCCCGGCCACCCCCTGTCCCCTCCGCAGGCCAACGACGGGCAGGTGGAGCTGGCGCAGGACGAGGGGCTGGAGGAGGCGCTGGACACGGTGCGGCTGCGGCTGCTGACGGACTGCCCGGCGCACGAGAGGTTCCAGAACTTACAGCTGCCCTCCCAGAGAGACCCCGACCCCAAATAATCCCCCAAATAAACCCCCCTTTGCTAAGGAAAGGCCTCTTCCCTAGGGGGGTGGGTAAGGGGGATTTGGCCGCACAGGGGTTGTGGGGAGGGTCACTTCAGTCACCTCCACAGAGCCCCCAGCCCCATGGGACACTCCTGGGGGGCAGTGGGGGTCCCTCCCTGCTGCGTGACACCGCTGGGGGGGCAGTGGGGTCTGGTGGGGGTCCCTCCACCTACTCACCCACGCTCTCCCCCTCACAGGACACACCTGGGGGTCCCTCCACCTGCCCACTGAAAACCTCCCTCAGCCCAGACCATTCCTGGGGACACTGGGGGCTGTCGGGTGTCCCCTCCCCACGATGTGACACCCCTTGGGGGACATGGGCTCTGTCCCTCCCTCAGGACACACCTGGGGGGCACTGGGGGCTGTCACCTGTCCCTAACCCTCCAAGTGCCACCCCTGCAGGGTGTGGGCTCTGTCAGGGCTCTGTCCCTCTCACAGGACACACCTGGGAGGCACTGTCAGGTGTCCCTTTCCCCCATATGTGCCACCCCTGCAGGGTGTGGGCTCTGTCAGGGCTCCCCCAGGACGCACCTGGGGGACACTGGGGACTGTCACCTGTCCCTAACCCTCCAAGTGCCACCCCTGCAGGGTGTGAGCTCTGTCCCTCTCACAGGACACACCTGGGGGCTGTCACCTGTGCCTAACCCTCCAAGTGCCACCCCTGCAGGGTGTGAGCTCTGTCAGGGCTCTGTCCCTCCCCCAGGACACACCTGTGGACACACCTGGGGGGCACTGGGGGCTGTCACCTGTGCTTTTCACCCCCCTGTGCCACCCCTGCAGGGTGTGGGCTCTGTCCCTCTCACAGGACACACCTGGGGGCTGTCACCTGTCCCTAAGGCTCCAAGTGCCACCCCTGCAGGGTGTGAGCTCTGTCAGGGCTCTGTCTCTCCCTCAGGACACACCTGGGGGCTGTCACCTGTCCCTAACCCTCCAAGTGCCACCCCTGCAGGGTGTGGGCTCTGTCCCTCCCCCAGGACACACCTGGGGGCTGTCACCTGTCCCTAAGGCTCCAAGTGCCACCCCTGCAGGGTGTGGGCTCTGTCAGGGCTCTGTCCCTCCCCCAGGACACACCTGAGGGACACTGTGGCCTGTCCCCTGCCCCTTTCCCCCCCCATATAACACCCCCACCCCCAGACGAGCACAGCCCCGCTCCGGGACGCTCTCCCCGCCGTTTATTCCTCTCCGGCGGGCGGCAGCGGCTCGTAGGCGTCCATGTGCGCCCGCACGCTGCGCGCCATCTCCTCAGCCGTGCGCGAGCGGCCGTAGCAGTCCCGGAAAAACCCGTCGGGATCCACGAGGAACGTCAGCACCGAGTGATCCACCACGTAATCCCCGTCGGCGTCGCGGGGCCCGGCGCTGACGTAGACACGGAAAGCTCTGGCGGCGGCCCGGACCTGCTCGGTGGTGCCGGTGAGGCCGAGCAGGCGCGGGTGGAAGTCCCGCAGGTACCGGAGCAGCGCCGCCGCGTTGTCACGCTCGGGATCCACGGTGACAAAGAGCGGCTGCAGCGGTGGCAGCGCGGGGTCCCGCTCCAGCAGCTCCACGGCTCTGCTGAGCTTCTGCAGCTCCTCGGGACACACGTCGGGGCAGTGCGTGAAGCCGAAGTACAGCAGCACCCAGCGGCCCAGGAAATCCGCCTTGCTCCGCTCCACACCCGCAGTATCCCGCAGGTGGAAGTCGCCTTGTCCCAGTGCCACCCGCCGCAGCTCGGCCAGCCGCCGGGAGCGCTGCCGTTGTTCCTTTTCGTGCCGGAGGTACAGCCAGATCGCCGCCGCCGCGCCCGCCGCCGCGCCCGCCACCGCCAGCCGCCGCCGCAGCGGGAGCGGAGGGGTGTCCGGAGCGGCGCTCAGGCGGCACCGGGGCAGGCACCGGGATGGGCACGGGGCAGGGCAGAGCCGCGGGATGGAGCGCAGGCACCGCAGCATGACGCGGAGCTGCGGAGGGACAGCGTTAGGGGCTGCGGGAGAACCGGGAGCACCGACCGGCCGCGGGGATGCACCGCGGGGCTGCGCCTCAGCTGTGCTCTGACCCCTCATCCCATCCCCTGGAGCCCCAACCTGTTCCCCAAATGCCCCCTGACCCCTCATCCCACCCCTGGTGCCCCAAACCTGCTCCCCAAATGCTCCCTGACCCCCCAACCCTGTTCCCCAAATGTCCCCGGACCCCTCATTCCATCCCTCAGACCCCAACCCTGTTCCCCAAATGCCCCCGGACCCCCCAACCCTGTTCCCCAAATGCTCCCGGACCCCTCATCCCACCCCTTAGACCCCAACCCCGTCCCCCAAAAGCCCCCTAACCTCTCACCCCACCCCTCCTGATGCACTTCCCCTCCAACCTTGTTCCCCAAATGCCCCCGGACCCCTCATCCCATCCCCTGGACCCCAAACCTGTTCCCCAAATGCCCCCTAACCTCTCACCCCACCCCTCCTGCTGCTCTCGGACCCCAACCCTGTCCCCCAGCCGCCCCCTGCTCCCCTCCTGGCAGTCCCCGCTGACCTGTGACCTCCGCCCGCTAACCTGTGACCTCCGTCCGCCGCCGCCGCTCCCGCGCCGCCGCCGCCGGAGCCGGAAGTACCGGGAGGGGCGTGGCCACCGAGGGAAGGGGCGGGGCCACATATGAAGGAGGCGTGGCTACAGATTGCGCGCCCAATGCGGGCGGGGCGTGGCCAAACCGCGGGGGGCGTGGCCGATGCGAGGGGCGTGGCCAGCTGTGCTGGGGTGACGTCATGGTGCCGGTGTGTGTTCTGTTTGTGTTCGATATTCTGCTCGGCGCTTTCAGAACTCGGAAAGCGAAGATTTGTTTTGTCTTGTTACCATCCGGCTCACTTTCCCCCATGGTTTGCTGTCTACAAGAGGCTGGTGCTGCCTGGCTTGCTTTGCTTTGCTTGCTTCTGCTTTTTCCTTGGCTTTTGCTTGTTAGTTAGTTTAGATAAGCAGTGCAATTCTTTCCCTGGACTGTTTTTTTTTCCTTACCCTTTCCTGAATACCATCCAACCTGCTCCGGACTGGGACCTGGGAAACACTGAGGAACACCGAGATCCTGCATTTTGTGATCTGCAGCAGCCATCCCCAGTGCCCAGAGCAATCCCCAGCACCCAGACAAGGGGGATTGTTCCCAGGAGAGACTTTCTGGATTTGTTCATCTCTTCAGAGCGGTGAAAGAGTTCTGTTGTCATCTGCTTGTTAATTTTTTATTTTTGGTGCTGGAGAGCGTTTTGATTGTTAATAAACAGGTTCTGTTCCACTTCTCTCCGATATAATTCTTCCCGAAGCGGGTGGGGGGGAGGTTTGTTTTTTGGGGGCTCCTTTTAGAGGTTTTTCCCCCAAATTTGCCCTGAACCGGGAGCCCGGCCCGCGGCGCACTCCCCGTTTCCACCACAGGGCGGCGCCACCGCCCCGCCGCCCTCAGAGCCGTGGGGGGGGGGGCGGTGAGTCGCGACATGGCCCCGACATGGCCCCGACACGGCCCCGATACAGCGATGGCTCCGCTTTACTCCGAGTCCCGGCACGGCCCGGGGAACGCTCCCGAGGGCACGATGGTCTCGGCCACCAGCGGCGGCGGCGGGTCCTGGGGCGGCTCCGGGCCCAGGCACAGCGCGGCCTGCAGCCGGCGGCGGCCATCGGCGCTGAGGGTCCCCTCATGGTGCAGCCGCAGCCAGGGCTGCCCTGAGGGCGGGCACGGAGGGGTCAGCGGGGACACGGAGGGGTTAGAGGGGCTCTGAGCCCCCCAGATACCCCCATATATCCCCCCAGATATCCCCCAGATATCCCCCCATATATCCCCCAGATATCCCCCCAGATATCCCCTAACCAGGGCTCTCCTGAGGGATGGGACACGGAGGGGTTAACGGGGGCTCTGAGCCCCCAATATCCCCCCAGATATCCCCCCAGATATTCCCCAGATATCCCCCCAGATATCCCCCAGATATCCCCCCATACATCACTCCAGATATCCCCCAGATATCCCCCCAGATATCCCCTAACGGGGGCTGCCCTGAGGGATGGGACACGGAGGGGTTAGAGGGGGCTCTGAGCCCCCCAGATATCCCCCAGATATCCCCCATATATCCCCCCAGATATCCCCCCAGATATCCCCCAGATATCCCCCCAGATACCCCCCAGATATCCCCCCAGATACCCCCCATATATCCCCCCGGATACCCCCCATATATTCCCCCAGATATCCCCCCCAGATATCCCCCCAGATATCCCCCCAGATATCCCCCAGATATCCCCCAGATATCCCCTAGATATCACCCCAGATATCCCCCAGATATCCCCTAGACATCACCCCAGATATCCCCCAGATATCACCCCAGATATCCCCCCAGATATCCCCCAGATATCACCCCAGATATCCCCCAGATATCCCCCTGATATCCCCCCAGATATCCCCCAGATATCCCCCAGATATCCCCCAGATACCCCCAGATATCCCCCCAGATACCCCCCCAGATATCCCCCTTGGGCCGGGGCACACGGGGGGTGTCGGTGTTTCGGGGGTCCCCGAGCCCCCCTCACCTGCCCGCAGGTGCTGCCCGGTGCCCACCAGCAGCTCGGCGCCCACGAGGGGGTTCACGGGGTCCCCGGCCCGTGAGCGACCCGCGCCCAGCCCGTGCAGGACCCGTGCCAGGGGCAGTGCCCGCACCCGCTGCACCCAGCCTGGCCCGGGGGCAGGACATGGGGGTCAGGGACATTGGGGTGTCAGGGACATTGGGGGTGTCAGGGACATTGGGGTGTCAGGGATATTGGGGTGTCAGGGACACATTGGGGTGTCAGGGACATATGGGGGTGTCAGGGATATTGGGGGTGTCAGGGACACACGGAGGTGTCAGGGACATTGGGGTGTCAGGGACATTGGGGGTGTCAGGGACACACGGGGGGGTCAGGGACATTGGGGTGTCAGGGACATTGGGGGGTCAGGGACACACGGGGGTGTCAGGGTCATTGGGGTGTCAGGGACATTGGGGTGTCACGGACACATTGGGGTGTCAGGGACATTGGGGTGTCAGGGACACACGGGGGTGTGAGGGACATTGGAGTGTCAGGGACACATTTGGGTGTCAGGGACATTGGGGTGTCAGGGACATTGGGGTGTCAGGGACATTGGGGTGTCAGGGATATGGGGGTGTCAGGGACATGGAGGGACACGATGGGGGACAGCCTGGGCATGTGGGGCAGGGGGCTTTGGGGACCCCCAGAACATGGGATTAGGAATTAGGGACCCTGAAGGCACAGCGTGTGGGGCGGGGGGCTTTGGGGACCCCCAGAATGTGGGATTGAGAATCAGGGACCCCCGAGGCACAACGTGTGGGGTGGGGGGCTTTGGGGACCCCCAGGCACAGAAGATGGAGGGCAGAGGGTGCAGGTGAGGACTCCCCAAGGTGGGGGGAATAGAGAGGGGCACGGGGTGAAGGAGGAGGAGTGGGGGGTTTTGGGGTCCCCCATACCTTCCTGGGGCGCAGGCAGCTCCTCGCAGACCTTGGCCTGGCCCAGGAGCCGGCGGCGCTGGGCGGGGGTCCCGGCGCAGAGACCCCGGGCGGTGTCGGGGGGCACCCCCTGCGCCCCCAACATGGCCTCGAAGGTGCCCAGGGCAGAACCATCGTCCAGAGCCCGGGCCAGGCGCTCCCGGCCCTGCTCGGGGCCCGCGGCCACCCCGCACTGCCACAGGAGCACCCCGCCTGTCCCCCAAAAATGGGAACGGGCTGGGACCCCCAAAAACCGCCCCACAGCCCCACAGCCCCATCCCGCACTGCCACAGCAGCACCCCACCTGCGCCCCAAAAATGGGGATTGGGCTGGGACCCCCAAAAACTGCCCCACAGCCCCACAGCAGCACCCCGCCTGCCCCCCAAAAATGGGAACGGGCTGGGACCCCCAAAAACTGCCCCACAGCCCCACCCCGCACTGCCACAGCAGCACCCCGCCTGCGCCCCGAAAATGGGAACGGGCTGGGACCCCCAAAAATTGCCCCACAGCCCCATCCTGCACCCCAAAAATGGGAACGGGCTGGGACCCCCACGGGGACCCCCACTCCTGGGGAGCCCCACTGGCCCTCTGCACCCCAGGAGTCCCCATCCCTGTCCCCCCGTGTCCCCCCATGTCACCCACTGACCCAGGGCGGTGTCACAGCTCGGGGGGCTGTCAGGGGACTGTCCCCCCGTGTCCCCCACTGACCCAGGGCGGTGTCACAGCTCAGGGGGCTGTCCCCCCGTGTCCCCCCGTGTCCCCCACTGACCCAGAACGGTGTCGCGGGTTGGGGGGCTGCCAGGGGGCTGTCCCCATCCCTGTCCCCCCGTGTCCCCCGTGTCCCCCACTGACCCAGGGCGGTGTCACAGCTCGGGGGGCTGTCAGGGGGCTGTCCCCCCGTGTCCCCCGTGTCACCCACTGACCCAGGGCGGTGTCGTGGGTCAGGGGGCTGTCCCCCATCCCTGTCCCCCCGTGTCCCCCGTGTCACCCACTGACCCAGGGCGGTGTCACAGCTCGGGGGGCTGTCCCCATCCCTGTCCCCCCGTGTCCCCCCGTGTCCCCCACTGACCCAGGGCGGTGTCACAGCTCAGGGGGCTGTCCCCCCGTGTCCCCCACTGACCCAGGACGGTGACCAGGTGTCGCAGCTCGGCCGGGCCACCGCCCCCCAGGCACTGCAGCGCCTCCAGCAGCTCCAGCGCGCTGCCCACGGCGCGGCCCAGCGGCTGCTCCATGCGGCTCAGCACGGCCGCCGTGCGGATGCCCAGGCGGGTGCCCACCGCCACCTGCGCGGGGACACGCGGGGACACGCTAGGGGACACGCTAGGGGACAGCAGGGACAGGGACAGGGGCAGGGACACGGTAGGGGACAGCAGGGACAGGGGCGGCGGGCAGGGACAGGAGGGGGACAGCGGGAATGGACCGGGACAGGGGCAGGGACGGGGACAGCAGGGACAGGGACAGGGGCAGGGACAGCGGGAATGGCCCGGGACAGCGGGCAGGGACAGGGTAGGGGACAAGCAGGGACAGGAGCAGGAGCAGGGACAGGAGGGGGACAGCGGGAATGGCCCGGGACAGCGGGCAGCGACGGGGATAGCAGGGACAGGGATAGCCAGGGTCAAGGACAAGGGACAGCAGGCAGGGACAGGGACAGGGACAGGAGCAGAGACAGGAGCAGGGACAGGGACAGCCAGGGTCAGGGACGAGGGACAGCAGGGACAGGAGCAGGGGGCAGGGACAGCCAGGGTCAGGGACAAGGGACAGCAGGAATGGCCCGGGACAGCAGGCAGGGACGGGGACAGCAGGGACAGGGACAGGAGCAGGGACAGGGACGGTCAAGGACAAGGGACAGCGGGCAGGGACAGGGACAGGAGCAGGAATAGGAGCAGGGACAGGGACCGCAGGCAGAGACAGGACAGGAGAAAGGACAGGGGGCAGGACAGGGATAGGAGCAGGGACAGGGACAGGGACAGCGGGAATGGACCGGGACAGTGGGCAGGGACAGGGTAGGGGACAAGCAGGGACAGGAACAGGAGCAGGGACAGCGGGAATGGCCCGGGACAGCGGGCAGGGACGAGGACAGGAGCAGGGACAGGAACAGGAGCAGGGACAGGGACACAGGGACAGGGACACAGGGACAGGGACGGGAGGGGGACAGCGGGAATGGCCCGGGACAGCGGGCAGGGACGGGGACAGGAGCAGGGACAGGAGCAGGGATGGGGACAGGAGCAGGGATATGGACAGCCAGGGTTAGGGACAGGAGCAGGGACAGGGACTGGAGCAGGGACAGGAGCAGGGACAGGGACAGCCAGGGTCAAGGACAAGGGACATCAGGCAGGGACAGGGACAGGAGCACGCACAGGGACAGGGACAGGAGCAGGGACAGCGGGAATGGCCCGGGACAGCGGGCAGGGACAGGGATAGCAGGGACAGGGACAGCAGGGACAGGAGCAGGGACAGGGACAGGAGCAGGGATAGGAACAGGGACAGCGGGAATGGCCCGGGACAACAGGCAGGCAGAGGCAGCAGGGACAGGGACAGGAGCGGGGACAGGAGCAGGGACAGGAGGCAGGGACAGGGACAGCGGCAGGGCCAGCGGCAGGGCCAGCGGGAATGGCCCGGGACAGCGGGCAGGCAGAGGCAGCAGGGACAGGGACAGTGACAGGGCCAGCGGCAGGGCCAGGGGTGGCGGGGTCCCCGGGGTGTCACCAGGCTCCGTGCCAGCTCCCGCGCGCTCTCCTGGCCGGGGCACAGAGCCGCCTCCCCGAACTTCACATCGAGCACCAGCGCCCGGAGCCGCTCCGCCGCCTTCTTGCTGAGGATGGAGGCTGGGCAGGGCAGGGGGGTCACCGCCTGCGGCCCGGCCGTGTCCCCGTGTCCCCGTGTCCCCGTGCTGTCCCCACGCACCCGTGATGAGCGGCAGGCTGTCCACGGTGGCCGTGACATCGCGCAGCCCGTAGAGCACCCGGTCCGCGGGCACCAGCTCCGCGCTCTGCCCCACGATGCAGCAGCCCACGCGTGCCAGGATCTGCTGCATCTGCGGCAGCGGTGACACCCCGGTGGCACCCCGGTGACACCCACGGGCACCACCCCCCGTCTTCTCCTGGCCCCTTTTGGGAGCCCATGAGACCCCACAACCCACTGGTGCCTGTGCCCCATCGGTACCCCATAGCACCCACCCCCTCTTCGGACCCCTCGGGCACCCCACTGTCACCCCACACCCCACGGACACCCCGCTGGTGCCCCGGTGAGACCCCATCACCACCCCACTGTCACCCCACACCCCAGTGAGACCCCATCACTGCCCCACGCCCCAGTGTCACCCTATCACCACGCCAGTGTCACCCCATCACCGCCCCATTGTCACCCCATCACTGCACCAGTGTCACCCCACACGTCACCCCACACCAGTGTCACCCCATCACCGCACCAGTGTCACCCCACACGCCACTGTCACCCCCACCCCTCCGCCGCCGCGGTGCCACCCAGCCCGGCCCTGCGGGCTCTGGGGGTGCCCGTGGTGTCCCCTCACCCACCACCCCCCGTGTGTCACCTCCTCGGGGCTCTGGGAGACGCGGAATCCGGGAATGGCCTCCAGCTTGTCCAGGGTGCCCCCGGTGTGGCCCAGCCCGCGCCCGCTGATCATGGGCACCTGCGGGAGGGCACGGGTGGGCACGGCTGGGCACGGGTGGGCACGGGTGGGCACGGGTGGGCACCCCCAGCCCCGCGTCCCCTCACCTTGCAGCCGCAGGCGGCCAGCGCGGGTGCCAGGGCCAGGCTGACCTTGTCCCCAACGCCACCGGTGGAGTGCTTGTCCACCAGCAGCCCGTGCCAGGCGGGTGGCCAGGCCAGGGTGCGCCCGGAGCCGGCCATGGCACGGGTCAGTGCCAGCGTCTCCCCCGCGTCCATGCCCCGCAGCCGGATGGCCATCAGCATGGCACCTGGGGGGACACGGTGACATGGCACCTGTCCCCTCCCCGCCCCTGTCCCCGCAGCCGGATGGCCATCAGCATGGCACCTGGGGTGGCACGGTGACACGGCACCTGTCCCCTCCCCTGTCCCCGCAGACAGATGGCACCGGGGGCCACCTCAGTGCCCTCCCCATCCCCTGCCCGTGACCCTCTGCCACGCTCTGGGGTCCCCGTGTCACCCTCCCCTCGCTGTGTCCCGTGCTGGTGGCATGTCCTGGTGTCCCTCTCTGTCCTCCCAGGGTGGTCCCGCAGCCGTGTCCCCTCCCCAGGAGCCCCCGGCACATCTCGGGGGTTGCCTTGCTGTGCCCGTGTCACCCCCTGGCCGTGTCACCCCTCCCGTCCCCGGGGTGTCCCCGTGTCCCCACCGATCTGTCCCTCCTGCGCGGTGCCCTCGGTGACACCGCGCACGAAGCTCCGGATCTCGGTGTCCTCCAGGCGCTCCCCGTCCCGCTTCTTGCGGATCAGGACCGGGAGGGGACTCGGGGTGTCCATCCCCGTCCCGGACAGCTGGCACCGGGAGCTGGCCCTGCCACCACCCCCAAGTGGCAGCGATGGCACCCGGGCCCGCCCGGCCGCCCCCCGGTCACCCGGAGCCACCCCCCGGTTACCCGGAGCCACCCCCCGGTTACCCAGAGCCACCCCCGGTTCCCCGGAGCCGCCCCCCGGTCACCCGGAGCCACCCCCCGGTTACCGGAGCCACCCCCCGGTCACCCGGAGCCGCCGGGACCTGCCCGTGCCCGGTTTAATCCCGTGCCCAGCCTGGCCCCGTTCCCGGTGCCCGCTGCCCGCAGCCGGTTCCGGCCCGTGGACTCTGAGCCCGGCCGGGAGGTGACACGGGGGTGGCAGGGGTGGGGGTGACACGGGGGGTGGCCCCCCGGGTTTCTCGTTCGCCGTGGGCACCGGCAGGTGATGCCCCGCCCGGGATCTGCCGCACCCCACGGATCCCGCGGAGTGACAGAGACGTGTCCCCTCCCTGCCCCGTGTCCCCTCCGTGTCCCCTCCCTGCCCCGTGTCCCCTCCGTGGGGTGTCCTCAGGACATGTTTAGGGGACCCCCTCCCCCCGTGCGACGCGGCGGGACGGAAGGAGAGCGATCGGTGCTGCTGCGGGTCATGTTTGTCACGGGAGGACGGTGCCAGCCCCGTGCCCGCTGCCCTGGGGGCACCGGTCCGTCACGGGCACGGGTCCGTCACGGGCACGGGTCCGGTACGGGCACCGGACCGTCACGGGCACCGGTCCGGTACGGGCACAACGCACTCCGCGTGGCGCACGCCGAAGCTCTGTCCTTGTCTCCGCTCCTGCGGGAGGACAGCGGCGGTGACAAGGTGAGGGGCGGTGGCTCCCTGTCCCCAAGCCCTGTCCCCTAACCCGGTTCCTGTCCCCCAGCCCCATGTCCCTGTCCCTGTCCCCCAGCCCGGTCCCTGTCCCCCAGCCCCATGTCCCTGTCCCCCTGTCCCCCAGCCCCGTGTCCCTGTCCCCCATCCCTGTCCCTGTCCCCCATCCCTGTCCCCCAGCCCCGTGTCCCTGTCCCCAGCCCCGTGTCCCTGTCCCCCAGCCCCGTGTCCCTGTCCCCCAGCGCCATCCCTGTCCCCCAGCCCCGTGTCCCTGTCCCTGTCCCCCAGCCCCGTCCCTGTCCCCCATCCCTGTGTCCCTGTCCCCCAACCCCGTGTCCCTGTCCCCCGGCCCGGTCCCTGTCCCTGTCCCTCAGCGCTGTCCCTGTCCCCCTGCCCCGTGTCCCTGTCCCTCTCCCCCAGCCCCGTCCCTGTCCCCCATCCCTGTCCCCCAGCCCTGTCCCTGTCCCCCGTCCCTGTCCCTGTCCCTGTCCCCCGGCCCCGTGTCCCTGTCCCCCAGCTCTGTCCGTGTCCCCCAGCCCCGTGTCCCTGTCCCCCATCCCTCTGTCCCTGTCCCCCAGCCCCATCCCTGTCCCCCAGCCCCATGTCCCTGTCCCTGTCCCCCAGCCCTGTGTCCCTGTCCCCCAGCCCCCTGTCCCTGTCCCCCAGCCCCGTCTCTGCCCCCCAGCCCCGTCCCTGTCCCTTGTCCCTGTCCCCGCTCACCTGTTTGGGGCAGTAGTCACTGGGGCCGGGTGTCTGTGGGGTCGGGCTGGGGCGGCCGCGCCCCGCTAAGGTGCAGCGGGGGGCCCGTGCCAGGTACAGGTTGGGGTCCACGGTGCCGTACCTGTTGGGTCCGGGGCTCTGCGGGCACAGGGACGGGTGATGCCACCCCCCGGATGGCCGTACCCCACACCCTCGGGACCCACAGCCCCTCCGCCCTACACCCCTGGCACCCCAGACTCCTTGGTACCCCACAGACCCCTGGCACCCACAACCTTGGTACCCCGACCCCACGGACCCCTGGCACCCCAAACCCTTGGCACCCTGACCCCACGGACCCCCGGCACCCCACACCCTTGGTATCCTGATCCCACGGACCCCTGGCACCCACACCCTTGGTGCCCCGACCCCACAGACCCCTGGCACCCCACATCCTTGGCACCCCGACCCCCCCACCCTTGGCACCCCGACCCCCCCACCCTTGGCACCCCGACCCCCCATTCCCCTGCCCCCCACCTTTTCCTCGCCATCGAAGATTCCGGGGCCTCTCCCGGTCATGGTGCACTGGGGGGTCGATGGCTTTGTCACCAGGCGGGGACCCATCACGGGTGGCAGCTGGTAGGTGGCAGGGCCTGGCGGGGGGACACGGGCGGGGGGACACGGTCAGGGGTGTGGGTGGTCGGGGCACCAGGAGTGTGAGGTGCCAGGGGTCCGTGGGGTTCAGGTACCAAGGGTGTGGGGTGCCAGGGATGTGGGTGGTTGGGGTACCAAGGGTGTGGGGTGCCAGGGGTCCGTGGGGTCGGGGTACCAAGGGTGTGGGGTGCCAGGGGTCCGTGGGGTTCAGGTACCAAGGGTGTGGGGTGCCGGGGGTCCGTGGGGTCAGGGTACCAAGGGTGTGGGGTGCCGGGGGTCCGTGGGGTCGGGGTGCCAAGGGTGGGGGTGCCAGGGGTCCGTGGGGTACCAAGGACTCTGGGGTGCCAGGGGTGTAGGGCGGAGGGGCTGTGGGTCCCGAGGGTGTGGGGTACGGCCATCCGGGGGGTGGCATCACCCGTCCCTGTCCCCGCAGAGCCCCGGACCCAACAGGTACGGCACTGTGGACCCCAACCTGTACCTGGCACGGGCCCCCCGCTGCACCCAGCCCGACCCCAGGGAGATGCCAGCAGGACCCGGGGGTGCCAGCAGGACCCGGGGGTGCCAGCAGGATGTGGGGGTGCCAGCAGGACCCGGGGGTCCCTCACCTGGGGTTGGCGGGGGTCTGTCCGTGCGGCTGCGGGCCCGGATGGAGCAGGCGGGGGCCGTGGGCACGGTCAGCCTGTGTGCCCGCTCCGGGAAATAATGCCCTGAGAGAGGGGCGAGGGGGGCACAAGGGGTGAGGGGGGTCAGCCGTGGCAGCTCCGGTGCCACCCGGGCACGGCGGCCCCTCCCTCAGTCACCTGTGCCCGGTGTGTGCCCGTCCCTCCCTCATTCCCTCCCTCACCTGTGCCCGGTGTGTCCCCACCCCTCCCTCAGTCCCTCACCTGGCCCCGGTGTGTGCCCGGTGTGTGCCCACCCCTCATTCCCTCCCTCACCTGTGCCCGGTGTGTGCCCGGTGTGTGCCCGTTGTGTGCCCGGTGTGTGCCCACCCCTCATTCCCTCACCTGGTCCCGGTGTGTCCCCGTTGCCCCGCTCCGGTAACCGGCCGCCCATGGTGAACGCGGCCCCGCGGTGGCGGTCCCGGGCGGTACCACCGGCGGGCACCGCGTACCGGGGCCCGGGGGATCGGTACCGGGGCTCCTCGGGGTCCCCCCGCCGCCCCCCGGAGCTGTGCGCGGGGTCGCTCCGGTCCTTTCCCGGTGGGTCCCGGTGTCCCGCCGGTCCCGCCGGTGCCATCTCGGCCGCGGGGACAGCGCTGTTGGTGGCAGCGGTGTCCTGGTGACGGTGACACTCGGGGGTGGCGGTGTCACAAAGGCCGCGGGGTGCCGGTGGCGCTCCGGGCGCCCCGCCGGGATCGGCACCCCGGGGTGCTCCGCGGGAGCTGCGCGATGGGTGCGCCCCGAAAATACACCCCATGGATTGACCCCCAGCACCCCCAAAATACATCCCCATGGGTGCACCCCAAAAATACAGCCCGTGGATGGACCCCCAAAAATATATCCCAGAGTGTGCACCCCGAAAATACACCCCGTGCATTGATCCCCAGCACCCCCAAAAATACATCTCAGTGTGTACACCCCAAAAATACACCCCGTGGGAGCATCGCGATGGGTGCACCCCAAAAATACAGCCCATGGATTGACCCCCAGCACCCCCAAAAATACATCTCAGTGTGTACACCCAAAAAATAGACCCCATGGATTGACCCCCAGCACCCCAAAAATACATCCCGATGGGTGCACCCCAAAAAAATACACCCCATGGGTACCCCCCGATGTGTGCACCCCGAAAATACAGCCCGTGGGTACATCCCCATGGGTGCACCCCGAAAATAGCGCCCGTGATTGACCCCCAGCACCCCCAAAAATACATCCCGATGGGTGCACCCCGAAAATACAGCCCGTGGGGACACATGGGGGACATGGGGACACATGGGGGGACATGGGGACATGGGGACACATGGGGGGACATGGGGAGACATGGGGGGACACATGGGGACACAGAGAGTGGCAGAGACCCCCCGGGGCTGATTTGGGGACCCCCTTCCCTTGGGGACACCCCTGTCCTGGGGACACCCCCCGGCTGTACCCCCCGCACCCCCCGAGGGTCCCCGTCCCCCGTGGGTGTCACCCGTGGGGCGCAGACACGGCCGAGGGACACGGGGGGTCCCGGTGCTTCCGTCACTTTATTGGGGGGTCTCGGGGTGGGGTGGGGTGGGGGTCCGGGGGTTTGGGGGGCAGCGAGGGGCGGGGGAGATTTGGGGGGCAGGGGGTGGATTTGGGGTTTGGGGGGCGGGGGGGATTTGGGGCACAGGATTTGGGATTTGGGGCACAGGGGCAGGATTTGGGATCTGGGGGGCAGTGCAGCAGGGGCGGGCAGGGTTGGGATTTGGGATTGGGGTCCGGGAGGGGGTTTAGGGGCAGGATTTGGGATTTGGGGCACAGGGTGTGGGATTTGGGGCACAGGAGGTGGGATTTGGGGCACAGGATGTGGATTTGGGATCTGGGGTGCAGCGCAGCAGGGGCAGGGCTGGGATTTGGGATTGGGGTCCGGGATGGGGTTTGGGGGCAGGATTTGGGATTTGGGATTGGGGTCTGGGAGGGGGTTTGGGGGCAGGATTTGGGATTTGGGGTTTGGGGGCAGGATTTGGGGGGCCGGGCCCCAGAGTGGGGGGCTGGCAGGTTGGGGGGGGCCCCCCTAGGCCCGGTATTTGCAGACGAAGGGTTTGGGGTCCCCGCAGGCTTCGCCCTCCCAGGCCATGAACCCTGCGGGGACACGGCCGCTGGCACGGGGACACGCGGGACACGCGGGACACTGACAGCCCCCCGACACCCCGACCTCCCTGTCACCCTCCCTGTCCCTCCCTGCCACCCCCTGTCACCTCCTGTCCCCCCCTGTCACCCCCTGTCCCTCCCTGATCCTCCCTGTCACCTCCTGACTCCCCCTGTCACCCCCTGTCACCTCCTGAGCCCCCCATACCCTCCCTGTCACCCTCCCTGTCCCTACCTGCCACCTCCTGTCACCCCCTGTCCCCCCCTGCCACCTCCTGACCCCCCCGTGTCCCTCCCTGCCACCCCCCCTGTCCCTCCCTGTCACCCCCTGGCCCCCCCTGCCACCTCCCCAGGCCATTGTCTGTCCCCAGCCCATTGTCCCCAGGCCATGGATTGTCCCCAGGCCTCACCTGCCGAGTCCTCCAGCGCGACACAGGACTGTCCCTTGGGGCCATCGTCCCCGTCCCAGGCCCAGTAATGGCGCGGGGACCCGTCAGCCCAGAGCCACCCCTGGCGCTGCGACACGGGACACGGGGACAGCGCGTCAGGGGGACACGGGGACACGGGGACATGGGGGACACGGGGACACGGGGACACGGGGGACACGGGGACACGGGGGACACGGGGACACGGGGACACGGGGGACACGGGGGGACACGGGGGACAGCGCAGGTGGCACACGGGTAGCGCTGCAGGGACAGCAGGGACAGCAGGGTGGGACACGAAGGTGAGGCAGGGCGGGGTCCGGGCAAGGAGGGGACACCAGGGGACAGCAGGGGCCAGAAGGGGCCAGCAAGGGCCAGCAGGGTGGGACAGCAGGGACAGCAGGGGACACCAGGGGACACCAGGAGACACCAGGGGACACCAGGAGACACCAGGGGACACCAGGGGCCAGCAGGGTGGGACAGCAGGGCCACCAGGGTGGCACACCAGGACACACCAGATGTGACAGACAGCCACGGGCGGTCACTCACCCGGTGGCGCAGCCCGATCCAGACGCTCTCCCGGTCCCGTTCCCGTTCCCGGTCCCGGTCCCTCTCCCGCTCCTTCTCCTCCTCCTCCTCCTCTCCCCGCGGCCGTCGGGCGATGAAGGCGGCGAGTGCCCGGTGCTCCTCGGGGCTGCGCAGCGAGGCCAGGTGCCCCCCGCGGGTGGCCTGGCACCACGCCTGGGGACAATGCCACATCCAGGGGGGTGACCGGGATTTGGGGACACCCCCCGCGGGTGGCCTGGCACCACGCCTGGGGACAACGCCACATCCAGGGGGTGACAGCGATTTGGGGACATCCCCCGTGCCCCCCGTGCCCCCCGCGGGTGGCCTGGCACCACGCCTGGGGACAATGCCACATCCAGGGGTGACCGGGATTTGGGGACACCCCCCGTGCCCCCCGTGCCCCCCGCGCCCCCCGCGGGTGGCCTGGCACCACGCCTGGGGACAATGCCACATCCAGGGGGTGGCCGGGATTTGGGGGACCCCCCGTGCCCCCCGTACCCACCTCGGCCCGTCGCCAGCTCAGCTGCTGCCCGAAGTAGCCGTAGCAGTGTCCCCCAAAAGCCAGCCAGCCCCGGGGACAGCGGGTGGCCTCAGCCCCTGCGGGGGACAGCGGGGTCACTGTCACCCCAAACACGGCCGGGGGGTTGGGGGGCTTTTGGGGGAGTTTGGGGAAGTTTTGGGGGTGTTTGGGGGGGTCTTGGGGAGTTTTGGGGGGGTTTGGGGAGTTTTGGGGGGCTCAGGGCGCAGTTTGGGGATCGGGGTGCAGTTGGGGGTCTTGGGGTGCAGTTTTGGGGATCGGAGTGCAGATGGGAGTTTTGGGGTGCAGTTTGGGGAATCAGGGTGCAGTTTAGGGGATCAGAGCGCAGTTTGGGGGATCAGGGTGGAGTTTGGGGATCGGGGTGCAGATGGGGATTGGGGTGCAGTTGGGAGTTTTGGGGTGCAGTTTGGGGGATCGGGGTGCAGTTTGGGGATCTTGGGGTGCAGTTTTGGGGCTCAGGGCGCAGTTTGGGGATCGGGGTGCAGATGGGAGTCTTGGGGTGCAGTTTTGGGGACCGGGGTGCAGCTGAGGGTCTTGGAGTGCAGTTTGAGGGATCAGGGAACAATTTGTGGGGTCAGGGCGTATTTTGGGGTTTCAGGGTGGAGTTTGGGGTCTCAGAGCGCACTTTGGGGTCTCAGGGCGCAGTTTAGGGGTCTCACCCGGCAGGGCGGGGGGCAGCACCAGGTACCCCAACAGGCAGAGCCCCAGGAAGGCGGCGGGACCCATCCTCAGCTCCTGCAACGGGGGGAGGGGGGGGCTGCAGAGGTGGGGGGGGGGCAGCACCCACTGCTGCAGCACCCACTGGTGCAGCACCCACCGCTGCAGCACCCACTGGTGCAGCACCCACCGCTGCAGTACCCACCCCTGGAGCACCCACCCCAGCACCCCAAGGACCCCCAGGACCCCCAGCACCCCAAGACCCCCCAGCACCCCGTGCACCCCCAGCCCCCCAAAACCCCCCAGCACCCCACAGCCACCCAGCACCCCCAGCACCCCAAGGACCCCCAGCCCCCCAACACCCCCAGACCCCCATCACCCCCATCACCCCCAGCACCCCCAGCACCCCCCAGCACCCCCCCAGCCCCCCCAGGACACCCCAGCCCCCCCAGAACCCCCAGCACCCCACAGCCCCCCAGGACCCCCCATCACCCCCCAGCTCCCCAGCACCCCCAGCACCCCCAAGCACCCCCAAGACCCCCCAGCACCCCCAGCCCCCCAAGACCCCCCAGCACCCCCAACCCCCCAGCACCCCCAGCACCCTCAGGACCCCCCCATCACCCCCAACACCCCCATCCCTCCAGCACCCCCCAGCATCCCCAGGACCCCCAGCACCCACAGCACCCACAGCACCCACAGCACCCCCAAGACCCCCCAGCACCCCAAGGACCCCCCAGCACCCCCAGAACCCCCCAGGACCCCCAGCCCCCCAACACCCCCCAGCACTCCAAGCACCCCAGCACCCTCCAGCCCCCCCCAGCACCCCAAGGACCCCCGGCACCTCTCGGTCCCGCAGTGGCCGAGCGGGACAGGGACACCCCAAATCCTTTATAGGGCCGGGTGGGGGCGGGGCGGGGGGGCCGGGCCGGGCGCACCCACCCGTGGAACCGCTGGCACCGCATCAAAGGCCGCGTGACGCGGGCACCCACCGAAACCGCACCCATGGGTGCCCCCGGGCCCAGGGACACGGACAGAGGGACAGAGAGGGGGACAGACAGAGGGACGGACAGAGGGACAGACAGAGGGACACGGACAGAGGGACGGACAGAGGGACGGACAGAGGGACAGGGTCCCGGTCCCTGTCCCTGTCCCTATCCCGGTCCCTGTCCCCTCTCCCGGGTTATTCCCGGTCCGTGCCCGGTCTGGCCCCTCTCCCGGGGCTGTCCCGGGTTATTCCCGGTCCGTGCCCGGTCCCTGTCCCCTGTCCCGGGTTATTCCCTGTCCCTGTCCCCTGTCCCGGGTTATTCCCGGTCCCTGTCCCCTCTCACGGGTTAGTCCCGGTCCCTGTCCCCTGTCCCGGGTTATTCCCTGTCCCTGTCCCCTGTCCCGGGTTATTCCCGGTCCCTGTCCCCTCTCCCGGGGCTGTCCCGGGTTAGTCCCGGTCCGTGCCCGGTCTGGCCCCTCTCCCGAGGCTGTCCCGGAGTTGTCCCGGGTTAGTCCCGGTCCCCGTGCCCGGTCTGGCCCCTCTCCCGGCGCTGTCCCGGGTTATTCCCGGTCCCTGTCCCCTCTCCCGGGGCTGTCCCGGGTTATTCCCGGTCCGTGCCCGGTCTGGCCCCTGTCCCGGGTTAGTCCCGGTCCGTGCCCGGTCTGGCCCCTCTCCCGGGGCTGTCCCGGGTTAGTCCCGGTCCGTGCCGGTCTGGCCCCCCGCCCGCCGGTGGCTCCGTTCTGGCGGCGCGGGGCGGGGAGGGAGGGCCGGGCCGGTGCCAACCCGGTGCCACCCGGGGCGCGGCGACCCCCGGGCCGGACACGGGCCAGGGGCTGTGCGCAGGGCCCGCCCGTGGCACCGTGCCCCGCTGAGCACCCCCAGCACCGCCCGCGGCGGGCACGGGGATGGGAACGGGGCTGGGAGTGGGCACCGGGAAACGGGAATGGGCACCGGGAACGGGCACGGGAATGGGAATGGGCACGGGACACCGGGAATGGGCATCGGGAACCGGGATGGGAATGGGGAACCGGGAATGGGCATGGAGCACCGGGAATGGGCACGGGGCACCGGGATGGGAACGGGGCGGGAGTGGGCACCGGGAACCGGGAATGGGCACGGGGAACCGGGAATGGGCACCGGGAACCGGGAATGGGCACGGGTATGGGGATGGGCACGGGGCACCGGGAATGGGCACAGAGCACCGGGAATGGCATGGTGCCATGGATCCAGCCCTGGCACCCCACGGACGCCCCATGGACACCCCACGGACACCCCACGGACACCCCATGGACACCCCACGGATACCCCACGGACACCCCACGGATCCAGCCCTGGCACCCCACGGACACCCCACGGCCACCCCACGGCCACCCCATGGATCCAGCCCTGCCACCCCATGGACACCCCATGGACACCCCAAGGACACCCCATGGATCCAGCCCTGGCCCCCCATGGCCACCCCATGGACACCCCATGGCCACCCCACGGCCACCCCACGGACACCCCATGGCCACCCCATGGACACCCCACGGACACCCCACGGCCACCCCAGGGACACCCCACGGACACCCCATGGATCCAGCCCTGGCACCCCACGGATCCAGCCCTGGCACCCCACGGACACCCCACGGACACCCCTTGGAGACCCCACGGACACCCCATGGACACCCCATGGACACCCCATGGATCCCGCCCTGGCACCCCACGGCCACCCCACGGCCACCCCACGGCCACCCGCGGGTGTCCCAGCCCGAGGCGCAGCGGGGTCACACCAAGAGCCTTTATTGGGGGCAGGTACGGGGCGGGGACCCCCCGGGCCCCCCAAATCCCGGATCCCCCCGGTCAGTGCCCGGCCGCGGGGGGGGGTCGGTCGAAGAGCCCCGCGATGTCCAACATGGCCTGGCGGATGTTGCGGCCGAAACGCTGCGAGTCCTGCGGGAGCACCGCTCAGAGCCCGCCCGCACCCCGGGGTGGGACCCGCACCCCCTCAGAGCCCGCCCGCACCCCGGGGTGGGACCTGAACCCCCCTCAGAGCCCGCCCGCACCCCAGGGTGGGACCCGCACCCCCGCCAGGGTGGGACCCGAACACCCCAGGGTGGGATCTGAACCTCCAGGGTGGGACCCGCACCCCCCCGGGTGGGCTCCGAATGCCCAAAGCGAGACCCGAACCCCCTCAGAGTGGGACCCGAACCCCCCCAGGGTGGGATCTGAACCTCCAGGGTGGGATCCGCACCTCCAGAGTGAGACCCGGACCCCCCCGAGTGGGACCTGAACCCCCCCAGGGTGGGACCCGAACCCCCCCAGAGTGGGACCCGAACCCCCCCGGGTGGGCTCCGAATGCCCAAAGCGAGACCCGAACCCCCCTGGCCACCCTGGGGCACCCCCTGATCTGTGGGACCCCCCTGCACCCCAGTGGGTCCCACGGGAAGCAGAGAGGGGCAGTGACCCCACGCGTGACCCCACGGGTGGGGAGCCCCCCGCCCACCCCCTTTGCCCCCCTCACCGTCTCGGGGCTGGAGAACTTGCTGGACACGTGGAAGGTGATGAGGTTCTCCCCGGCGATGATGTAGGACACCCCATAACCATCGTCTGCCACCTGCGGGGGAGGCGAGGGGCCGTGGGGCACCTGGGGGGCACCTGGGGGGCGCCCACCCGTGACACCCACCCGTGGCACCCACCCCGTGGCACCCACCCGGGGCACCCACCCGGGACACCCATGTGGGGCTGGGGGTTCCCGCTGTGGGCACCCCTTTGCCCCAACCCACGGGGGAAGGGGACACGCAGTACGGACCCCACGGCCCCCCCGGTGCCCCCCGGTGCCCCCCGGTGCCCCCGGTGCCCCCCGGTGCTCACGGGCCCGAAGCCGCCGCCGCTGGAGACGTGGTCGGGGAATTTGTTGAGGTCGAACATCTTCAGCTGCTGCTGCGGGGTCTGGCTGGTGGAGAGGCGCCAGGGCTCGGCCAGCACCTGGGGGGGCACCCGCTGCACCCCACTGCGCCCCAGGGCGCCCCATGGCACCCCGGGGAGCCCCACGGCACCCCACGGCACCCCGCGGCGCCCCACGGCACCCCAGTCCCAGAGCAGGACACCACGTGTGGTGCCACCAGGGTGGGTGCAGTGCACCCTTGTACCCCGCTGTGCCCTCATCCCGTGTCCCATCCCGTGTCCCATGTCCCCATCCCATGTCCATGTCCCATCCCGTGTCCATGTCCCGTGTCCCATCCCGTGTCCTGTGTCCCCATCCCATGTCCCGTATCCCCATCCCGTGTCCCCATCCCGTGTCCTGTGTCCCATCCCGTGTCCGTGTCCCCATCCCATGTCCGTGTCCCCATCCCGTGTCCCCATCCCGTGTCCGTGTCCCATCCTGGTCCCGTGTCCCATCCCGTGTCCCGCGTGTCCCCCTCCCGTGTCCCGTGTCCATGTCCTGTGTCCCCATCCCGTGTCCGTGTCCCCATCCCGTGTCCCCATCCCGTGTCCCCATCCCGTGCCCCATCCCATGTCCCGTGTCCCCATCCCGTGTCCCGTGTGCCCATCCCGTGTCCGTGTCCCCATCCCGTGTCCCCATCCTGTGTCCGTGTCTCATCCCATGTCCCCATCCCGTGTCCGTGTCCCCATCCCGTGTCCGTGTCCGTGTCCCCATCCCGTGTCCCCATCCCATGTCCCCATGCCGTGTCCCGTGTCCCATCCCATGTCCCGTATCCCCATCCCGTGCCCGTGTCCCCATCCCGTGTCCCATCCCGTGTCCCCATCCCGTGTCCCATGCCGTGTCCCTGTCCCCATCCTGTGTCCCCATCCCGTGTCCCGTGTCCCCTCCCGTGTCCGTGTCCGTGTCCCCCTCCCGTGTCTGTGTCCCCATCCCGTGTCCCCATCCCGTGTCCCATGCCGTGTCCCTGTCCCCATCCCGTGTCCCCATCCCGTGTCCGTGTCCCCATCCCGTGTCCCGTGTCCCCATCCCATGTTCCTGTGTCCGTGTCCCTGTCCCCGTGTCCCCCTCCCGTGTCCCCCTCCCCTCCCGTGTCCCCTGTCGGTGTCCCCGCGCACCTTGGCCAGGAAGGGGCTCTGCGTGCCGAGGTACCGCGACACGAGGTAGAGGCAGAAGAGGTGGCGGTCGATGCCCGCGCCCGTCATGGCCAAACGATAGAGCTGCTGGTGCTTCTCTGCGGCCGCCTTGAACAGCCGCTGCCGCTCCGAGCGCTGGGGACCCCCAATTAGTGACACCCCAAATTAGTGACACCCCAAATTACTGACACCCCAAACTGACACCCCGAACTGACACCCCGAAACAACATCCCAAACCTGCACCCCAAACCTGCACCCCAAACTGAGCCCAAATCTGCACCTTGAACAGCCGCTGCTGCTCCGAGCGCTGGGGGACCCCAAATTACCGACACCCCAAATTACTGACACCCCAAATTACCGACACCCCGAACTGACACCCCGAACTGAGCCCAAACTGAGCCCA
Organism: Taeniopygia guttata; assembly: GCF_003957565.2. Taxonomy (NCBI): domain Eukaryota; kingdom Metazoa; phylum Chordata; class Aves; order Passeriformes; family Estrildidae; genus Taeniopygia; species Taeniopygia guttata. The sequence continues at coordinate 618,645 of NC_044212.2, read as the reverse complement.
AACTGAGCCCAAACCTGCACCTTGAACAGCCGCTGCCGCTCCGAGCGCTGGGGACCCCAAATTAGTGACACCCCAAATTACCGACACCCCAAACTGACACCCCGAACCGACATCCCAAACCTGCACCCCAAACTGAGCTCAAACCTGCACCTTGAACAGCCGCTGCCGCTCCGAGCGCTGGGGGACCCCGAATTAGTGACACCCCCAAATTACTGACACCCCAAACTGACACCCTGAACCAACATCCCAAACCTGCACCCCAAACTGAGCCCAAACCTGCACCTTGAACAGCCGCTGCCGCTCCGAGCGCTGGGGGACCCCAAAATTACCGACACCCCAAATTACTGACACCCCGAAACAACATCCCAAACCTGCACCCCGAAATAACACCCCAAACCTGCACCCCAAACCTGCACCCCAAACTGAGCCCAAACTGAGCCCAACCTGCACCTTGAACAGCCGCTGCCGCTCCGAGCGCTGGGGACCCCCAATTAGTGACACCCCCAAATTACCGACACCCCGAAATGACTGACACCCCGAAATAACATCCCAAACCTGCACCCCAAACAGTCCCGGTCCCGGGGCAGTCCCCGTCCCGGGACAGTCCCGGTTCGGGGAGCAGTCCCGGTCCCGGGGCAGTCCCGGTTTATGGGGGCAGTCCCGGCCCGGTTCCCCGGCAGTCCCGGCTCGGGGGCAGTCCCGGTTCCCGGTTCCCCGGCAGTCCCGGCCCGGTTCCCCGGTTCCCCGGCCCGGTTCCCCGGCAGTCCCAGCCCGGTTCCCCGGCAGTCCCGGTCCCCGATCCCGGGGCACTCACGGTGCCGCGCGGCTCCGCCATGCAGCGCACGAAGGCGGTGGCCTCGGCGGTGCAGGAGCGCACGGTCTCGGTGCGGCCCTCGCGGAACAGCCGCGTCATGGACGCCTCGTAGGTCAGGCAGAAGGAGCCCTTGTCCTGCGGGGGGCGGCGCGTGGGTCCCGGCCGTGGGTCCCATCCCATCCCATGGATCCTAGCCCGTGGGTCCCGGCCCGTGGGTCCCATCCCAGCCCGTGGGTCCCGGCCCGTGGATCGCAGCCCATGGATCCCATCTGATCCCATCCCACTCCATGGATCCCATCCCACTCCATGGATCCCATCCCATGGATCCCACCCCATGGATCCCAGCCCATGGATCCCATCCCATGGATCTCATTCCATCCCATCCCACCCCATAGATCACATCCCATAGATCCCATCCCATGGATCCCATCTCATCCCATGGATCCCATCCCATCCAATCCCATCCCACACCATGGATCCCACCCCACCCAATCCCATGGATCCCACCCCACCCAATCTCATGGATCCCACCCCATCCCACCCCACGGATCCCGTCCCACCCAATCCCATGGATCCCACCCGACCCCACGGATCCCACCCCACCCGGTCCCGTCCCTCACGCGGAAGTGTGCCAGCTGCAGGGCGATCTGGATGAAGGCGTCGGGGCTGGTGCGGCAGCGCTTGATGAGCCCTTTGCCGAAGGTGGAGAACGGGAAACAGCAGAAATCCACGTCCTCGGCCAGCGCCCGTGCCACCCGCAGCGACGCCTCGATGGCCGCCACCCCCTGGGGACATGGCATGGCATGGCATGGCACGGCATGGCACCCTCACCTGTGCCACCCACAGTGACACCTCGATGGCTGCCACCCCCTGGGGACATGGCACGGCACGGCACGGCATGGCACAGCATGGCATGGAACCCTCACCCGTGCCACCCGCAGCGACGCCTCGATGGCTGCCACCCCCTGGGGACACGGCATGGCATGGCACGGCATGGCACCCTCACCCGTGCCACCCGCAGCGACGCCTCGATGGCCGCCACCCCCTGGGGACACGGCATGGCACGGCATGGCATGGCATGGCATGGAACCCTCACCCGTGCCACCCGCAGCGACGCCTCGATGGCCGCCACCCCCTGGGGACATGGCATGGCACGGCATGGCATGGCACCATCACCTGTGCCACCCACAGTGACACCTCAGTGGCCGCCACCCCCTGGGGACATGGCATGGCATGGCACGGCATGGCACCCTCACCCGTGCCACCCGCAGCGACGCCTCGATGGCCGCCACCCCCTGGGACATGGCATGGCATGGCACGGCATGGCATGGCACGGCACCCTCACCTGTGCCTGCGCCATCACCCGTGCCACCACAGTGACGCCTCGATGGCCGCCACCCCCTGGGGACATGGCACGGCATGGCATGGCATGGCATGGAACCCTCACCCGTGCCACCACAGTGACACCTTGATGGGTGCCACCCCCTGGGGACATGGCACGGCATGGCACGGTGTGGCACTTTCACCTGTGCCCTCCCCCGCCCTGTCCCCGCCCTGTCCCACCCGTGTCACCCACCTCGGGGGGGATGTCCCACTGCAGGCGCTGGGGGGGGGGCCAGCTGCCACCTGGGGTCCCCTTTGCAGTGTCCCCCCTCCGTGTAGCCCAGTTGGAACTTGTCCGTGGCCAGCATGAACTGGGGGGGACAAGGGGCATTGGGACTTGGGGGGGAGAAAGACCCCCAGCCCCCCAAAACCCCTGGTGCCCCAAAACCCCTCATCCCCCAAAACCCTCAGCCTCCCAAAACCCCCGGCCCCCCAAAACCCCCGGCCCCCCAAAACCCCTGGTCCCCCAAAACCCCTCATCCCCCAAAACCCCCGGCCCCCCAAAACCCCTGGTCCCCCAAAACCCCTCATCCCCCAAAACCCCCGGCCCCCCAAAGCCCCCGGCCCCCCAAAACCCCCGGCCCCCAAAACCCCCGGCCCCCCAAAACCCCCGGCCCCCAAAAGCCCCGGCCCCCCAAAACCCCTGGTCCCCCAAACCCCCGGCTACCCAAAACCCTCAGCCCCCCAAACCCCCGGCCCCCCAAAGCCCCCGGTCCCCCAAAACCCTCAGCCCCCCAAAACCCCCGGCCCCCCAAAACCCCCGGTGCCCCAAAACCCTCATCCCCCCAAAATCCCTGGCCCCCCAAAACCCTCAACCCCCCAAAACCCCCGGTCCCCCAAAGCCCCCGGCCCCGCAAAACCCCCAGTGCCCCAAAACCCCCAGTGCCCCAAAACCCCCGGCCCCCCAAAACCCCCGGTCCCCCAGAACCCCCGGCCCCCCAAAACCCCCGGCCCCCCAAAGCCTCCGGCCCCCCAAAACCCCCGGCCCCCCAAAACCCCTGGCCCCCCAAAACCCCCGGTGCCCCAAAACCCCCGGTGCCCCAAAACCCTCAGCCCCCCAAAACCCCCAGCCCCCCAAAACCCCCGGTCCCCCAAAACCCCCTGGTGCCCCAAAACCCCCAGCCCCCAAAACCCCCGGCCCCCCAAAGCCCCCGGCCCCACAAGTCCATAACCCCAATCCCAGAGCCCCGATCCCACAATCCGCCCGGACCCCAAATCCGCAGGGCCCCCAACCCCCAACAGCCCTGAGCACCCAATTCTGTGACCCCCAGACCCCCAATTCCATGGCCCCCCCAACTCCTCGATTCCATGACCCTCCAACACCCACATCCCCAAATCCCCTGGACCCCCAATTCCCCAGCCCCCCCAAACCCCAAATCCCCAAATCCTCAAGACCCCAACCCCCCCAATCACCCCCAGCCCCCCAAGCCCCTCAAACCCATCTATCCCCCAAAGCTCCCATCACCCCAAATCCCTGACCCCCCCAGCCCCCCATTCCAAACCCTTAGCGCCCCCTCAGCCCCCCAAAATCCCGACCCTCACCCCCACCCCAAAGCAGAACCCCCACATCTTCCCCCCCTCCCTGCCCCAAAATGGGGACCCCCAGCCCTTGGGGCACCCCATGGGGTCCCCAACCCGGACAGCCCCAGCCCTGGGGTGCCCCACTGGGGGATTGCCCGTGCCGGGGGTGCCCCACCGGGGGGTCCCGCCCCACCGGGGGGTCCCGCCCCACCGGGGGTCCCCGCGCCCCGGTACCTCCCAGAGGTGCCCCACGATGGGGGCGTCGGCCCAGGAGTGCTCAGCGTTGGCCCCGACCTTGCCGTTCTTGTAGACCACCAGCGTGAAGGACTTGTCGAACCAGCTGGGGGGCGGCACGGGGGGTTTGGGGGGGATTGGGGGGATTTGGGGGGGATTTGGGAGAGTTTATGGGGATTTGGGGGGATTTTGTGGGAATTTGGGGGGGTTTGGGGGGGTTTGGGAGTGATTGGGGGGAGTTTACAGGGATTTAGGGGGGATTTGGGGGGATATTGGGGGATATTTGGGGGGTATATGGGGGATTTAGGGGAGTTTGCGGGGATTTGGGGGAATTTGGGGGAATTTTGTGGGAATTTGGGGAATTTTGGGGTGGTTTGGGGAGATTTGGGGGGCATTTGGGGGGATTTGGGGAAGTTTACGGGGATTTGGGGGAAGTTTGGGGGAATTTTGGGGGAGTTTGCGGGGATTTTGGGGGGATTGGAGGGGTTTGGGGAGCATTTGGGGGGATTTGGGGTGTGTGTGTGTACCGGGGGTAGGCTTGGGGTGTCAGGGCTGTTTTGGGGCCTAGCAGGGGTTGGGCTGGTTGGGTTTTTGGGGTGTCTATGGGTATGGGGGGCAGGTTTTGGGGTGTCAGGGCTGTTTTGGGGCCTAGCAGGGGTTGGGCCGGTTGGGTTTTTGGGGTGTCTGTGTGTACCGGGGACAGATTTTGGGGTCTCAGGGGTGGTTTTGGGGCCTAGCAGTGGCCGTGCAGCAGGGACTGGGCCGGTTGTGTTTTTGTGGTGTCTATGTGTACGGGGGGCAGCTTTTGGGGTCTCAGGGGTGGTTTTGGGGCCTAGCAGCGGCCGTGCAGCAGGGGTTGCGCTGGGTGGAGATTTGGGGTGTCTATGGGTATGGGGGGCATGTTTTGGGGTGTCAGGGCTGTTTTGGGGCCTAGCAGCAGCCGTGCAGCCAGGACTGGGCCGGTTGGGTTTTTGGGGTGTCTGTGTGTACCGGGGGCAGGTTTGGGGTGTCAGGGCTGTTTTGGGGTGCGCACCGGTCGTAGCAGCGGCCGTGCAGCAGGGACTTGGCGTAGGCGTCCATGCAGCCGGGCCGCTCGGGCTCCTGGCCGTGCTCGTCCTCGTCCAGCGCCAGGAAGAAGGCCGCGCGCTCGATGGCGTCCAGGGCCACCTTGTTGGGGCCGCGGCTGAAGAACCGTGCCCGCGCCTCGGCCCACGGCACCCTGGGCACCCCGGTCAGCGCCGGGCACCCCGGTCAATGCCGGGCTGTGCCCACCCCTCTGAGCCCCCCACCCATGGCGGTGTCCCTGTGCCCGCGGGGTGGGGCCCAGTGTTCCCAGTGTTCCCCATGTTCCCAGTATTCCCAGTATCTCCATTGCTCAGGAGATCCCAGGAGCCCATTATGCCCAGTATGCCCAGTATCCCCATTATTCCTGGTGTTCCCTGAGCTCCCAGTATGTCCAGTATCCCCAGTATTCCTGGTGTTCCCAGAGTTCCCAGAGCTCCCAGAGTTCCCATTATCCCCAGTGTTCCCAGTATCCCCATTATTCCCAGTGTTCCCAGAGCTCCCAGTATGCCCAGTATCCCCATTATTCCTGGTGTTCCCAGAGTTCCCAGAGCTCCCAGTATGCCCAGTACCCCCAGTGTTCCTGGTGTTCCCAGAGTTCCCAGGTGCCCAGTGTCCCCATTATTCCCAGTATCCCCATTATTCCCAGTATCCCCATTATTCCCAGAGTTCCTGGAGTTCCCAGAGTTCCCAGGTGCCCAATGTCCCCATTATTCCCAGGATCCCCATTATTCCCATTATTCCCATTACTCCCGGAGTTCCCAGGTGCCCAGTATCCCCATTATTCCCAGTATCCCCATTATTCCCATTATTCCCATTATTCCCAGTGTTCCCAGAGTTCCCAGGTGCCCAGTGTCCCCATTATTCCCAGTATCCCCATTATTCCCAATATTCCCAGTGTTCCCAGAGTTCCCAGGTGTCCAGTGTCCCCATTACTCCCAGTATCACCAGCATCCCCAATATTCCCAGTGTTCCCAGAGTTCCCAGGTGCCCAGTATCCCCATTATTCCCAGTATGCCCATTATTCCCAGAGTTCCCAGGTGCCCAGTATCCCCAATATTCCTGGTGTTCCCAGAGCTCCCATTATTCCCAGTATCCCCATTATTCCCAGTGTTCCCAGTTTTCCCAGGTGCCCAGTGTCCCCATTATTCCCAGTATCACCAGTATCCCCAATATTCCCGGAGTTCCCAGCCTGCCCAACACCCCCGTTATTCCCAGAGCCCCCCGGTGCCCATCATGCCCGTCATTCCCATCATTCCCGTTATTCCCGGAGCCCCCCGGTGCCCATCATGCCCATCATTCCCGTTATTCCCGGTGCCCGTTATTCCCGTTATTCCCGTTTTTCCCGGTGCCCACAGACCTTTCCCCGGCGGTCAGCGCCGCCAGCCGCTCCTCGCCGGGCTGGGGGGGTGAAGGATCCTCCAGGATCCTCTGGAATTGCATCTCCAGGTCGGCGGGGGGGAGCAGCTGCCCCCCGTAGTACAGCCACACCTTGTAGTAGCGGCCCTTGTGGTACACGGCCAGGTGTTTGCTGTCCGCCAGGTGCAGCAGCGTGTCTGGGGGGGCACGGGGGGCTCAGGGCACCGGGGACCCCCGGCCCGCCGCCCCCGGCCCGCTGCCGCCCCCCGCCCGGGCCCGTACCGGTCTCCTTGCCCGGGATGCGGGTGGTGTTGAACATCCGCTCCGACTGGTACGAGCACATGGGCACCACGCCCAGGGCCATCATCTGGGGGGACACGGGGGTCGTGGGGGGTCGTGGGGGGTCGTGGGGTGGGGGGGGTGTGTCCCCAGCTCTGTCGCTGTCACACCCCGCTCCGGGCCCCACCGCCCTGCGGCTGTGCCACACCCGGGATCCCCAAAATCCGTGGGGTCCACACAGCTCCCTCAGCCCCACGGGACCCCCAAATTCCTCAGCCCCCTGGGACCCCCCAGTTCCCCCATCCCCCTGGGACCCCCAAAATTCCTCAGCCCCCTGGGACCCCCCAGCTCCCCGGGATCCCCCATCTCCCCCATCACCCTGGGACCCCCCAGCTCCCCCATCGTCCTGGGACCCCCCAAATTCCTCATCCCCCTGGGACCCCCCAGCTCCCCCATCCCCCTGGGACCCCCCAAATTCCTCAGCCCCCTGGGACCCCCCAGCTCCCCCAGACCCCTGGGACCTCCCCCAGCCCCATAAAATCCCCCCAAACCCCCCAGCCCCATGTGACCCCTTTAACTCCCCCATCCCCCTGGGACCTCCCCCAGCCCCCTGGGACCCCCAAACCCCTCCGTTCCACCGGGCTCCCAACTCCCTCAGCCCCACGGGACCCCCCCTGCGACCTCCAACCCCTCGGGACCCCCCCGGACCCCCCATCTCCATTGGGTCCCCCCAATGTCCCCCTCCCCGGGGAGATCTCCCCACAGTCCACTGTCCGCCACCCACAGGACCACGCTCACCCCCTCCCCCCGGGACCCCCCATCCCCGTGGGACCCCCGGGACCCCCCAGCCCCGTGGGACCCCCCCCCCAAGCCCCCCTCACCGGGGGGATCTCGCCCCGGTCCAGCCGCCGCCGGTAGAGCAGGATGGAGTGCACGGTGTTGGCCGCCCGCGCAGCCTGGATGGGGCTGGGGGTGACGTACAGGAAATCCTGGGGACAAGCGACACGGCGGGTGGTGGCGGGGGGTCCCCGGGGGCGTTTGGGGGTCCCCCAGCCCCCCAGCACCCCTTACCATGGCGTAGTAGTTGCTGTTGACCATGAGGGGGCTGCGGCCGCGAAGGTAAATGTATTCCTCCCACCAGTCACTGACCTGCGGGACGGGGACAGGGACAGGGACAGGGATGGGGACAGGGGACAGGGATGGGGACAGGGACAGGGGACAGGGGACAGGGACAGCGGGACAGGGACAGGGGACAGGGACAGGGGACAGGGACAGGGGACAGCGGGACAGGGACGGGGACAGGGACAGCGGGACGGGGACAGGGGACAGCAGCAGGAACGGAGACAAGGAATGGAGACAGGGACAGGAATAGGGGACAGGGAAAAGGGAGAGGGGACAGGGAAAAAGACAGGGGACAGGAACAAGGGTGAGGGGACAGGGACAAGGGTGAGGGGACAGGGACAAGGACAGGGGACAGGAACCGGGATGGGGATGGGGACAGGGACAAGGGTTAGGAGACAGGGACAAGGACAGGGGACAGGAACGGGGATGGGGACAGGAATAGGAATGCGGGACAGGGAAATGGGTGAGGGGACAGGGACAAGGACAGGGGACAGGAACCGGGATGGGGATGGGGACAGGGACAAGGGTTAGGAGACAGGGACAAGGACAGGGGACAGGAATGAGGACAGGTGAAGGGGACAGGAGACAGCGACTGCTACAGGACCCTCCACCCCTACTGCTCCAGCCAGGACATCCCAAAGCCCTCCTCATGCCGCTGGCAGGGGACACCAGCTCCGAGGCCCCTGGTGTCCCCAGGTGTCCCCAGGTGTCCCCAGACTCACGTAGTTGGTTGTCCACCAGGACTTGAGGCGCAGGTAGCGCTGCAGCCGCGGCGCCGTGTTCTCCTGGAAGTCCTTGGCCAGCGCCGCCATCTCCCGGTATTTGTCATCGTCCAGCAGCGGCCGCACCGACTCCAGGTACTGCGGGAGGGGACACGGTGACACCGCTGCCACCGCCTGTCACCCACGGGCCCCCAGCCCCACGCGCGTGGCGTACCCGGGCCACGGTGGCTTTCACGGGGGGCACGGGCAGCTTGGGGAGGGAGCTCTGGAAGCTGTAGAGGAGCGGCTTGCGGATGGACATCAGCTTCATCAGCGCCTGCAGAGGATGAGGAGGAGGAGGAGGAGGAGGAGGAGGAGGAGGAGGAGGAGGAGGAGGAGGAGGAGGAGGAGGGATGGGTGAGGATCCACGGCCCCCGCGGCTCCCAGAGAACTCCGGGCACCCACGGCGATTAAAGCACCCACGGCTGCCAAAGCACCCACGAGTATCACAGCACCCACGAGTACCGAAGCACCCACGGCTCCCAGAGCACCCACGGCTACCAAAGCACCCACGGCTACCAAAGCACCCACGGCTGCCAAAGTTCCCGCAGGTCCCAAAGTTCCCGCAGGTCCCAAAGTTCCCGCAGGTCCCAAAATTCCCACAGCTCCCAAAGCTCCCGCAGCTCCCAAAGCTCCCAAAATTCCCACATCTCCCAAAATTCCCACAGCTCCCAAAGTTCCTGTAGCCCCAAAAGCTCCCATGGCTCCCACAGCTCTCCCACATCTCCCAAAGGTCCTGCAGCTCCCAAAGCTCCCAAAGGTCCCGCAGCTCCCAAAATTCCACATCTCCCAAAGCTCCCCTATCTCCCACAGCTCCCAAAGTTCCCAAACCTCCCTCCTCTCCCAGGACTCCCAGAATTTCCACAGCTCCCAGAACTCAAATGGCTCTCGCAGTACCCACAGCTCCCGTGGTTCCCACAGCTCCCGAAGATCCCAAAGTTCCCGAGGTTCCCAAAGTTCCCAAAGCTCCCATGGCTCCCACATCTCCCGAGACTCCCAAAGCTCTCACAACTCCCACAGGTTCCCAAAGTTCCCACATCTCCCAAAATTCCCACATCTCCCAAAGTTCCTGTGGCCCCAAAAGCTCCCATGGCTCCCACATCTCCCACATCTCCCAAAGCTCCCGCAGCTCCCAAAGCTCCCGAAGTTCCCGCAGCTCCCAAAGCTGCCACATCTCCCAAAATTCCCACAGCTCCCAAAGCTCCCACGGCTCCCAAATCTCCCAAAGCCTCCACAGTTCCCACAGCTCCTGAAGATCCCAAAGCTCCCGAGGCTCCCAAATATCCCAAAGCCTCCACAGCTCCCGAAGATCCCAAAGGTCCCACAGCTCCCACATCTCCCAAAATTCCCACAGCTCCCAAAGTTCCCACAGCTCCCAAATATCCCAAAGCCTCCACAGTTCCCACAGTTCCCAAAGCTCCTGCATCTCCCAAAGTTCCCAAAGCTCCCAAAATTCCCACAGAGTTCCCAAAGCTCCCACAGCTCCCAAAATTCCCGCAGCTCCCAAAGTTCCCGTGGCTCCCAAATCTCCCAAAGCCTCCACAGTTCGCATGGCTCCCACAGTTCCCACATCTCCCAAAATTCCCACATCTCCCACAGCTCCCGCAGCTCCCAAAGTTCCCATGGCTCCCAAAGCTCCCACATCTCCCAAAATTCCCACATCTCCCAAAATTCCCGCAGCTCCCAAAGCTCCCGCAGCCCCCGAAGTTCTCGTGGCTCCCAAATCTCCCAAAGCCTCCACAGTTCCCACAGTTCCCACAGCTCCCTAAGCTCCCTCAGCTCCCAAAATTCCCACAGCTCCCAAAATTCCCACAGTTCCCAAAATTCCCACAGTTCCCAAAGCTCCCGAGGCTCCCAAATATCCCAAAGCCTCCACAGTTCCCACAGCTCCCGAAGATCCCAAAGGTCCCACAGCTCCCACAGCTCCCAAAGTTCCCAAAGCTCCCAAAGGTCCCAAAGCTCCTGCATCTCCCGCATCTCCCACAGCTCCCAAAGTTCCCACAGCTCCCAAAATTCCCACAGCTCCCAAAGCTCCTGCATCTCCCCAAAATTCCCACATCTCCCAAAGTTCCCACAGCTCCCAAAATTCCCACAGCTCCCAAAGCTCTCACATCTCCCAAAATTCCCACATCTCCCAAAATTCCCACAGGTCCCAAAATTCCCACAGGTCCCAAAATTCCCACAGCTCTCCCACATCTCCCAAAGTTCCCACATCTCCCAAAATTCCCGCAGCTCCCAAATTTCCCGTGGCTCCCATATCTCCCAAGGCCTCCACAGTTCCCACAGCTCCCGAAGATCCCAAAGCTCCCGAGGCTCCTAAATATCCCAAAGCCTCCACAGCTCCCACACCCCCCGCATCTCCCACACCTCCCAAAATTCCCACATCCCCCACATCCCCCACATCCCCCACACCCCCACATCCCCCCGTGTCCCGGTGTCGCGCGTGGGCGCCGCGGACCATCCAGAGGCGGGTGCTGCGGCTCATGTGTCCGTGGGGCTCGAACATCCACCCGTGGTAGGAGAGCAGCAGGCGGAGCAGCCGCCGGAACAGCAGCACGGCCGCGAGCCACGCGCCCGTGGAAAACACCACCGTGCTGACCACGGCCCGCGCCCGTGGGCTCAGCGCCTGCCTGGGGACACGCGGGGACACGCGTCACGCGTGGGGACAGCACCCGCGGATGGTACCGAACAGCGCTGTGCCGCTGCTGCTGTTCCCAGGGAATGGGACCCACGGGGATGTCCCTGAGTGGGTCCCACGAGGGACGCCCCCAAAAGGGTGGGGAGCTGCCAGGGGTGTCGCGGGTCCCCACGGACACGCCGGACTTTGGGGTCTGTCCACGGGACACTGTGGGGGGACCCTGAGGGTCATCCCCGCCATGGGAGGTGATGGGGGCTCCTCCCGGTGACCTCGGGGCGTGTCCCCGCTCACCTGTGGGGCCGTGTCCCCGCTCACCCGTGGGGTTGCGTCCCCCGTGGGGCCGTGTCCCCGCTCCCCCGTGGGGCCGTGTCCCCGCTCACCCGTGGGCCGTGTCCCCTCTCACCCGTGGGGCCGTGTCCCCTCTCACCCGTGGAGCTGTGTTCCCCGTGGGGTCGTGTCCCCGCTCACCCGTGGGGCCGTGTCCCCCGTGGGGCCGTGTCCCCTGCGGGGCTGTGTCCCCTGTGGGGCCGTGTCCCCGCTCCCGCGTGGGGCCGTGTCCCCTCTCACCCGTGGGCCGTGTCCCCGCTCCCCCGTGGGCCGTGTCCCGCTCACCCGTGGGGCAATGTCACCCGTGGGGCCGTGTCCCCCGTGGGGCCGTGTCCCCACTCCCCCGTGGGCCGTGTCCCGCTCCCCCGTGGGCCGTGTCCCCGCTGCCCCGTGGGGCAATGTCACCCGTGGGCCGTGTCCCCGCTCCCCCGTGGGGCCGTGTCCCGCTCCCCCGTGGGGCAGTGTCACCCGTGTCCCGTGTCGCGCTCACCCGTGGGGCAGGCAGCTCTGGATGCGGGCGATCAGCCCGAGGGACGGATCCACGTGGCAGTAACACGAACCGGCCGTGGCCACCAGCGCCACCATCCAGCTGGAGGGGGACGCGGGGTACACCCCACTCAGGAAACTGTTCTGTGTGGGCACAGCGCTGTCACCGCGGGTGACACGGGGGTGACACCGGGGTGGCACCGGGGCGGGGGCGCGGCCGCCGAGCCCACCTTGGTGCGGACCAGGCGCTTTTTCCACGAGTGGACGGTGGCCAGGTAGAGGTGGCGCACGGCCTCGCGGCTCAGCTGGAAGTCCAACCCCTCGGGCGTGACCGTGAACTGGAAGGCCACGGCCTGGTGGGCCTCCGCCATCCTGGGGACACGCGGGGGACACCTGCGGGGACACCTGCGGGGACACCGGGCCGGTGGGCACGGGGACCTGCCGCCTGCCGCCACCCACGCGGGACAGCGGGGTGATGGCACCGGGCGGTGGCGGGGGCGGTGGGTGTCCCCCCGGTGTCCCCGGTGGTGGTCCGTGTCCTCCCCGGTGTCCCCGGTGGCAGTGGCAGTGGCAGTGGGTGTCCCCCCGGTGTCCCTGGTGGCAGTGGCAGTCCTGCCCGGTGTCCCCGGGTGTCCCCCCGGTGTCCCCGGTGTCCCCGGGTGTCCTGCCCGGTGTCCCCAATGGCAGTGGGTGTCGTGCCCGATGTCCCCGGTGGCGGTGAGTGTCCTCCCCAGTGTCCCCGGTGGCAGTGGCAGTGGCGGTGGGTGTCCCCTCGGTGTCCCCGGGGCGGTGGCAGTGGTAGTGGGTGTCCCCCCGGTGTCCCCAGTGGCAGTGGGTGCCCTGCCCGGTGTCCCCGGTGGCAGTGGGTGTCCCCCCGGTGTCCCCAATGGCGGTGGCAGTCCCCCCGGTGTCCCCGGTGGCAGTGGGTGCCCTGCCCGGTGTCGGTGGGTGTTCCCCCGGTGTCCCCGGTGGCAGTGGGTGCCCTGCCCGGTGTCCCCGGTGGCGGTGCCAGCCCCGCGGGAGCCCCGGGGCCGTTGAACGGCGCGGTCACGGTGGCCTCACGCGGCGCCGCTGGCCCGGTGCCCACTGAGGGAAGGGTCACCGCTGTCCCCAACGCCAGCGCGGCCCTGAGGGGACACCGGGGAGGACAGCGCGGCCCGGCCGGGAGTGCCACCGAGTCCCTGTGCCACCACCGGGGTCCCGCTCTGGGACACCCCCGGTGTGGACACGCTCAGGGGGGTCGGGGGTGACACCCCTGTCCCCAACACGGGGACATTTCCCACGGTGGCGTCCGGCTGAGGGTGACAGCCGCCACCCGAGGGTGACAGCCGCCACCCGAGGGTGACAGCCACCACCCGAGGGTGACAGCGGCCACCCGGGGGTGACAGCCACCACCCGAGGGTGACAGCCGCCACCCGAGGGTGACAGCCACCACCCGAGGGTGACAACCGCCACCCGAGGGTGACAGCGGCCACCCGATCGCAGAGGGGTTTTGTGACCTCTGCGCCTCCGGGTGTCACCGCACCGTGTCCTGTGCCACCCCGGTGTGTGCCACCACCCTGTGCCACCGCCCCGTGTCACCGCCCTGTGCCACCACCCCGTGTCACCGCCCTGTGCCACCACCCCGTGTCACCGTCCTGTGCCACCCGGTGTGTGCCACCACCCTGTGCCATCGCCCTGTGCCACCGCCCCGTGCCACCACCCCGTGCCACCGCCCCGTGCCACCACCCCGTGCCACCGCCCTGTGCCACCGCCCTGTGCCACCACCCTGTGTCACCGCCCTGTGCCACCACCCTGTGCCACCACCCTGTGTCACCGCCCTGTGCCACCACCCTGTGCCACCCTGGTGTGTGTCACCACCCTGTGCCACTGCCCCGTGTCGCCCCGGTGTGTGCCACCACCCTGTGCCACCGCCCTGTGCCACCGCCCTGTGCCACCGCCCTGTCCCGCAGGCCGTATCCCCGCGCCCCACGCGTGTCCCCGCGCTGGGTGGCACCGGGGACACCCCGTCCGTGTCCCCCCGCCCAAGGTCACCGCGGCCCCGGAGGCCCCGCGTGGGCCGGACCCCCGGAGGGGACACCGCGAGGGGACCCCCGGCCAGGCGTGGGGCGCGGGGACACGGACACGCGTGGGAGGCGGCACCGGGCGCGACTCCGCGGGAGGGACGGGCGGGGGGGGGTTACCGGTACCGGCGGTGCCCCCGCGCTGCCGCCGCCCCCGCGGGGCTCCCCACGCGTGGGTCCCGTGCGTGTCCCCTCCCCGGGTCCCCCCGTACCTGCGTGGGCAGCGCGGGGGCCGCGGATCCGCGGGACGGCGGCTCCTGGGCCGCGGCTGCCGCCGGTCGGTAACCGGACACCGGCGGGCCGGGCGGGGCCGCTCCGCCCCCGGGGGGACCGCGACACTCGGGGGGACCCCGACACGCCGGGACGGGCCCGGGACACCGCGTGGGGTGGCATCAACGGCCCGGGACACGGAGCGTCACTGCCGGGACAGCGGGGACAGCGACAGCCCCGGGGACAGCGACATCCCGGGGGACAGCGACATCCCGGGACAGCGGGGACAGTGACATTCCGGGGGACAGCGACATCCCGGGGGACAGAGGGGACAGCGACAGCCCCGGAGGACACGGAGCGTCACTCCCGGGGGACAGAGGGGACACCGACAGCCCGGGGAAACCACGGCCCGTGCCAGGGACACATCCCGGGACAGGGACACGGGACAGGGACCGAGACACGAACGCGGGACAGAGACACGCACCCGGGACAGGGACACGGGACAGGGACACGGGACAGGGACACGCACCCGGGACAGGGACACACATATGGGACAGGGACCCGGGACAGGGATAGGGACCGAGACACGAACGCGGGACAGGGACCCGGGACAGGGACACGGGACAGGGACACGGGACAGGGACACGGACACGGGACAGGGACACACACATGGGACAGGGACCCGGACAGGGACACGGGACAGGGACACGCGACAGGGACACGCGACAGGGACACACACCCGGGACAGGGACACGGACACGGGACAGGGACATGGGACACACACCCGGGACAGGGAACCGGGACAGGGACAGGGACAGGGACAGGGACACGCATCCTGGGACAGGGACACGGGACAGGGACACACACCTGGGACAGTGGCTCTGCCACGAGGTCCGGGGGCACCGAGTGTCCGTGCCCGGGACAATGTCTGCTGTCCCTGTCCCTGTCACCTGCCCTGCTTGTCACCTGCCCGCCACCCTGAGTGTCACCTGCCTGTGCCCTGCCCGCTGCCCTGGCTGTCCCCTACCCACGCTCTGTCACTCGCTTGTCGCCTGCCCATGCTCTGGTTGTCACCTGCCTGTCCCGTCCCCTTGTCACCTGTCCTGGCTGTCACCTGGCTGTCACCTCCCTGTCCCCCTCTCGGTGTCCTGCCTGTCCCCTTGTCCCCTGTCCTGGCTGTCACCTCCCGGTCCCCTTGTCCCACCCTGAAGGGACCCCCACCCCAAAGAACCCCCCCCCCGTGTCAGCCCCCGTGTCCCTTGTCCCCCCCCCCCCCCCCGCCCCACGGCGATTGGGGGGTCCCGGGGGGCGGATTTGGGGAGGGGGATTTGGGGGGTGGGATTTGGGGTGGAATTTGGGGAGGGGGATTTTGAGGGGCGGGATTTAGGGCGGGATTTTGGGTAGGGGGAATTTTTAGGGCGGGATTTAGGAACGGATTTTGGGGTGGGGGGATTTGAGGGGTTGGGATTTGGGGTGGGGAATTTTTAGGGTGGGATTTAGGACGGGATTTTGGGTAGGGGAATTTTTAGGGCGGGATTTAGGGCGGGATTTTGGGGTGGGGGAATTTTTAGGGCGGGATTTAGGACGGGATTTTGGGTAGGGGGAATTTAAAGGGCGGGACTTAGGGCGGGATTTTGGGGTGGGGGATTTTTTAGGGCGGGATTTAGGACGGGATTTTGGGTAGGGGGAATTTGAAGGGCGGGATTTAGGGTGGGGAATTTTTGGGGCGGGATGTAGGGCGGGATTTTGGGTAGGGGGATTTTAAAGGGTGGGATTTAGGACGGGATTTTTGGGTAGGGGGAATTTTTAGGGCGGGATTTAGGACGGGATTTTGGGTAGGGGGAATTTGAAGGGTTGGGATTTGGGGTGGGGAAATTTTAGGATGGGATTTAGGGCGGGATTTAGGACGGGATTTTGGGTAGGGGGAATTTTTAGGGTGGGATTTAGGGCGGGATTTTGGGGTGGGGAATTTAAAGGGCTGGGATTTTGGGTAGGGGGAATTTGAAGGGTTGGGATTTGGGGTGGGGAATTTTTAGGGCGGGATTTAGGACGGGATTTTGGGGTGGGGGAATTTGAAGGGCGGGATTTGGGGTGGGGAATTTTTAGGGTGGGATTTAGGGCGGGATTTTGGGTAGGGGGAGTTTTTAGGGCGGGATTTAGGAAGGAGGAGCGGAGCGCCGGCCCCAGCGCGGCTTTATTGGTCTGAGTTTCACATTCCGCTGTCGGAACTGGGGGGTCTCGGGAGCCCCCCGACCCCAAAGCTGCGGGTGGTACAAACAGGGGTCCCCCAGCCCCTCTGCGACACCCCAAAACCCCCCAAAACCCCCATACTGGCCAGGGGTGCGGATTTGGGGGTCCCCACCCGGGGGGGAGGTCTCAGCACCCCCAAACCGTTGTGGTGCCCCCAAAATGTGCGGGACCCCCCAAACCGTTACAAAGCGCCCCCCAAACCGCCCCAACGCCCCCCAAAGGGGCAGGATTTGGGGGATCCCCTCAGGAGCAGCGAGCCTTGTGCTGGAAATAGGCCTGGAAACGGCTCTGGGCGTAATCCTGGGGAAAAAAAGGGGAAAATTGGGGAAAAAAGGGGGAAAAACAAGGGGGGAAACATGGGGGGAATGGGAATAAAGGGGGGAAAAACAGGGGGGATGAAGGGGGGAAATGGGAAAAAAAGTGGGAAATAAATGGGAGAAAATGGGGAAAAATGGGGAAAAAATGGGGAAAACATGGGGGGAAAGGGGAATAAAGGGGGGAAAATGTGAGGGGGATGAAGGGGGGAAATGGGGAAAAAAAAGTGGGAAATAAAGGGGAGAAAATGGGGAAAAACCAGGGGGAAAACATGGGGGGAAAGGGGAATAAAGGGGGGAAAAAGTGGGGGGGATGAAGGGGGGAAATGGGGAAAAAAAGTGGGAAATAAATGGGAGAAAATGGGGAAAAATGGGGAAAAAATGGGGAAAACAGGGGGGGAAAGGGGAATAAAGGGGGGAAAATGTGAGGGGGATGAAGGGGGGAAATGGGGAAAAAAAGTGGGAAATAAATGGGAGAAAATGGGGAAAAATGGGGAAAAAATGGGGAAAACATGGGGGGAAAGGGGAATAAAGGGGGGAAAATGTGAGGGGGATGAAGGGGGGAAATGGGGAAAAAAAAGTGGGAAATAAAGGGGAGAAAATGGGGAAAAACCAGGGGGGAAAATGGGGGGAAATGTGAATAAAGGGGGAAAAGTGGGGGGGATGAAGGGGGGAAATGGGGAAAAAAAAGTGGGAAATAAAGGGGAGAAATGGGGAAAAACCAGGGGGGAAAACATGAGGGAAAAAGGGGAATAAAGGGGGGAAAAAGTGAGGGGGATGAAGGGGGGAAATGGGAGAAAAAGTGGGAAATAAAGGGGAGAAAATGGGGAAAAAAATTGGGAAAAACCAGGGGGAAAATGGGGAGGGGAATAAAGGGGGAAAAAAGGGGGGGTAAAGGGGGAAATGAGAGAAAAAGTGGGAAAAAAGGGGAAAAAAAGGGGGGAATCAGGAAAAGAGAAAAAAAAGGGAGAGGAAGAGGAGAAATTGGAGAAATGGGGAGGGGAATGAGGGGAAGGGAAATATAAAGGGGGATAAAGGGGGAAAAGGATGGGGAGAATGAAGGGAGAAATGGGGGAGAAATGGGGGAGAAAAAAGGGAACGGAGGGGGAAATGTGGGAAAAATGTGCCAGAAAAGGGGAAAAAAGGAGGGAGAAAAGGAGGGGGAAAAGGGGAAAAAGGAGGGGAAATGGGGGGAGAAAAGGGGGGAGAAAATGGGGGAGAAAATGGGGGAGAAAATGGGGGAGAAAAGGGGAAAAAGGAGAGAGAAATGAGGGGAGAAATGGGGGCAAAAATGGAGGGAAAAGGAGGGGAAATGGGGGGAGAAATGGGGGAAAAAGGAGGGGGAAAAAAGGAGGGGAAATGAGTGAAAAAGGGGAAAAAGGAGGGGGAATAGGGGGAGAAATGGGTGAGAAAAGGGGAAAATGGAGGGAGAAATGAGGGGAGAAATGTGTGAGAAAAGGGGGAAAAGGAGGGGGAAATGGGGGAGAAATGGGGTCAAAAATGGGGGGAAAAGGAGGGAGAAATGGGGGCAAAAATGGGGGGAAAAGGAGGGGAAATGGGGGGAGAAATGGGGAAAAAAGGAGGGGAAATGAGTGAAAAAAGGGGAAAAAGGAGGGGGAATAGGGGGAGAAATGGGGGTAAAAATGGGGGGAAAAGGAGGGAGAAATGAGGGAAGAAAAGGGGAAAAAAGGAGGGGAAATGGGGGGAGAAATTGTAGGAAAAGGGGAAAAAGGAGGGGGAATGGGGGAGAAATGGGGGCAAAAATGGGAAAAAGGAGGGGAAAAAGGAGGGGGGAAAGGAGGGGAAATGGGGGAGAAATGGG